>JAQPZY010001693.1:9975000-10575000 GCA_029931535.1 Margaritifera margaritifera | reverse complement strand
TTGAGTGTCTAAATCATTATTTTATGTATTCATGACAGTTGGTGATACAGTCACCAAAAACTATGATTGTGCCTGAAAACATGCCAAGGGAGATAACAAAGTTGCCTTAGATGTCGGCAACAGTCACCTATTTCTTGTGTGTGATGTTAAGTAACAATTTTGTGCATAATACTCTATTAGGACATGCTACTACTGTATAAAGGCCTATTGACCATTCAGTTAAAATATTATGTGTTTTTTTGGGGGTTTTTAAGAGTACATTTGGAAGAGAATCTTCCACAGAATTTTTTATCTGGTAAATGAGAGCCACCAATTTTAGAAGTTACTGTTAGAATGCAGAATATTGCAATGTACTAGGGAATGTTATTGCTGACTTAAGAATAAACTTAACAAAAACATTATTGTCTACTACCTAATTTATATGTGGAATTAAGTGTTGTAAAAGGAAAGTATATACATACATACATATATATATATATATATATATATATATATATATATATATATATATATATATATAAAACTGGTGAAAACAGTCCTATCCTATTTAATTTTTCTGATACATAGGGTCATGAACAAGTTCAGTTTCTGGTAAGCCAGCAGAAGTGTTGGAGAAACATAAATAAAGAAATATTGTATCTTGCACTAGAAAAAAATCATGTTTCAAAACATTTATTATTTATCACTGAGAAATGACTTCTCCCTCAAATCCTGAGCAAGTTTGACCCCTGTGTACTAATTACAAAATACTTCTGACCTCTATTTAATAAAAAAAAATTAATGCACAAGACATCTCTTTGGCCTGAATAAAAGTACAATTTTTGGTTTAATTAACAAGTGATTTAAGTCAAACTGCTGTACAAATGGGCTTAAAAAAGTTTACATATGGACCAAGTAAATGCTGTATATACTAGCTTGTAAGTTGAGTCCAACTGCAAACTGCACAGACCAAGATCTGTCACCACATAATGCACTGCCAGATATGGGTCTCTGCAGTTTGTTAAGAGTAATCAGTAAAACGAACAACATAGACCCTGATCTGCCAGCATATTTATGCAACATCAGATCAGGGTCTATGTTTGTTTACAGTTGGACTCGACTTATATACAAGTATATACGATATGTATATCTGGCTGATAACTTGAGCAGTAGTTGTCTGTACAAGTCGATGCACCAGTATTCTAGACACAAACTTTTTGCTGTTTTAACTTTTAATTTACATAAAATGTTTTTTTTTTTACATATGTTGGAATGTCCAACTTGATTTTACTGTACCATATCAAAAGACTGCTTTCACATTGTTGCTACTTCCCATTTCTCATGAGATAATTCTAGGTTTCACAGGCATGGGGGGACATTGTCCATGCAAATAATATAGCAAGAATGAACAAATGAATAATTGAAAGCAAATAAATTAATGAAATGAATGAATGATTAATAAATTATTAATTAAGAACTGAGCTGTCAAAAAGAATGTTTATATGATAAATGAAAATAAATCTGTAAACAGGTAGATAAGGTTTCAAAGATGTGAGCAGTCAAAGAGAAATATTGTGTTTCGCTCACAACTTATAATGAGATTAAACGATACTTGATAACTTTAACAAAACTTTTCTGTTTAAATACTGTATTTTCAGTAACATACAAGATTTTAAAAATTAAATGAATTTGTCAAGCCAGTTTAACCTGCAAGATCACAACATTTTATAAGAATTCTCTAATTTTTCACAAGATTTTAATATTTTCAATGAATACCTTCACAAAATTGTAGCATTCTCAACAAAAAAATTATCTAGAGAAAATTACAGTTTTGGGGATGATTGTCTCTGTCTCTTTGCCATGATAACTTATTTTAGATATGGTTGATCAAGATGAACTTTTTTTTTAATGATAAGCATTTTATCCAAAATTACTTTGAGGAAAAAAAAGCTAGAGATACTCTCATTCCCTATTCATATTAAAAAAAAACAAAAAAAGATATTTGGCAGTCCTAATTCCACAAGTGAAGTATTATTTTCATTACTATAGATACTCACTTATAAGTTGAGTCCAACTGCAAACATCATAGACCCTGATCTGCCATCGCATAATACGCTGGCAGATCAGGGTCCATGTTCTTTGTTCTTCTGATTACTCCTAACAAACTACATAGACCCAGATCTGTCGGTGCATTATGTGATGGCTTATTAGCAAGTATAAGCAGTAACTACATGTTACAGATTTTTATAACTACTGATACTTTTCTATTGTCTTCAATATCACTTTGGTACAGTAACTCTTAATTTAGACTGTTATTAAGGAGAGACAAAATCAAATGGGTGATTTCACCATTCAACCTTTTTGTTTCTATGAATGTACAAAGGAATGAATAACATCAGCTAAGAAATTAATAAACAAACAGAGGAAAGAGATGGTTGTAATTGAGAGAATGAATGAAATAATTAATGAGAGGTTTTTTAAAAAATGGAGACGGGAGAATCACCAAATTCACAAGGACAAAAGAAGAGAATTAATAGACAAACAATATTGTAAGATAAGATAAATTAAAATATTTATTCACTTTGTATCCTGTGCAGAAATATAAACTTTAATGAAACCAGGAAGTGATTTATATTTGTTTTGAGTGAAATAAAAGAATATTGGATGTTCTTTCTAATAGGGATTGTAGTTATTTATTTTACCAAAGAATAAAACAATAATATTCATAGCCACTCAGCCTTGGGCGCACATAATAAACTTTCAGAATTGCTGAAAAGTCCCGAATCTTCCTTAATTAGAGGACTCGGGACAATTTAAAACATAACTTTATGTTGTTATCTGCTACATCTTGTATTTGTCTTTTCATTGTATGTACTTTATACCCTTTAATATGCAGAGCAACACAATTAATTTGATCTTTAACAACTTTCAGGTGGCAGACTACATAGATGTCTGGCTTAAAGATACATGTTCCATCGTTAAATTTAAAACTTGCTGCTTTATATATATTGTGGGTCCCTATCTACTGTTATTATTTTCCTGCAGGAAATATAAGTAGTAATATATGTAATAAAAGTTGAAGATATTGCTGAGTGTGATTGTTTTTTGCTAATAATTTCTCAAGACCTTGAAAAAGTTTCATAAGTTTTATAGGTTTGCCTCCTTAAGTAAAAAACCCTGCAAATTCTTATGGGAGTTACCATCACTTGATGGCTCTTAGGTACACAAACCAAGAATATAAAAAGGGTCTTATAGTAAGATGAGTAATGCGGTTGGAGAGACAGTCAGCTAAAAGTATTTGCCTGCAATCCCTTGAGAACCAGTTTTTGCAGTAAAAAATCCTTGTGACAAAAGGTAAACTTTTGTAAGGTGTAATACTCATCACAGTCATGATTTGTATGTTGTGAGACATCACAGTCATGATTTTTGTATGACAGGCTTTGATAATCTAGTTTTCTGCTGCATTGCAGTCATGTCAGATACTGTGTACATGTAGTCACTATTTTTCATGACATATCAATTGTTGTTAACTTTGTGATCGCTAATAACCATGAATTTAACAACCCAACAAACAATGATCAATCTGTGAAAACAATAATACACCATTAACAATTTAAGGACCCACAAAAATGTTATTTTTTTACAAATCCATGAACATTGATTCCCATGATAATAAATTAACTATTGATTGTTTAAACATGCTATATTTCTTGTAAATATATTTATAATGTTGTTATAGTTTCATTTTATTAAGATTAATGAAAATGTACTTTAAAATTTATGTGATTATTGTGCTTCGTTTAAAGTCATTTTTAGCTTTAATAAATATTAACTGAATTATATGTACATGTGTACATGATGTAATTCTTACCATACTTGTAAACAGTATATAGTTGCACAAAAACATTGGAAATTTTTTAAAAATATTCATGCTTAATATGTTATAGTTTATCTGAGGAAAGCAATATGCTCATGTAAGGAAATATCTTTTTATAAAAAGGATTGTGGATTGTAACAATTCTGCACTTGTTTTTGTCCATATTTTTATTCCTCTATATCAAGTTTAATTAGTGATATTGTGTATTAAAGGAAATTACTCTAATAATTTTCTATCTACATGCAGTGCATGTTTTTCTCTTTCTATTGTATTTTAAGGCAAATAGCTGTTGTTATTCTTATTTAGTTTTACTGGTTATAGACCAGAAGAACTTAAGCAATGGCCTTTCGTCCAGTGTCTGGCGTCGAGCCATGATCAATTAGTAAAGTCATCTGTTGATTATGCTAATTCTCATAAACTACTGGTAGGATGGCCATGAAACTGTACAAACACATTCATCACAAGGTCTAGTTGGCCCTATGTGAAAATGGTGCCCTTCAGACATCCAGTATGGCCACCATGGCAGCCATCTTGAAAATATGATCGCTACTGCTCCAGAACAGATGGCCATATTGACATGAGGTTCTCACTGAAAGATTTCTTATGATGACTAGTTGGTCCTAAATGGAATTGGTGCCCCTCATACATCCAAAATGGCCACCATGGTGGCCATCATGAAAGTATTTTTATCGCTATTCCTCCCAAATGTATAGTTATATCTAGTTGGTCCTAAATGAAAATGGTGTCAATCAGACCTCCAATATATATGCCTTGGTTGCTATCTTGAACATTTTGTTATAGCTGCTACTTCTGAACAGATGGTCATTTTAGGCAGTTGGCTTTCACTAAAACACGGTTCATACAACCTTGAAAAATCCTTGAATTTGGGTGCTTGAAAACTGCTAAATTTCCAGAAAGTTGGTTTATCCTTGAAAACTCCTTAAATTTTTTGAAATAGCCTTGAATTTTGCCAAAAACTTCTTGAATTTATCAAAGGGAATACAAAATGTTGAAATTGAATAAAATATATCACTTTTAAAATTTAAGGTTTTTGTTCTTTACACATTTTCCAAAAATAATAAATAAGTTAAAAAAATGGGATAAAATTGGGTTGATCAAATGACACACGGCACAGGTAGTTAACAGATAGAGTAGTGTCCCTTCACTGTAGTAGCATGCTAATCACATTTTCAAATGGATGACTAATTTAGGAAGGAATGTGATCTGACTTGTAATAAGCTGCGCTTTCAATTCAAAACAAGTGCATGGTAAAAAATACTCCTTGAAAACTTTTGGAAGTCCTGGAAAACTCCTTGAAAAAAACCACTCTAGGGCTGTATGAACCATGTAAAAGACATTTTATGATATCTAGGTGGTCCTAAATAAAAATGGTGATCAGATCTCTAGCATGATAGCCATCTTGAAAATCTTAGAAAGTGTCCTCTTTGAGGGATGGTCATATTGACATTTGTTTCTCACCAAAACACTTCTCACTATATGTAGTTGGTTCGAAATAAAACTTATTCTAATGTGACCTCCAAACAAATCTTGTAACAGCTACTTCTCCAGAACAGATGGCCATAGCAACATTATTTTTAAAAACTTCTTTCTTGGAATATATAGTTGTTCCAAAATTAAAATGCTGCTGATAAACAGCCTCCAAAATGCAGCATTGACACCCATCCTCAAAACCTTGAGATGGCTGAATTAGGTTTTTACCTGTACCAGCTTGTAGGCATGATAATACTTAGTTTTTGTTTTAAATATTACTTATAGATGTAACCAAACTTAGTATGTGCTTATATCTGACATTGTCTGAGGCAGGTTCAGTGATCTATCCATAATATCGGGTTCAAGGTCAAAGGTCACGCTAAGGAATTTTGTACTGCACTCGCAGGTATCTTGTGAACATTTTAACACAAAGATGAGAATAATTTATTACCAAATTTGGTTTGTTTGAGTTTCTCAAGAATAACAGAAATAGTTTCAATACTCAGCAGATAAAAGAAACAGACATGTCTTGCATTGCTAGAAATTCCTTTCAGTCAGTAGAGCATCGATCCTTTTGAGGGACTCGTGTTTTAAACATACAGTTCATTTTAAAATCACTTTTAATATATATATGTTAACACTATTAATTTTGTTACATGTTTCTTTTTTAGTTAAAGTGAATTGCAAATTTATATTTAAGTGAAGTTACTTGTGTTGTAGGTCCATAAAAAGATGGGTTCAAACCTTTTGTCATAAGCACATAGCTGACATATTGTTTTGGATTAAGATACGCTAATGAAATACAAATTATGCAAAATGTTTTTAGCTCACCTGGTCAAACTTGTTGACCAATTTAAACCAGTGCACCACTATAAAGCACATCAGCTTCTCTCTTGATATAAAATTATGCAAGTTGCATTACAGTCAGTGCCTTATGGTAAATAAGAACATTGAGAGAATGCATTTAATTTTATACTTCACCAGAATCTAAGGTTATTTCATGCAGTCTTTAAGATACATGATTTGCTGCCATTTAAAATGTTTACTCCCACCCAGGATATATAGTAATCCTCGTGTCCATCCTTATTTAATGGAGTGTATGACACAATCTTATTAGTGCAACTAGTCTGCAGATTTTGATAGATTTCTATGAAATTTGGTAAATATTATGGTCATGACATGAAGGTGCACATATCAACTCACTGTGCGTTATTGCCCTTTTTGACCTACATCTATATGCAGTGTATGACACAATCTTCTGAATGCAGTGTATGATACAATCTTCTGAATGCAGCTAGTCTTACAGCTGAATGCAGTGTATGATACAATCTTCTGAATGCAGCTGGTCTTACAGCTGAATGCAGTGTATGACAATCTTCTGAATGCAGCTGGTCTTACAGCTGAATGCAGTGTATGACACAATCTTCTGAATGCAGCTAGTCTTACAGCTGAATGCAGTGTATGACACAATCTTCTGAATGCACCTGGTCTTACAGCTGAATGCAGTGTATGACACAATCTTCTGAATGCAGCTGGTCTTACAGCTGAATGCAGTGTATGACACAATCTTCTGAACACAATTTGTTTTTTGTCAAAAATACTGTTAATTCAGCTTTTATGATGGATATCAATTTCAATAGTTTGGCAGAAAATGACATTTTCATATGTACTTAAAATGTGGCTACTGTATATCCTAGCTTATAAGTCAAGCCCAACTGCAAACAACATAGACACTGATCTGCCATTACATAATGCACCAGCAATCAGGGTCTGTGTTTGTTCTAATGATTACTCCTAACAAACTGCAGAGACCCAGAACTGCCAACGCATTATGCAACAGCAGATCTGGAGCTATGCAGTTTGAGTTGGACTCAAATTGTAAGCGAGTATATATGGTACTTCTCTGACAGAAATAACATTTGTGGTAGATAGGGCATTAGTGGTTTGTAGAAGCTAAAAAATCCATGAAAATATGTACCCCACAAGTAGAAGTGATATATATATATATATATATATATATATATATATATATATATATATATATATATATATATATATATATATATATATATATATATATATATATATATATATATATATCCTGCAGTTAACAGTAAATGAATGTCCCATAGTTTCTTCACTATTTTCCATGTCTCAGCTTGGGTGCTCTCTTGATATTCTGATCATTTTCAAGCAACATAAACTTACATCCAAATGTAAAAGAGGTCATTTTCCCCTAAACTTAAAATAGTTGCCATAATGTATGAAACCAATATTTTTTACTCCAGATGGATCCAATTAAAGTATTTTTCTAATACACTTCACTGGTGAAAATATCTTTTAAGGTGTAAGAAACTTATTTTACATGTATAATAATTGTGGTTTTTCTTTTATTTGTTTCTGTATTATATATATATATTTAAATAACTCACTGAGAGTCAAAAGTGCTTAGGCAAGTTAAAAATTAGTTTTGTACTGTCCATTTTCAGTTTATTGCTTATATATACCTGTAAATTAGCTTTTTAATTAAGTATGTATACTGCTCAAGTGCCTTTCAAAACTTTGTAATTTATCAAGTAACGACAATGTTAATGGCAAAAAAAATCAGGAAAACTGTTGAGATCTCCAGGAACTAAAAGAAACATAATTTTTCAAAGGCCAAAAATCCAGAGCCTGTCTGATCTGGTTACACAATATTACAGATTCCTTTCCAATGCAGTTGTGAAATCTAGTACATATGTCCTTTCATGTGTTAGACTGAACACTATTTTGAACCACTGCCAAATCCAGCCTAAAACTTGGTCTCAGCCCTGGTCATTTTACAAGGTCTCAACCTTGGTCAGTTTACACGGTCTCATCCTTGGTTAGTTTACACGGTCTCATCCTTGGTCAGTTTACAAAGTCTCAGCCCTGGTCATTTTACAAGGTCTCAACCTTGGTCAGTTTACACGGTCTCATCCTTGGTCAGTTTGCAAGGTCTCAGTCTTGGACAGCTTACAAAGGTCTTGTTCTTGGTTTACAAAGGTCTTGTCCTTAACCAATTTACAAGGTCTCAGCCTTGGCCAGTTTACAAGGTCTTGCTGAATGTCCTCCTACAGTTAAATGCAAGAACCATAAAATCATTTGTTGCTATAAATTTATAATCAATATACTCAAGTTTTCAAAACAAATCAATAGCCTATGATGTATATATGAGAATGTATCTTTTCATTGGAAAATGTTTTCTATCCCTACAGTCGTCATTTGTTTTGCACACATTATCCATGTCAACAATAGTATTTTTTATTTATTATTATCTGAAAGAGAAATGTAATTTTTATCATTAATATCTAGTTATTCTTCCAGGGATTTTAAATGATATTGAATTTGATTTTTATTGATATTGCATTCCTTTTTGCATAATTTCTTTTGATTCACTGTCAGAGACCCTGCTATATTTACAGTTGGTACAGGTTACTACAGTTACCTTCTCAATACACAACCAAAATCTTTTCTTATATACTTATTTATAACTTAATTCACTGGCAAGTTAAACTCACTTGTTCAAATTTAGAAAAGTGGTAATTTTTGTATAATCCATTGAAAGGTTAGGGGCTGTGCAAGCTTAGTTCATAGAGTGTTGGACTCGTAATCCAAGGGTCACAGGTTCAATACCTGCCCAGACCTTGATGTCCTTGGGAAAGGCACTTTGCTCCCATTTCCTTGACATAATATAGCCAATGATATGTTCAAAGTGTTGTTAAAAACGAACATGCCTTGAAAGATCTAAGTGTATTTTGCCATTTTATTACCTGAAATCAGGATGACTACATTCATAACACAGTTATTTCCTCAGCTCTTATACCACTTACCAATATATAAATAAATACTCGATCAGTAAAATTATTCCATACTTTTTTAGATGCCCACCAAAATGCAGAGCATTTATTATGACATTATTCATCTGTTACCTTCTTTGTTTCTGTACATTAGTTTGGTACCATCTACATTTAGCATTACCAACATTTGTGGGTGGCTTGCACTTGAGATAAGATAGAAGCATATTGATATGGGGGTTAAAATGTAAAAGGTCAAGGTTGCTGATTCTAATTGAAAGAAGAAAAATGGTTTCTACACAATACCTGTAGTTCTACATCACAGATCTGGATTAACTTAGTGGATGGCATGCACTTGGAGTAAGGAAGAAGCCTTTTAATTTTGGGGGTCAAAGTTCAGGGTCACAGGCAGAAAAATGAAATATGGTTTCTGCACAAAAGTTTCAGCTCACAACCATGTACTGTCACCAAAGTTTGTGGATGGCTTACAGTTTGGGTACGAAAGATGTCAGAGGCCAAGATTACTGTGATTGAAAGAAGAAAAATGCTTTTTGTAAAATAACTCTAGTTCTGGACCAAAAGATTGTGGAGGGATTACAAGGTAAGGAAAATCTATTTATTATGGGGGTCAAAGGTCAGTGTCATTGAAACAAGAAGCTATATGAGCTTTGCACAATAATTCTTGTTGTAAAGTTCCTTGACCAAACTTTGTGGATGACTTGAATTTACGGTACAAAAGATAGACTTTGGGGTCTAAAGGTCAGAGGTTATGGTCATGGTTAGTCTAAAAAGAAAAGAATGGTTTCAGCACAGTAAGTTTAGTTTAAGACTGCAGACCTTTACCAGATAGCAAAGTCACTGAGAGCCATTGGTCAATAATATCTAGAGTCAACCATGCCCTATTAGTACCTACAAAGAGGACTATCATGCGCAGGACTTGTTTATAATGTATTATTCACTGTACTCGAGTGTCTCAAAAATTTGGTTGTCACAATGACTTTATCACTGGTCAAAATGGGTGTTCATGACAGCCAGATTCAGATTTTGGTCACCTGAAGCTGTGCATATCTACAAATCACTTTGCTTCCACAATTTTGCCAAGACACAATCTTGTTTGCACAACTTATCCTGCAGTTTTCTATGGATTGCCATGAAACTTTACGAGTTATTGCCCGTTACAACTTGCAACTGAATACAGAGTAGAACACAATCTTGTGTACGCAACTAATCTCACAGTTTTTAATGGGTTGCCATCTTGCTAAATGTTATGGTCATCATCTGAGGATGCGACTATTGACAAATAACTGTTCCATCAAACTGTAGGAGTTAGTGCCCCCTTTTTGTCTTGTAGCTTAATGCTGTGTGACAAAACCTTGTTAGCACATGTCCCTGCAATTTTTCATGGACTGACTAGAAACTTGGTAAATATAATGGTCATAATCTGAAGATGTGCATATCAACAAATCAGTGTTCCTGCAATTTTGATGAGTTATTGCCCCTTTTGTAGCTGAATGCAGTGTAGGACAGAATCTTGTGAATGCAACTAGCAAACAAAATTTAAGTGGATTGCCATAAAACTTGGCAAATGTTACGATTATCATCTAAAGATGCTTCAGATATCAACAAATCACTGTGCTTCTGCAATGTTTGTTAGAGTTATTTCCCTTTTTGATTTTGAGTCTTGTGTAGTATGACAGAATCTTGTCAACACAACAAAGTCTCAGATTCCAATGGATCATCATTACACTTTGTGTTATAGTCTTAATTTAAAGATGTGCACATTGATCAATTACTGTTCTCCTAAAATGTTTGTTGCAGTTATTGCCATTTTGTCTTGCAGCTAAATCTGACATCTGAATCTATCTGAATACGACAGAATCTTGTTAGCACAACTAGTCCCTGCAGTTTTTGATGAAACACTGCGACACATAATACATATTATGGTCATCATCTGAAGATATGCATATAGAGAAATCACAGTCCTGCAGTTTTTGCCAGAGTTATTGCACTCTTTGTCCAGCACCTGAATGCAGTGCACACCAGAATTTTGTGAATGCAACTTGTCTTGTAGTTTTTAATAGCTTGCCATAAAACTTGCTAAAGATTATGGTCATAATCTAAAGATGCACTTGACAAATCTTTGTGCTCCCATGATTATTATAGGAGTTATTGCCCTTTTTTTATCTCCAGCTTGTGTGAATGCAACTACTCTTGAAGTTCTTACAGGATTGCTGTGAAACTTAGTACATATTATGGTCATCATCAGAAGATATGTATGTTGACCAATCATTGTACTTGTATTTTCAAAGCTCCCATTTCCTCAGCATGATATAGCCAATAATGTCTTAAAAATGCAGTTAAAACCAAAAAAAAACATTTTCAGAAGAGCTATGCCCTTTTTTTGACAAAAGACTCCTCTCCATCATGGGGTAGGGGTGGGATGCATGAGGCAGGAGTATATTTACATGAGAAAATAGCTCACCATTTTTCTACTTCTCCTTAAAATAGAGCTGCATAAATGTTTCCATTGTGTAACTTGACACTTTCATTGTCATGCAATACAGTTTCTAAGATTTGAAGAAAAAAATTCTACAAACTTGGAAATGAAGCTACTATTCTGTTGATTATTAGATTCAGTTATTAACTGATTTACTTATTTAATTATCAATTAATTTTGCATTCAGTTGTTCTGCACTGCTTTGAGCACACTGGAAATATACTGCTCCAAAAAAAAAACAGTAGCAAGAAGTGAACTTGAGGATATTGTAAGAGTTGTTGACAATTGGCTGTAGTGGGACATCCATAACAATACCTGTTGTGTTAACCAACATTTACAACCAACAAGTGTGTGGGCCTTAGCATTCTTTGCATAATATATAATACATACTTGCATCAGTCTTTGCATCATTGTAGGAATGGAAACAATTGTGTATTTTTTTTAGTTTCATCTCTGCTGTTGCAGAAAAAACATGCTTATATACAAACGCTGAATATGAATTGTTACCTTATACAGTTGTAATCTTGAAGAAAATCATGTGACAAAGGTAAAGTGCTCTTATTATGTTTTAGTTTACTGTCAGTATGGTAGTTTTCTTCATTTAAGATTAGCTACATAATATCACAAAATTATGAAACTAATTACCCTGATCTACTTTAAAGTGTATAAAATATATAATCTGAAAAACATATACATCTACATAATGTAAATTTAAATCTACTTGGGAATTCATATTCGCTCCTCTACTGCTCAAAACTCTTATTAATAAACTATGTTACATTTGGATATTTGTTTTCTTTATTGTTTTCAAATATATGTTGCAACATTTGTTTTCAGGATAAGAAACAACTGTTAATACACAAACCCATACTAAGTCTAAGAATCATGTTAAAACATCCAGAACATCATGATCATTTTTACTAATGTTCACCATTTTTTGTATGAAATGGATTGAAACCAACATAATTATATTAATATAATATTTATATTTCAATAACAAATGTATAATAATTTATAAATTATTTTGTTAACTCTTTATCATAATTACTTGATAATGATGACAGTTGTGGGTTATACCTTTGCCCACGTAATTAGGGCCCCTCTCAACAAAATTAGCAGAGCCCTATAGTAATAATGTCTCTCAGTCAACAAATTGGTTTCCACAAAATAACTTTTCTGGGGATTATTGAATTTTAAGAAAATTTGGTATACAGCCTTATACTGAGAAGGCCTCAAAAGTGATTGATTTCCAGCCTTCTGTGTAATTATTTAGAGGAGATACATCCCCTGATTGGCATCCTCCTAACTTTGGTTTTCACAGCATCACTTTGCCAAGGTTTGATTGATTTCTACCAAATTTAGCATGCTTTATACTGATGAGGCCTTCAGCAAGTTTGATTTTCAGCATTCCAAGACCTCATTAGCTCTACTGGTCATAGACCAGAAGACCTTATGGGATGGTCTTTTATCCGTCATCTGTCTGTCCATTAGCACAAGTTTGTTATCGCTACTCCTAAACTACATGGAGGATTGCCATGAAACTTTACACACATTCATCCCATGGTCTAGTTGATCCTAAATGAAAATGGTGCTGGTATATCCAATATGGCCACTACACTGGCCATCTTGAAAATCTTGTTATTGCTACTCCTCCTGAATGGATGGTCATATCAACATGGGGTTTTCATTAAAAGACTTCTTATGATGTCTAGTTGGTCATAAATGAAAATGGTACTGATCTGACATCCAATATGGCCACCATAGCAACCATCCTGAAAATCTCGTTTTTGCTACTCCTCTTGAAAGGATGGTCCAATCAATATGGGGGTTTTTACCAAAAAATTCTTTTTATGATGTCTAGTTGGTCCTAAATAAAATGGTGCCGATCTGACATCCAATATGGCCACCACGGTAGCCATCTTGAAAATCTTGTTATCGCAACTCCTGAACAGAAAGTCATATTGATGTGGGGTTTTCACCAAAAGACTTCTTATGATGTCCAGTTGGTCTTAAATGAAAATGGTGCCAATCTGACATACAATATGTCAGCCACACAGTAGCCATCTTGAAAATCTTGTTATTGTTACCCCTCCTGAATGGATGGCCATATCAACATGAGGTTTTCACTGAAAGACTTCTTATGATGCCTAGATGGTCCTAAATAAAAATGGTGCCTATCTGACATCCAATATGGCCACCACATCAGCCATCTCGAAAATCTTGTTATTGTTATCACTACTCCTGAATGGATGGTTGTATCAACATGGGTTTTCACTAAAAGACTTCTTATGTCTAGTTGGTCCTAGATGAAAATGGTGCTGATCTGACATCCAATATGGCTGCCACATCAGGCAAGTTGAAAATTTTGTTATCACCACTCCTGCATGGAAAGTCGTATGGCTGCTACAGAAGCCATCTTGAAAGTCTTGTTATCACTACTTCTGAATAAATGGTCATATCAGTATGGGGTTTTTACTACAAGACTTCTTATAATGTTTTGTTGATCCTAAATTAAAATGATGCTGATCTGATGTTCAATACATGGCCATCCTGACCATCTTGTTTTCGCTACTCCACTTAAATGGAAAGTCATTTTGACATGGGGTTTTCATCAGAAGAGTTCTTATGGTGTCTACTTGGTCTTAAAGGAAAATCACTGACCCTCAATATGGCCACCATGGTGGCTATCTTGAAAATATTGTTATCTCTACTCCTCCCAAATGGATGGCTATATCAACATGGGGTTTTCACCAATAGACTTCTTATGGATACCTACTTGGTCCTAAATGAAAATGGTGCCAGTTGTACATCCAATATGGCTGCCATGATGACTGTCTTAAAAATCTTGTTGTCACTACTCCCCTGGAATGGATGATCATTATGACATGGGGTTTTCACCAGAAGACTTCTAATGATGTCTACTTTGTCCTAAAGAAAATGGCGCCAATCTGACATCCAATATGTCCATCACAGCAGCTAATTTGAAAATCTTATTTATTGCTGAAGAATATCAGAGATGGTTACAACACTCAACAGTTAAAAGGAAGAAATGGTCTTATCTTGAATTCCTGGAAATGCTTTTTGCCCTAGTATCAGTCCCTTCGAGGGACTCTTGTTTACAGGAGTTATGCTCTCTGATTGTTTATCCTCCATACTTTGATTTCTGCAGCATAATTTTACCAAGGATCAAAGGATTTCAACCAAATTTGGCATGTGGCTTTATACTGATGAGACTTGAAATAAGTTTAATATCCAGTATTCTGAGGCATCATTTGCAGGAGTTATGCTGCCTGATTTCCCATCCTCCTGACTTTGATTTTCACAGGACTGCTTTACCAAGGTTTGTTGAATTTTTGATTTCAACCAAAATTTGGCATGCAACTTTATGACGATGAGACCTTGAACAAGTCAGATTTCCAGCATTCCACATTAACATTTAGAACAGTTATGGCCTCTGATTGCCTGTCCTCCTGACTTTGGTTTCTGCAACAGTACTTTACCAAGACTTGTTGGATTTCAACCAAATATGGTGAGCAGCTTTATAAACATGAGGTTATAAACGAGTTGTATTTTCACATTTTCATTTAGAGATGTCATAGTCCTAAATGCCTATTCTTCTGTTTCCCAACACAGGTTCCTCTATTTAAGGTCCTGCAGTGAGTGGGGGCCCTTTATGATGCACCTGTCGCTAATGCCTCTAGTTGTTAATTAAATATGGAACTTAGACCATATTGGGATCAATTCAAATGGTAAACCAGATTCATGTTTGTAAAACATGTAGCCCCCAATGCAGATTAAAATCTCCACAAACTTAGAACATTTTTTAAAATTGCTATCATGACATTAAAACCAATCAGGTCATCTACATATGCATACAAACATCCAAACCAAATTTAAACTGTTTACCTTAAATTATTTTTGAATATTAGTTCAAACAAGATTTGTCTCAAAAGAATCTCAAGTCAAGCAAAGTTTACAACTGAAGCAAAAAATAGACAAATTGCTGTAATGACATGAAAATCTAATCAGGTCATCTACATATGAATACAAATAAGCCTACTGCCTAATCAGGTCATCTACATATGAATACAAATAAGCCTACAGCTTAATCAGGTCATCTACATATGAATACAAATAAGCCTACAGCTTAATCAGGTCATCTACATATGAATACAAATAAGCCTACAGCTTAATCAGGTCATCTACATATGAATACAAATAAGCCTACAGCATTTCATTTGTCTACTTCTAGTAGATTGTGCTCTAGTAAATTGTGCTAACAAGCTTTTCATCCAAACTGTCCTAGTTTTAAAAAATTCAAACTTTTTTAAAAATTGGAAAAATTGCTACGACCTGAAAATGTAATTCTCATCTATATATGCATATCAATATGTGGTGTTTGCACAATCTTACAAACATGCTTCTTGGGATGGACAGAGTGACAAGACTAAATCAAATGCAATAGTTACCCATGTATAATGAACAACAAACTGTAACCAGTCAAGACTTAGACTTGCCATTATATAATACAAAAACAGATCAGTTGCCATTATATAATACAAAAACAGATCAGGGTTTATGCATTATGTGACAGATGTATGTGCTGTTTTGTATGAGGCAGTTCCTCACTATAAACAAGTCATCTAGAAATGATATATCCTTCCAGCTCAACCGTTTCTGTAAAGACTCTAACTGAAAGTATTATATGATCCAGCACTCTCAAATTTTAGTTCTACTGGTCGAATACCAGATGAGCTTATGTGATAGGCCTGTGTACATAGTCCACTGTCCATTCATTGTCTATTATCACTTGATTGTTATGGCTACTCCTCCTAAACTACTTGGAGTAAATTTATTACTCTTGGATCACAGTTTCATTCTGAGTTCTAATTTATCCTAACTTAAAATGGTGTCGATCTTATATCCAATATGGTGACCATCTTGAAAATCTTATCATCACTTTTCCTGAGCAGATGATCATATCAACATGGGGTTTACACTAAAAACTTCTTGTGATTTGCAGATAGACCTAAATGAAAGTAGTGCTAATCTGACATCCATCATGGTCACCATGGCAGTCATCTTGAAAATCTTCTCGCTACCACTCCTAAAAGGATGGTCAAATTGATCTGAGACTTTCACTAAACGACTTCTTATGAGATGTATATGGTCTGAAAGGAAAATGGTGCTGATTTGACATTCAAAAAGACTGCCATGGTGACCCTCTTAAAAATCATTTTATTGTTACTCCTGCACAGATGGTCAGATTGACATGGTGTCTTCAGTGAAAGACTTGTAGCATGTAGAGACTCTGAAAAAAAATGGTGATAGTCTGAAAATCTTGTCATTGCTAATTCTCCTGCATACTGACATGAGCTTTTCACTAAAGGATTTTTAAAGATATGTAGTTTTTCCAAATGAAAATGGTGTGGTGACCTTCCAATATGGCTGCCACAGCAGTTATCATGAAAATCTTATTATGACTACTGCTCCATAACAAATGGTCATATAAACATGGGGTTATCACTAAAACACTTGCAATATATAGCTGGTCCTATATTAAAATGATGTTGATATAACCTATAAAATGTCTGCCTTCATGGCCAATTTCAAAATCTTCTTATGGCTACTTCTCCTGAATGGATGATTGTATTAACATGGACTTTTCACTAAAATACTATAATAGTAAGTAGCAGGTCCCAAATGAAAATGGTGCTTATCTGGTCTCTAACATGGCAACCATAGTGCCCATTCTCAAAAATCTTATTATCACTACTCCCCTTGAAAGAATGGAGGCACTGACTAGGGGTTTTCACTAAAACTTCTCCTGCAATATGCATTTGATTCTAAATGAAAATGGTGCATATCTAATTATCAACATGTCTGTGCTATTGTGAACAAGTTTGAAAACCCAGACCTACTTGACCTTGGGGTCAAGTCAAAGGTCACTGCTTGCATTTTTGTACTTCATTGAGCTTATGAACAGTGATTTGTACATATATAAACAAATTCTGACCAGGGTATGCATTTCACTGTTTTCAGATAAACAAGCTGGTAGCACTCTTACATTGATTTCATGGACAATGGTCTTGTCTCATTTTTTTTATTTGTGTTGGCTTGTAAGCATGACAACAAAAACAAGCACAGTATGGATATATCTGAAGAATACCTTGAATGATGGTGGTTAAATAACAAGAGTTTTTCCCAAAAAATTTAATTATGGATTTAACTAAACTAAGCATGTAGGTATATCTTATATGATACTGAAAAATTCAATGATCCTCTATCCATGGTATCAGGTTCAAGGTCAAAGGTCATGAGAAAGATTTCTGTACTGTTCTTGTCTTGTGAACATTTTAATTCAAACATATAAGTAAAGATTGTTGCTATCAAATCTGATATCTCTGAGTTTCTCAAGATTATTTAAGATAATTTAAATACTCTGCAACTAAAATGATAAATGAAGAAAAAAAGGAACATCATGAATTCCTAAAATTCATTTCAGCCAGCGGAGTGTCTGTCCCTTTGAGGGACTCTTGTTATACTACTTATATTAGTACCCTATCATGCACACTTTCAATTTATAAACTATTTATGCTACACTTTATTTCAATGGTAACAAAAAAAGAATGCTGAAAATTCTAAGTATTAAACAAACCCCTACATAACTTGCTTGACAAGTGGACCAAGTCTGGTTGAAAAACCTTAACTGGTTTTTGAGTTATGCTCTGGAAATGAAACTATTTATGGACAGACAGACAGATGGACATAGCAATAGTTATATTCCCCGTGTATCATATACCTGGTGAGACAAACACCATATTATCATAAATTTGCATAGATAATGAGTCCAATAAATGATTTGAATATTAACACAACACCTCATTATGATGATTCCCATGCTCTAGAAAATCTACCAATCCATCAAGACTCTTATCCCTCTCACCCCCTTCTTTCCTCCTCTCTTTTGGACTTTTTCAATCTTTATGCAATTCACTCTCTCTATCTCTCTCTAGAACACACATATAATCTACAACCTTTTCATAATTTCCAACTTTAAGACTTAATTGATTTCAGTCATTACACTATTTTGGGGGAGAACATCACCTGGTACAGAATACTGAAATCACAAAAAAAGACATTGTTCCAAATGTATTATTGATTATTGTAATAATAATACACTGTATTTATATAGTTTATGTTTCTTTGTTGGAATTATAATGCACACCAATGGTAAAAAGTTTTGTTTTTCACTAAGTGGGTACACAACTGTTATTCACTATGCACCCTGTGCAGAAGCTAAAAATAGGATGGATTGTTTCTGTGTGCACCCATGTGCTTTGAACCCTTAACACAAATGCAAGGTGTTTTTGTGTGCACCCATGTGCTTTGAACCCTGAACACAAATGCAAGGGAAATTCACATCCTTGGCCTGACTTCATCTGGCTTACAAAGTCTCTGCTGTAAAAGTTTCCAGGCTCGATCAATCTGAAATCAAAATTTGTTCAATTTAATTTCCGAGAATTAATTATTAACCTTTATGATACACTTCTAGAGCTATAGTTTAAAACATATGTGTACATGTAAATGTTTACACATACATAAGCTTACTTAACTGTTGTTAAAGTTTTGTCTGGTGATAATTTTTATAAACTTATAATCAATGAAGGATGTAAATTACATAAGGAAAAATTCTTAGCAAGTTTTGCAAATTGATTGCAAAATCACAACTGGAGCAAAACTACAAAGTCCTGCTCAAAATAATGTATTTTATTTATCAATTTACTAGGTCATAATAGACAACATTGCAAAAAGACAACAAGTTTTGATTTTGTAAATTCAAATTTAAATATTAGTTCAACTTGATCAGCAACTGTGTATAGGAAAACTTATCCAAATAATTATCATAGCAAAGAGGAACATGTATAATCGAGCCAATAAGGGGACCAAAAATTTAGGTCAAATTAGGTTTCTTCCTCACCCAAAATGCAAGCCATCCACAAAGTTTGGTTGAGGTATGTGATGCTGAACAAATGTTATTGTGATTCTTTTAGTCAGTGACCTTGACATCTGACCCTGTGAAAATGAAATCGATAATGTTCTTCCTAACCCCAAATTTAAGCCATCCAGAAAGTTTGGTAACTGTAGATGGTGGATAACTCAAGTCATTGTGCAGAAATAAAATTGGTAACAGACAGACAGACAGACTGATGGATGTTCAAATGGACAAGACAGAGGAACAATATCATAACATAATACATTCCACCTTATGGCAGACATATACAAAGTTAATCTTTGCCATCTACAGTATATACCATACAGACAATAAAATAGTATCTATGGAAAGAAACTCTTCTGAGATACCATTATAATTACTTTATGTACCTTAGTTTAAGCATGAGCAATACATCAACAAGGATGCTTGCACTTGTGGAGAGATGTGTGAGGGCTTATTTGTAATGTGGTATTCTCAAAGAAATATAATTTATGATAACAATTTCCTCCTCCATCAAGAACATTACCATTAAGAGAATAGTTGAGATGTAAAAGCATCCAACCTCTGCCTTAGTAACCCACTGTAGGATGAAATGATATAGTTCCTCATGAAAGACCATTGTCATAACAGAGACAACACAACTGAGGGATAAATATTATATCGAGCAACATGTAATCACCGTAAAACTTTAACCAGAGCAAGGAGAAATGTATGCAGGTTCCTTACCAAAAACAAATTTGGTAAGAAAACCAGTCATAGCTTTAACCCAATGCCCATGACAAAGTTGTGCTGGCATCAACATTTGACCAGCCACCATAGGGTCCACCAGATTCAGCTCTATTCCCTGTGATGCTAAATTTTGGGGGCAAAAGCTGGAGAAAGTTGACTATGCATGCCAGCTGATAGCTTCAATAATGTCTCCAATCAAACAACTGCCTTCAAATGCCACTCTTGCAGAGACAGCTCTACTCTCATGTGCTTTCATCTTCAAGAGTCACATCTAATCCTGTGGGATCTCAGATTACACCAAGCATATCACCCCACATGGTCCAAGAGGCCAAAACTTGGAAAGTGATGTCCGGCTTTCCCTCCTTTACAAGTGTTTCAGGCAGCACTTCAAAGCACAAACTAGGTCTCAGAGTTTCGCTTCTGTGGAAGGGTCTAGTGAAAATAGTGATTAGCCACATACAGCAACTGATTCTAGGCCACAAACTCTAGCTGCACCATTAAAATGACTCAACCATCTAAGCAGAACTGCGGGTAGTTCAGGTCAGCTGAAAGGGCCTGCAATTCATTCACACTGCCCACTGAAGCCAAGGCTATCAGGAAGCACGTCTTGTATGACAGCACCTTCAGTAACCTCTTGGACAAAGGTTTCTTAGGGAACTGAGCTAGGTAAGAACCATTGAGATTCCATTTGAGAAGCAACGTGAGTGACCAGGGCTAGCTCAGATTACAACTGACCATCATGTCAGAGAGATCCTTGTCGTAGCCTATTGCCACTCCCCCATGATGTCTGAATGTGTTGAAAATCATGAAGCCTTTAAAAGTAATTAGTACTAATTTCTTCTCATCAAAGAGCCACAGAAAGAAATCAGCCAGTTGCAGGATGCCAGCACAACCTCAACATGGGTACTGGTTTAAAGCTATCCCTTGATCGATGTCTTTGTCCTTCTTCCAGAGAGTAAAGACACACCACTTTCCCTCACATGGCTTCAGAGTGGAGGGCCTGCTAAGTTCATGCGATTCTCTCCACAACTGAAGGGTTGAACTCCTTTCTGTGCAGGCTTTTTGGATAAAAACCAAGCATGAAGAAGTCTGTCCAGGGTTGAAGACTTGCGATCTTGGCTGATTGAGCAGTTTGGGAGACATCTGGATCTTCTTAGGAATATTTATATCGCAAGGTTGAGTATGTCATTGACCCAGGATCTGAACCCTTATTTTTTTAATCACTCTTGGAATACAAACAGAGTGAGAGAAGGCATACACCTAGATCCCATCCCAACTGAACAAAATAGCATCCACTGCCCAGGCTTCAGGGTCCACTACAGGAGACAAAGGTGGGTAGCCTCTAATTCCACCTGGCTGCAAAGATATACATGTGATTCTAGTGGCGGTAGGAAAAAATACCATTTTAAAGATCATCTACCGCACATAGAAGGCTTTTTGTACTGGGAAGATTGCTGCCATTGCTGGGGTCAAAATGACTGCTTTTGATCAGAGCCCATTTGTTTCTCATTCTGGTGACAATTGTCTAACTATTGGGGCTGAAACTGACACTGATAAAATGGAGAAGGTTGGAGAGGTAATTCTTGTGCAGCCTGCTTCTTTATACACCGTCCAAATAAAAAGTGATAGGGCTTAGGTGATAACGAGCATAGGAAGGCAGCCTGTCTCACCAAGTCAAGACTGCACAAAGTGGTCTGGGTGTTTGCCATAGTGTGGTGAACTGCCCTATTAACAACTCTGGCAATGCAACATGTAGACTCCCATGTATGCTTGTTACCTGCTTTCTCTGCAAATCTGAAGATGGCAAGCAATGCCAGCAAGGATGAGATTGCCACTATATTTCAAACTAACTTACGGGTCACTTGAAATACTTAGCGATCAATCTTATAGAAAAGCGGAGCTGACATGTTGACCGCCACTATATCCTTATCTAGATTTGGGATGTCCACATGATAGGTATCTTAATGCATTTTATACCAACAGGTAGGACTGACATTGACAGCTGGGTTTCTGTGAAAAACCATTGAATTACCAGGATCCAAACTGAATATATTTTCCAGCAAATGGTTGGCAATCTCCTGAATGTTAAGAGATTATAGCAGTAAACAGAAGGCATGATGGTCATCTTCATCTGCATCCACTGATGCACTGACATACTGGTAATATGTCGATTCAATGATGGCAGTGAAGGGCACTCAGTGGGAGACAAGATTCTATAGATCTATTCAATTGCTGCCTTAAAAATTAACTCAGTCCTTTCCATGGTAGAATCAGGGTTTTGCGTCTGATCAAGGTCATCCACAAACTCAATGGAAGAGTTGTCCTCATCTGGTAAGCTTTCCACATCTGCATATATCATGCCCAATGGTAGGAAAAGTGGTAGAGTTGTCAAAGTAAGTATGCTGGTACATGCCCACAAGAATAATGCATAGTGTGGACCTGCAGACCGAACAGGTGGATGGGCAATGGATGGATTCTAGAAGGGAACTGACAGAGCAGACGGTGAGATGACTATGCTGATGGACTAACTAGATGGATTCCCATAATAGCCCACAGAAGAAAGTACACTTGGCTGATTTGCAGCCAAAATTCATTGTAGCAACCGACCTTTGATCATAAGTAGCAAGGGATTGCTGAACAGCCAGTTGGTCAGACAGATCAGAAGCCGAGACAGCAGCAGATGGCACAAATGGTGGGTGTGGTTGCCAGAAAACTCTTAAAGGATGGTCAGACACCCGATGCACCAAGACTGACAGGCATTCATCCCCTACTCTGGCATGCACTTATGCCCACTGGGCTGCTGAAAGAAGAGAGCAAATTCTCCCATCAAATCCAAGTCAGTTCTTCAAAAATGGGAGGACTGGCAAAAAAGGAAATTCTGAGAGGTCAAAATCTGTTACAAGATTTCTTGGATAATTCTTCTCATCTGGGACTCTGACAGCAAATGAGCAGGTGACATCCATGGTTCCCCATTCTTCTTCCATTTGACTGGAAGTGATTGTAGTCGACAGCAAGGTCCAGGGAATCTTGGGAGGGAGAGGGACCGCAGGCATCCACCACTATGCTAATGACTGACTCATTCCCCCACTATGCTAATGACTGACTCAGTGTTGGGCTAAAGGGACAGCAGGCATCCCCCACTATGCTAATGACTGACTCAGTGTTGGGGTAGAGGGACCACAGGCATCCCCCATTGTGCTAATGACTGACTCAGTGTTGGGGTAAAGGCTCAGGTCTTCTGTGTTTTATGACTTGGATCTCGTATGCACCTCCCTGCCTTTCAATTGTGTCCCAAGGACCATGGACCAAGTCTCCTTTGACCATCTTCCACAGGCACTGTAAAAGGTGGTAGAAGCGCACTTTGTATACCTGAGACTAGTTTCATGCAAGTCCTCTGACACCCTGAACTTCCTACATTTGGTGTACCCAGCTGACATTGTGCACAAACAATGACATTGAAAACAACTAAGTTATGAAACAGACAATGGCAAAATAGCAAAATAAAGCAGAGAAACAAGTAATGTGCTAAATCAAAGCAAAGTTTTAAAAAAGCCTGTTATAATGAATCATTAATAAGGTATACATATGACAAAACATAGCAAGAGTACTGCAAATAGTACATTATATGCCTGCCATGTTGTAAACGGTATTATTATACTTCATTTATGTAAACCCTCTTTCTTTGGTAGGTGACATTTTGAATCTGAAATCAATAGAAGTCTTCCTTGTCTTAAAATTTTGTCGACAAAATGTGGTCACGGTAAAAGAGACAGAAATTTTGCAGAAACCATTTTCTTCTTTCAGTCTCAGTGACCTTGACCTCTGATCTACTGACCCTAAAATCAACAATTACCTTCTTTGCTTCAAATGCAAGTCATCCACTAAGTTTAGTCAAACTTAAATAGTTTACTGGAAATTGACTGTCCTCCTTTCAGTCCTGTGTCCATTTGAACACAAGGCTTACAGAGACCACTTGAATCTTATGAGTTGACATTTTCATGAGACATATCTGGTTTTGTGAGACACTGAGCATATGACCCACTTCAACCAAGATGCTAAGGCATAAGGTGAAGAAAATGGCATTGCCATGCTGTACAACTTTTCTCTGTGTGTTTCAAGTAGTGCTTTAGAGCACAGGCCAGGTCTTGCATTGCTGTAATCCTTATATTTAGCATGGGGGGATATGAACTAGCTTGGAATGGGTCAAACATTCCATACCCAGATGAACGAAGAGTTGGGAAGGAATAAGATCGGACTTCTGTGGGTGAAAAATTAGATAAGGTTGTTCATCTCCTTCAACAAAACTGAACATACCATGTGTTTTGGAGGGATGTCATCCAAGTATGCTACAGTTGCTGTCAACAAAAAAGACCTGAAATGGGTGACAATGCAGTTGATTTTGTTTGTAAGCACCAATGTGCTGATAATGAGGCCAAATGGTCACCAGTCTGATCTTGCCATTGGCTCTTGCCACCAGAAAAACCCTTGAATAAACTCTGTCACCAGCTTGGAGAGTAAATAACTGATCTCCCTGATTAGAATTTCTGCCTTTCTGGGATCAGACAGGATATCTGTCATGGAAGAAGAACACGAGAGGGAAGGGGATTGTACAAACAAAATCTGAAGCGCCTCTGAAACATCTGGGATCACACATTTGTTTTGTGGATAAAGGTTGATCCAAGATTGCTGAAAATGTAGAAGTCTGGCACCAACAGGTAGATTCTCAGTGGGAAGTTGGGGTGAAAAGTCATTGGCAATTGTGGGAGACTTGTGGAAACTTGGTTTCCTTTCCCCATTATTACATTGCCTCTGAGACTTAGGATTCCATTACTGTCTAAAATTGGGTTGTGGTCAAGACAGTTGCTGTTGAAGTATCCCTATGCCTACGATCATCTGTCAATTGTGGCAGAGTCTGATGTAAGTGTAAAGTCGTGGGCGGTTGGTAAGGAGAGCTGGAGGAACAGCTCTTGCACCTACTGCTTCCTCGCATCTTCTATCTGGCCCCTGAATAGCAGTGACAAACCAAAAGGCAACAAGCATTGGGCAAAAGAGTGATATGGCTTCAGTGACAATGAGTAGAGAAAGATGTCTCATCACTCTAAATCAAGATTGCAAGAACCTGTAAGGGAATTGGCTATAGAATGATATGCTGTCCTATTAATCTCTTTGCTGATGTCAGCTTTAGACTCTCATGCATGCTCACTGCCCAGTTTTTGACCAGGTGAAAATTTGCTATTGATGCCAAGTCAAACATTAATGATGTGGCCACTATATTCTACCTTAGCTTGGAAGCTATGTTGAAAACATGACGATTAACCAAAGAATTGTGGGGTTGCCATGTTTTTGGTCTGAGTGTGTTCAGTACCAGTTAGTTGAAAAAAATACTGATGATAGGCTTTTCCCATGTTCCAGATTTTGTCACAAAGACAACTAGAAACAACTTATTTTCGCCGACTACAGACGCAGAGAAGGGATGTCCATCCTTGTCCTCATCCTCAACATCTGCTGTCGGCCTGACCTTATAGGCCTGACTTTATAGGCCTGACTTTACAGGCCTGACTTGTAGATGGCAGCAGTGGTCACTCAGATGAAACCAAGATCCAGTAAATTTCCTTGACTGAAGCTTTAAAACTAAACTCCATATACTCAAATGTCAGATCAGAGTGAGGGAACAGACAGAGGTTTTCCCTGCACACACTGTGGTGGTTGTCCTCATCCAGCATTGCTTCCATGTTGGCATATAACATACCCAGCAGCATTGAAGAAGTGCCATCATCCCTGGGTGTAATATGGTATTTTCTCAACCAGATACGCCAACAATATTGGGCCGTTGGCTGGATTGGCAGTTGGGCAGCTGATAAAATATGTGTCACTGGGAATACTTGTCCCCATACAGTTCCGTATAAAATTAGATGGTTGGCTAATACGCGACATGTCCCATCAAAAGATATGACCTCAGCTCACTACTTGGTTTGTATGGCCATATGGACGACTGAACTGACTGGTCAACAATCTAACTGGTGCAGGATGGCAACAGCTGGTAAAACATGTCAGTGATGTCAGTATCATACCCCAGGCACCCAGACTAACAGACACTAAAGCCAAGCTCAGGCATGCAAGGGAACTTAAACCCACTGGGCTGCCAAAAATTGGAAGAAAACTATCCCATCAATTCTAAGTCTGTAGTGGAAAAACACGATGAACAGTGAGATAAAACTCACCTGAAGCTAAGTTGTCTCCTGAATAAGTTTCCTCATCTGTGACTTGTACAATGCATGGGACGGTGTAATATAGATGCAATGCATGGGACAGGTGTAATATAGATGCAATGCATGGGACAGGTGTAATATAGATGCATCCCACGCCACCCGATTCTCTGTCTCTAGCTGTCAAGACATGACGGTAGCTTACAACATGGCTCAAAAATTCTTTGGAGAGGGAGGTGCCATTGAAGTGTCCCCAACTACACTAGCCACAGACAAGGTTTTTGGATGGAAACTCAGGCCATCACTATCTGTCAGCTTCGACTTTGCCTGTTTCTCTCTCTCCTTTTCAAACTTTTCTGCAGCACCACAGATCATGTCCCTTCTGACCATTAACTACAAATGCTGCAAGGTAATGTTGACGTGCATTTCTTGAAGGCAGGCACATGTTTTTTATGTCCCCACTAACTTTAAATTTGAACATTTCATTGTCATTGCATATCTGAAATGACAATAAAATGACAATAAATGGGAAATATAAACTTGAAAGCGTCAACAAAATCAATAACCACACTCATCATTATGAATACAAGTGAGAAATTCAACCAGCATTTAACGAAATGTAGTTTTGATTGGGGGGGGGGGGGACTAATTTTAATTTTGTAATACATACTTACCTGTCACTATTGTTTAGCTTACTCTTTCCACAATGGATAAACCTTGTCTGAGCTAGATGTACCATCCTCTTGTTCTAGAAATTCTTAGAACACGTGCATCGACCCAGTCTTACTTGCCATCATTAGCCTATGTGCAATAGCGCATTCTCATTCTTTTCCAGGACCTTGACTAATGAAGGGCATCAGAGCGGGGTGGGAGAAGAGCATCTAATTGGGAAAGTAAGTACTATATAATTAAAATTAGTTTTACCCCCCAAAAAACTACATTTTAATATCAGTAATACGTTATCTGTCGCTATTGTTTAGTGGAATTTGTCAATTTGTCAGTAAGGCAGGAGACTGATGGACTGTAAGGGAGTAAAAAGTGAAAAAATTACTCACCTTGTAGCCCAGCTACTTGGTTGTCCCCAGCACAGATGCGACTGAGACTGTGGATCTCTATCTCGGACGGAAGTACTGATGGAAGCTGTTTTTTGCAAGGAAACCTGGCTGACATAACTGGGGAAACAGAATATTCCCCACTGAACCATAACATCCCTCCTCAATTGATAAAATATGTAGTTTGCTACTTCTCTGTGCTGACACTAAAGCTAGAAGAAAGATGGTTTATGTGTAAAATTTTCAAATGAAGTCTCACTCAAAGGTTAATATGGGCTTTTTGTCAACACCCCCAAAACACGAGAGATTTAATCTTGGCACCAACAAGACACTGGTCTCTGAAGTTGAAAGTACTTAAACAGAGTACCTTTGTGTTGCAAAAACAATTCCACTGAGTTAATACCTTGGGTTGGTCAGTCAAAAGGTTGAAGAGATCATTGAACCAAGACCTTTGAGGTTACATAGGTGATATCAGGATAATCAGAGCTGTGGATGTCTTGACCGTGTGAAGTACCTGTGGAATCAACCTGAAAGGAGGGAATGCATGAATGAACAGTAGTTCACACCTCAGGCTGAAGGAGTCCACTGCCCAAGGTTTTTGGTCTGGGACTGAGGGAAACATAATCGGAAGCTCGTTGTTGAGTATAGCTGCAAACAAGTCCGCTAGATGTTTCTCCCATAGAATGAACAGAGACTCTGAAACTGTCTTGATGTAGAAACCATTCTGTTATGACTACCTTGCCTGTTCTGGACAAACTGTCCACAAGGATATTTTCTTTACTGGAATGTGACGCAGTGTAATCTCTTCTGGCTCTGCCCATCATAAAAGGTTCCAGACTTCTATGCAGAGAGAAATAGCACGAGTACCTCCTTGTCATCTGAAGTATGCAACCACTGATGTGATGTCTGAGGAGACCATGATGAAATCCCCCTTGACATGATCTATGTGCCCTTTGAGTGCACAGAACACAGTCCAAATTGTTTATGTGTAGGAGGCTCTCATTCTGGGACCAATGGCCCTGGAGAAGTACTCCTTGTGACTCTAAGTGAGCCCCTCCCTTCCATGAATGTGATGTACTGAAAAGTTGACCCCAGAAAAAATCAATCTGACAGCAAATCCTTGTGTGGTATCAGACTGCCAATAGGAAAAACTGAAGTGGATGTAAATGGCGTCTGCCTAGGGATAACAAATCCACTGTGGAATTCAAGTTTCCCAGAAGTGAGAGATAAAAGCGAACTGACAAGGAGGTCTTGGTCTGTAAAGTCCTCAACAATTCCAGGGTTGTGTGTATCCTTTCTGGGGGAACATGAATCTGACCCAGAAAGGTAAGGAAATTCATTCCTATGTACATGAAATCCTGAGAATCAATGTGATCTGATTTCTCTAGGTTGGGAATAAGTCCTAAACTGAGTCACAACAGACCAACAGCAAGCCATATTAGATAATAGGGACTGTTTGCTACTATTGTGCAGCAGCCAGTCATCGAAGTACTGGATGAGGTGAATCCCCAGATACCTCAAGTACACAGCTACTACTCCCATAACTCTGGTGAAGACCCTGGGCTCTGAGGCTAGACCAAAAATGGCATGGCTCGGAATTCAATACCTCCTGTCTGTTATCGAAAACCTGTGTGGAGGAAAGAACAGGATGTGGAATACGCATCCTGAAGATCGATGGAAACTGGCCAGTCTACAGGTCTGATAGCATTCCAAACTGATGCTGTAGTTTCCATCTTGAAGGTTTCCTCTCACAGAAATTTGTTTAGAGGTGAAAAATCTATAATCAACCTTAGTTTCCCACCCTTTTGGCAACCAAAAATAACTGGGAGCAGAATGCTGGTGACTGGATGTTTGAACCCTCTCTACTGCACCCTTCTGATGCAGGATGTGCACCTGTTCCCATAACTTGATTATTCATGTATTTGACTGATGGAAGAGGATGGGTGTCCTTCAGAGAGGAGGGAGTTCCATGAATCACAGACATAAACCCTCCTTCATTATGGAAAAAGACCTACCAATTTTCTGTGATGCTTGACCAGGCCTCTCAAGATGGCCAATTGAGCACATGCTTTAATTAAAGAGTACTGCACTGCAGGAGAGGTGAGGTGTTCCTAGGGATGCCCCGCCTCCCGTTTCTCAGGAAAGAGGGAGAAGACAGTAGCATTCATCACCTTGCTCTTGCCTCTCCAGCATCTCCTTCTTGAGTACAATTGATATGGAGTGGGCTTATAAGAGGGTTGGCTATTTTACTGTTGTGGTTGCATACCCTTCTTTTGAAATTGGGCTGCCTCATGGTTCGATCAGGCTGTGTTCGTTTATTAGCTGGTTTCAATGGGCCAGTAACCAATGTAAGGGAGTATGTTGGTGGTCCTTAAAATCCTGAAATGCAATGGCAAGAATGAGATTGCTGATTAAAGTCACAGATTCCAGGGGTGTTGCCCTAAGAAGTGTCCAATGTGACATCTCTGCAGGAGTGGAGGAGATCTGCCGACAATGCCATGGTCATAGACAATGCATGCCTTAATGCCTTGTTACAGCTTCCAATAAACGTTGAGCAGATAACGGTTCTTCCTTCAGAAGACTGAAGGAAGTCATTAAGAACAGATCAGCATGTGATGCTATAGTCACTAAAGACCTGGCCTTCGTTTCTAAAACCTCTAATGATTTAACAGAGAGGCAAGCAAACAGCTCTGTCGAAATCCCCCTTGCAAAGCTGCGGTATCCAAGGGGTGGGGGTTACAGGCCAGGAGGAGGGAATGAATCCTATAGCTGGAGGCTGATACTAATGGTTTAAGAGCAGAAAGGGGAACTGACCACCCCTTATTTTGCCTTGCCAATTCTGGTCCTTTTTTCATCGTCTGCGCAAGTTCTCTGACCATAGATGAGTGAGGAAGCAAGAGCAGGTCTGTTCTATGCACTGCCCCCCGAAAGTCTTTCTAAGTCTTGAAAGAATCATGTGTCACCCAAGCACGTAGGTTTAGGGCACATATCAGTGGGAAGGAGGCAGTATACTTCATTTATGACCTCATCAAATGACCATGTCTCCTCCTCTTCAACCACATGAGACGCTTAGTTAGAGGAGTTTGGACATCCTCTTGATCATCAGCAAATTCCTGAGAATCTACTATGATAGACAAGACATAATCTTTGTCCTATTCCAAACTTCAGTGGGATACAGGAGTATTAGACCCAGAGAAGGCCAGGAAATAGGGACATAGTTGTTCGGTTACTCTTCACAGGGAGCGACTGAACTGTCCTTAATTGGTGTTTTGTATGAAGGACAAGAATTTTTCTCATCCCTCCCAGGCCTCTTAGTGGAAGGGGAACTAATCCTCTCATCCACTGATGACCTCTCCTGAGTAACATGTGGTGGTCTTCAAACCTCAGCACCCATACTTGCAAGGGGCCATAGAGAAGACATCCATGATGGTACAGGATGAGCTCTCCCTTGAAAGGGGAATCTCAACATCCCAACAGGGCAAAAAGCAAATATGGGGAAGGAGGGAAAATCGGTCCAATGTACTTTCCAAGTAGCATGCATAAATGCAGCCTCTGTCCCTATAGTTGGTAACTATGTAATATGGAGGCAGGGGGGATTTCAATTCTATCCCTGAACCTATACCTAGATTTGGCACGAGTTCTTGATGCCCAGTCCCCGGTACCTGGTATCCAGTGACCGGTGCCCTGTACCTGGTGACCGGTGACAGGTGGTCTGTACCCAGTGGTTGATGACCAGTCAATAACCGGCCACCTAAAGTCAATGGTGATCTAGATCTGTGGAAATAATCTTCCCCAGAACTAAAAAACTAGAACGATGCATTATCCTCTTGGGGTTGTGTGAACTGCTAATCACCTGACCTCGGGGTACCTGAAGAATGTTGACCCTCCACCAAAGGGGGGTTGGGGTAGTGGTGGGGGTGGGTGGAGCACAACCGTACTCCATAATAGAGCTCAGTTCTACCCCCACCGAAGACTGTGCTTGTGGTTTGGATGGTGCTTCCCCTCCCTCCAATATTCAGGGGGGTATATTATCGGGGATAATGCTGCTCCTCCTCTTTTTTTTGGGAGAGTGCAATCAATCCTCTGTGAAGTAGCTGTTACCTCCTCAAGGGTGGTTCTTTTTGGGATGACTAACACAATTGATGATGTATAATAACAACAATGAAGAAACTGCATCATCCTCATTGTTATCCTTACTACTTATTTTTCTTAAATGAAAAAACATCAGAGTTTATTCATATTTCACTAAATGAATTATAAACATAGGAACATCATTTATGAATTATATTAATGCTAAAAGCATTAATTAAAAATGGAGGAACATGTAATCTCTACTCTGTACTGTTAGGAGATTAATTGCTGTTAATAACGCTTATTGCATTAACAACAATAATGAGACTAATAGATGAAACCCTGTACATGTCTCAAAGTATAAACAATGAATGGATAATTTTGATGACCCGTTAGTAATTATACATATTCCTACAACTAATTCCAAAACCAATGACAAGTAGAGAGGATAGGTGGCTCATCATGCGAAACACACTAAATAAATTATCACTGGACTATCAAATGATACTTTTGATAATTACGGACTGAGGGATAACTTTTTACTAAAAAGAAATATGAATATCAAGTCCTGATGGAGCATAACCATCAATGAAGGTATTTTTTCTTCAAGCAAGTATTTTTTCCACATCTGACTTGAGATGTCATCCGAAAAAAGAATGAGGATGCACTATTGTGCATGGGCCGATGCAGGCAAGTCAGACTGGGTCAATGCATGTGTTCTAAGAACTTCGAAAAATGTATAACTAAAGTTACCAAAACCTTGCAGAAACATTAACAATACTGTGCCACACTTTTTGATTGATGGGTAGAGTTAAAGATGATCTTGATGGATATCATGAGGCGATGTGGTGCAATCTTGATCGTAATGCAGTGAAAAGTTCAAACTGGTCAACAATAGATATATGCATAGCCACCTAGCAGTGTAAAGGAGGAGGTAACTTGGAAGAGTTTCTTCCCTTTGTCTATGTGTTATATAGATGGGAAAGATGAATTAGCAGAGTTTATTACCCTAACTTTAATGTGATATGGAAACATATTCAACTGAGAAACAATTAACTTTTTTTTTTTCTTAGAGATGCTGTGACCTTGTCCTTTGACTTTCTTTTCCCAAAATCAATAGGCTTCTTTCTTATCTCCAATGCATGCCTGAAATCTATAGGTTTCTTCCTTGTCCCAAATGCAAGTCTGAAATATATAGGTTTCTTCCTTGCCCCAAATGCAAGTCTGAAATCTATAGGTTTCTTCCTTGCCCCAAATGCAAGCCTGAAATCTATAGGTTTCTTCCTTGCCCCAAATGCAAGTCTGAAATCTATAGGTTTCTTCCTTGCCCCAAATGCAAGCCTGAAATCTATACGTTTCTTCCTTGCCCCAAATGCAAGCCTGAAATCTATAGGTTTCTTCCTTGCCCCAAATACAAGCCTGAAATCTATAGGTTTCTTCCTTGCCCCAAATGCAAGCCTGAAATATATAGGTTTCTTCCTTGCCTCAATTGAAAGCTATTTATAAAGTTTGGTAATGGTAGACTGTGGCAAACTTGAGTTATTGTGCAGAAAACAAAATTGGAAACAGATGAACAGATGATATCATAATATGGTATGCTTTATCTTATAGCAAGTGCATAAAAATGGCATGGTCAAAGACAAATTCTGCAATGATGGAAAAAATACTAAACCTGAGGATGAAAAACAAAAACTAAAGCCACAAATAATCAAAACAAAGATAAATCAATACAAGAAGGCAAGGGCTGGCATATAAAGCTCATGATCAAAGCATTGGTGTAAAATGTGTGACCTTTACCCCAAGATCAAAAGGTAGAGCAAGTATGTCAAAGAATAGATTGTCATTGCTTCATAATCATTCATTCAGTGTATGAACAAAAACAATCAAGGGGTTTAGGAAATATAAGGAAATGAACAATTTTTAACCCAAACCTTAATGCAAATTTTCGATGACTGTGACTCTGATGCTAAGATCAAAGGGGCGAAAGCACATATCGCAGAATGAATTGTCTTAGCTTCATAATGATTGATCCCAAGTATGCAGAAATTACATCAAAGAGTTTAGAAAATATAAGCATATGACAAAACTTTGCTAAAGCCCTAAAGCATATTTTTTAAACTGTGACCCTGACCCCAAGGTCAAGCATGCACATCACAAAATGAATTGTCTTAACTTCATTATAATTAATCCAAAATATGAACAACATCCACCAAATGGTTTAGGAAAAATAAGCAAAGGAAAATACTTCAACTAATACCTCAACACAAATCTTCTATGACTTTGACCCCAAGGTCATGGTAGCCAAAGAATGTGTCATAGAATGAATCGTCTTAGCTTCATAATTATTAATGCCAAGTATGATGAGAATCAATGAAGGGGTTTAGGAAATATATGTAAATGAAAAACTTTAACCAAAACCCTAACAATCTGTTGACAGCACCACCACTGTTGCTGCCACTATCAGAAAAGTGACTGCCAGGTCTTGCTTCCCACTAACACGGGCTGAACAAAATAATACCAACTTTGTAAGTGGATGGCAGATATTTCCTGTGAAATCCAACAGATTTTGGGTGGTGACAGATAAGATGTTACCTGTACTGAGTGAAAACTTAAACTGAGGTACATCCAGCATACAGGTAGCAACCTAGTGGAGACAGGGGAGGTAATTATACTAGTACCTTGGAAGAATTTCTTCCCATAGATACTATTATTATTGTCTATATGATATATGGATGGGAAACACTAATTTTTCCATCTTTATGGGAGGGCTGGATTCAAGAGGTAGCAGAAGTTAAATTTCTTAACATTAGTGTGATCAGGAAATGTATTGGATGGAAAAACCTGCAATTTTTATTACATTAGTGTGATCAGGAAATGTATTTGATGGAAAATCCTGCAATTTTTATTACATTAGTGTGATCAGGAAATGTATTTGATGGAAAAACCTGCAATTTTTATTACATTAGTGATATCAGGAATTGTATTTGATGGAAAAACCTGCAATTTTTTCGAGTTTTAAAGGAATTTAGCTATTTGTTTCAACAGCTGCTGGCCCAAAGGTTATTTTCAAATCTTGCTTGGCAATTCTCTCTGGGATGCCAACATTATCAGAGAAGGAATACCAATGTCTTGCCTTTAAACTGAAAGTGAAGACAAATTATCAACCACAATGAGTCCATGACATTCTATCTCACTGCTAAGATTAATGTGGTAAAAATTATATCACCTGTAAATGAGTGTACTCATATTCCCATTGAGTACACAGCACAACGTTTGACCTTCTAACTCTTTCTTCATTGCTTAACTGAGAAGCTAATCGCTTTTTGGCCTCCTCTTCAGAGAGATGCCTTTCTGTTGTAATTCTCCTTACAGCCTGTTAAAATAAAACACAATTTTGTATCAAAAAGATTAATACAATACTTTTTGTACTGCACATATCTTAAGCACCATTATTTCAAAACTACATGTACTATATATAAGGCAAATTCAGTATTTTACATAATATGGCACATACCATATATATTGCTTATAAGTTCGGTCCAACTGCAAAGAACATAGACCCCGATATGCTATCAATCACATAATGTGCCGGTAGATCAGGGTCTTGTTTGTTATATTGATTACTCCTAACAAACTACATAGACCCAGATCTGCCAGTGCATTATGCATTATAAGCAAGTATATACAGTACCTCATTCAGCACACACCCTTCTCTTAGGTCAGTGCACCAATATCAGATTCCTAAGCACATGTGGAAGCAGCTGCTAAAACCCACCTAGAACATCTTGATTTTCTTGGAGCTTACAGCAATACATGCCTCATTTCTTTTACCACTTGACTTTGTGGGTTAAAGCAATCTAAAAATGGATTATACGTGTTTTAGTTTGACTATATTGAAAACAGAAAGCGCCTTTAAAGTGGCACATTGGTTTGGTTTGGTTTGTGGGGTTTAATGCCATTTTTCAGCACATGAAAGCTGGAAAGACCCCAGGAAGATCTAGTGACCCATGTGAAGCTACTGGCAAGCTTTCCTACACACCCACACTGGTCGAGCTGATGTGGACTGAGGTGAGATGTGTGAGTGATCTGTAAGGCGAGCGCCTTAGACCACTCAGCCACCTGTGGCCCCTCCAAAGTGGAGAGCTTCCAATGTTGACAAAGGGAGCTATCTCCTCTGATATGTACATACTTTTGGTTGGAACATTGTTTATTATGTTGCTATAGACATCATTAGTGTATGCTTATTATGATGGACTTTTATCTCATGAAATTCATCCAAATAATATTTATTAAGTACACAGTGCATCTATTACATCAAGTATGGAAGCTTAAGTTTCATGACTTGCAATCTGATCACAAATAACAATAAATTTAATAGAATAGAAAATAGTCAAAACAATTGAAATTTAACATGAGAATTTTTCAAATTCTGCAATCTGTGAAAAATTCACAACATACAAATTTTCCCATATGTGGTTATTTCAAACATTTTAGACAACCCTAATGACTGTAACTCAGACATATAAAGTTGTCATAGTTACCAAAAACCATAATACCTACCATACTTTATAGATATGCTTTCTATTACCTAAAAAAATTATGAAACTACTACAAGCTCCTGTTTAGTAAAAAGAATGGCTAACTTTCTTTGCCCCTGTAGTTTGAAAACTGTGCCAGATTAAACTTTACTTGGATAGTACTGAACATAAATTTTGTCCAGACAAACTTTGAAGTCAAACAAGAACCATTAACTAATATTCTGACACAAAAAAGTGAAAATCAAACTTAACCCAGGTCTACTTGATATTAATCCCATACTAAAACAGATTTCAATATATGAATACCATCAAATTATTGTGCAGAAACAAAATACAGGACATATGTATGAACAGGCAATTGCAACACTAAATACCCCTTTCAATGAATATGACAGGAGCACAAAAAGGACATAATATTTGCCTAATGTATTGTATTCATACCTCTGCTGGTGGAATGATGTTTGTCCAAATCTCATGTACGATGCTGTCCCATCCTGCTTCTAGAAGTAAGGCTGCCTCTAACACAATTACAGACTTTCCTTCTTAAATACAAAAGTGTGATAAACAAATAGATTTACTGTCTTTCAATTTAACTGTACAAAAATGGCCAGCAACTTGTATAAAGTACTCTGAAACAAGAACCCTTGGCACAAAGTAGTCACTTAGGTTGAGAACATTGATGAGACCTGAATAAAACTTGGACCATAAGTGAGCAACTATTAACCCGAGTACATACTACACTGAGGATCAAAAGACTTTAAAGATGATGAATGGGTGCATAATTAAAGTATTGATAAATTTATGAACTTTTGTTAAAGTGTATTCAATAAAATGTATGTACTGGCTCAGGGGTTGAAAATTTACTTGCCCAACGAAAATGGCAAGTGAATTTCAAATAATTTGTCCAATCAGGCAAGTGCTGATTCAGGGCTAACCATTGTTTCTCTTTAATGAAAAGGATGTTCTGTTGAGAATATTGCTGACTTTGTTTACTGGAAGTCCATACTTTCTACCAGAAGCTTGTTTTCCATTAATTTTTATCAATCTTATACAAGCGCTTCGCTCTCTCTTCCCAAAAAAATAAACACTTACCAGAGAGACAGTAGACTGGTCTCAGTTACTTACAACTGGTGTTAGAAGGGTCAAAGTTCCAGAAAACAACCTTTCACATGGTTGAATTTAGGTTGTTAACATTATCAACCTTTATATTTCTATCATAGCTACCTGAATAAGAGTTTATTCTGGGCAAGTACATTTTGTTAGTACTTCCCTGACTGGTCAAGTGAAGTGGATTTTTTTAGATTTTTCAATCCCTGCTGCTTTAAAGAAATAAAGAATTCATTTTTATCTTGGGGTACCAATTTTTGGGGATTTCACAGATGCTATGAATGTACAGACCAAAATTACAGTTGTCCATCTGTTAAAACAGGATGACTCCATTCCTCATCAGAAACATATATAAAAAGAAACATAAAATCCACTGAGAAATCATTCGATGTATGCAATGCACCAAATATGTGGCTACTTTCTAAATCAATGCTTTTACCATAAATGAACAAGAGGCCAAAGTGTGCCTGATATTGCTCACATGGCACTTAACAGATGACCATTCACAAAGCAGGCATATGTAGTACAGTGCTCCCTCAATTACATGCCCAGTTTCAAATAAAAATGGTGTGTGATCAAAGGTTGCAGATTATCAAGATTCGTCTGATAGACAGATAGATAGACAGACAGACATACACAGGTAAATTCAACCAGTGGATCATTAAAAAGTATGCATAGATCAATTTAATGAATTTTAATTAAATTAAGCTTCTCAAATATTTACAGAAAATTATAAGACAATGATTTTACTCAAGCTTACATCAGCTTTCTATAAAATTAATTAAATTTGCACTTGGTGTGTGATCTTCCCTGTAGCATTAAGTTACAATGGCTATCATCATGAATGGTCTTAAGGTCAGTCAGCGGAGACAGTGACTGGCAGTAAACACTGTGCCATGCACTGTTGGTTTCTCTAGATAGTAGAAACTAAGTTCAGATGATACTAATCAACTTTACTGAAGGCGGTCGATAATTGAATTAATGTATTTATATATTATTTGTACTCTGATTAGCATTGGCAGTTGGCAGATAGCAAGGGTAGTGAATGAAAAGAGGAACTTAAGAGAAATCAACTAGTACATTCATATTGATTGGCAGTAACTGAGAGTGATGAGAGACCAGAAAGCTGGAAACTGGGGGAGCACTGCATTGTAAAAACACAACTCTATATAAACTATATCCCAACCTTTATATCATATCAATTTTACTTATTTTACTATAGTCTGACAAGAACTGTTTACAAAGATAAAGGCATAATTAATATGCATAGATCTCACTCATAATTGAAATCATCCAAGATTTTGATGATTTAAACTTATTTACCAAGTTTATCAAAACTGGATTATAAATATAGTCTCTAGAGAAGTAACAAGTTTAACTAATCAGATACAAGATCATCTCATTAACATGCAGATCTAACTTAATAAAATACCTGTCTAAGACAATATCAGTTTAATAAAGTACCTGTCTAAGACTATGATGATATCAGTTTAATAAAGTATCTAAGACTATGATGATATCAGTTTAATAAGGTATCTGTCTAAGACTATGATGATATCAGTTTAATAAAGTATCTAAGACTATGATGATATCAGTTTAATAAAGTATCTAAGACTATGATGATATCAGTTTAATAAAGTACATGTCTAAGACTATGATGATATCAGTTTAATAAAGTACATGTCTAAGACTATGATGATATCAGTTTAATAAAGTACATGTCTAAGACTATGATGATATCAGTTTAATAAAGTACATGTCTAAGACTATGATGATATCAGTTTAATAAAGTATCTAAGACTATGATGATATCAGTTTAATAAAGTATCTAAGACTATGATGATATCAGTTTAATAAAGTACATGTCTAAGACTATGATGATATCAGTTTAATAAAGTACATGTCTAAGACTATGATGATATCAGTTTAATAAAGTATCTAAGACTATGATGATATCAGTTTAATAAAGTACATGTCTAAGACTATGATGATATCAGTTTAATAAAGTACATGTCTAAGACTATGATGATATCAGTTTAATAAAGTACATGTCTAAGACTATGATGATATCAGTTTAATAAAGTATCTAAGACTATGATGATATCAGTTTAATAAAGTATCTAAGACTATAATGATATTAGTTTAATAAAGTATCTAAGACTATAATGATATTAGTTTAATAAAGTATCTAAGACTATAATCATATTAGTTTAATAAAGTATCTAAGACTATAATCATATTAGTTTAATAAAGTATCTAAGACTATAATCATATTAGTTTAATAAAGTATCTAAGACTATAATCATATTAGTTTAATAAAGTATCTAAGACTATAATGATATTAGTTTAATAAAGTATCTAAGACTATAATCATATTAGTTTAATAAAGTATCTAAGACTATAATCATATTAGTTTAATAAAGTATCTAAGACTATAATGATATTAGTTTAATAAAGTATCTAAGACTATAATCATATTAGTTTAATAAAGTATCTAAGACTATAATGATATTAGTTTAATAAAGTATCTAAGACTATAATGATATTAGTTTAATAAAGTATCTAAGACTATGATGATATCAGTTTAATAAAGTATCTAAGACTATAATCATATTAGTTTAATAAAGTATCTAAGACTATAATCATATTAGTTTAATAAAGTATCTAAGACTATAATCATATTAGTTTAATAAAGTATCTAAGACTATAATCATATTAGTTTAATAAAGTATCTAAGACTGAAATCATATTAGTTTAATAAAGTATCTAAGACTATAATCATATTAGTTTAATAAAGTATCTAAGACTATAATCATATTAGTTTAATAAAGTATCTAAGACTATAATCATATTAGTTTAATAAAGTATCTAAGACTATAATGATATTAGTTTAATAAAGTATCTAAGACTATAATCATATTAGTTTAATAAAGTATCTAAGACTATAATGATATTAGTTTAATAAAGTATCTAAGACTATAATCATATTAGTTTAATAAAGTATCTAAGACTATGATGATATCAGTTTAATAAAGTATCTAAGACTATGATGATATCAGTTTAATAAAGTATCTAAGACTATGATGATATCAGTTTAATAAAGTATCTAAGACTATAATGATATCAGTTTAATAAAGTATCTAAGACTATGATGATATCAGTTTAATAAAGTATCTAAGACTATGATGATATCAGTTTAATAAAGTATCTAAGACTATAATGATATCAGTTTAATAAAGTACATGTCTAAGACTATGATGATATTAGTTTAATAAAGTATCCAAGACTATGATGATATCAGTTTAATAAAGTATCTAAGACTATAATGATATTAGTTTAATAAAGTATCTAAGACTATGATGATATCAGTTTAATAAAGTATCTAAGACTATAATGATATCAGTTTAATAAAGTATCTAAGACTATGATGATATTAGTTTAATAAAGTATCTAAGACTATGATGATATCAGTTTAATAAAGAACCTGTCTAAGACTATGATGATATCAGTTTCATAAAGTACATGTCTAAGACTATGGTGATATCAGTTTAATAAAGTATCTGTCTAAGACTATGATGACATCAGTTTAATAAAGAACCTGTCTAAGACTATGATGATATCAGTTTAATAAAGTACATGTCTAAGACTATGATGATATCAGTTTAATAAAGTATGTCTAAGACTATGATGATATCAGTTTAATAAAGAACCTGTCTAAGACTATGATGATATCAGTTTAAAAAAGTACATGTCTAAGACTATGATGATATCAGTTTAATAAAGTATCTGTCTAAGACTATGATGATATCAGTTTAATAAAGAACCTGTCTAAGACTATGATGATATCAGCTTATTTACCAAATCTGAGCAAAATCTGATTGAAATTTGGTCTCCAAAGTGGCAACAAGCTCAGCCAATCTGATGCAAGATTTACTTATAAATATGTGTAGATCATAATCAAACTGATCCGACAGCTAGATAATATATGACTACTAAATAGATTAGATCAAAATCTTATCATAAAAAGAAACTCTTGATTGTTCAGCCAATCAGATGCAAGATCACCTCATTAATGTACATGGATCTCACTCATAATCATCCTCATTCAAGATTTTGATGATATAAGACCAATTTCCAACTCTTATCAAAGTCAAATCATAAATATGTGCTCCAGAATGGTAACAAGAAATTGTTGACAGACACACAACAGACAATGCATGATGGATGCAGAACCATACCATAAGTTTTCTGGGCCTTATAGCCAAGTACTGTATATACTAGCTTATAAGTCAGAACCAACTGCACAGCCCAGATCTGCCGGCACATTATGCAATGGCTGATCATGATCTAAGTTGTTTGCAGTTGGACTCAATTTATAAGAGAGTATATACTCAAAAAACAAAAAAAAGTCACATAGTACTAGCTCACCTTTTTGAAATTGTTGGATTCTCTCAACTGCAAGTCTGGCAATTTCTGGCCATACTATAATGTTCAGTTTCTCCAGAAGAGACTGTCAAGGGGAAAAGTGAAATAATTTACTCCACAACAAATCAAGCACTGTGAAGTAAATAGGCAAGGTCATTTTTAAGTCTGGAGAGCAAGTTGTATAGAATAGAAAAGTTTCATCAACATAAATTTGCCTTGTGGAAATGAATGCATGATCAAAACAAATAAATGCAATAAAGTCAAATGTATTGGTTTAACAAAAAGTCCAAATTTAAATACATTGTATAATGACAATCAATGAAGATAGAAGAAGATGTATAGAAATATGATATTTTACTGCAATGCCCTTTTTTGGTCTCTCCCTTCTAAGGGAGGAGTACCCAGTAGTAATGAATAGGGGGCTTTTTAATGACTCCATTTAAAAAGACACTAACAATCTCATTTGCCTTGTTTTAGCATTAAAAGTGCAAAAACATCATCTGCTTACTGAGGCACAAGTCAGACAAGAGTGACCTCCCCTAGTATAGAGGGTTTGGTACCACATTCCATCATTCATCAGTTACTACTGTAGGTGGCACTCTCCAGTTTCGTACTTTGCATAGGGTTTGATTTTTAAAGAAAAAGAATTACCCAGGTTTTCCTCACTGGTTGTCCTGGCTATTTAAAAAAGACCTTGTATATCTTAGGTATTGTTAAAAGAACTTTGAATTCCCTTTATTTTGGTGTATGATTGATGGGTGCAATTTGGGTTATAGAGTATACAGCTTGGTCTTACTAAATATGTGCACCTCTCAAAAAACTGCTAGCTCCACTTGGTCATTTTCACTTCCTGGACTTCAAAGGTAAATATTAAAAAAAGAGCTGAAAACTTTTTTTTTTTTTATATATTTTGTAATTCATTCATTGTACTTTCAGAGGCTGGTATTGCCTACTCTGGCAAAATTCATTTCTCTATTTTAATAACTGCTGCAAATAGTGTACTTTTGACTAATTCAGGCTGATTTTTCGAGTACTTTGGAGCGGCCATTTCAGTCTGCTGTGTGCTTATAGCATGTCCAATTTCCACAAGTACAATATGTAAAGAAATTTCAGCCACAGTACATGAAAGTACCATAGAGGTATGCCAAAATTCTCTCCATAGTACATGTTGCAAATGCAAACAATTTTATCTTACACCTGTCACTCTCTGTTATTTTGTAGAGCACCCCTGTAGTAGAAATGCATGCTCTTCCAAGGATGCAAGTATGGCGAGAGCTTGGAAATGCCTGCATTATGATTGGGTAGGTATTATCAGAAAAACATATTTTACTTAAAAAACTGATTTCTTCTTCAAGTAAATTACCAGGTCATAATATGTTAGGAGAATAGGTAAGAGGTGGAAGGAGTAACATCCTCTTACCCCTGAGTTGGCCCTGGCTTCAGTCTCCTGTTGTACGAGCAGCAGTTTGAGTTTTGTGTGAGATATATGCAAATGATCATATAGATCAATGAAAATATGTGATCTGAATGGAAAAATGTTTGCTCCCACAAATTCCTGAGGAAATAGAGTCACTCACACCATTACAAAGAGGGGGTCTTGGGAAGGTAATCTATTGAGTTACTGATATACATTTATAACTTAACTTGACCCATAGTGCACTACTTTTACTTGATTTTTAAATAGGAATAAGCTACCAAGTGCACCAGGAGTTAACATCCTAGTGAATAACAGTGCACTTGGTAGTTAACTTCTAGTGCAATCCCTGTTTACTTGTATTAACATACCATTGGTCATTTGTAGCAATTCATTATAAATCCTTGAAATATTCAAATTACCCAGCTAATCTGAAAATGGCAAAGGTAAATTATCAATTCAATTGCATTCTGTTTTACAGCTGACTTGTTCATTTATTTATTAAACCTTTTATCTTTCCATTCATTCACTACCATTTTATTGGCTCAATTTGAGGTAACTGCTTAAGTGATTCATTCATTTGTTCAATTTTTTCCTCCATTTTTGTTCATTTGTTTATTAACCTTTCATTCATTCATTTGTCTATGGAAGCAAGTAGAAATAATAAAAGGTATAGTGGACATAAGTTGCATTGTTTTTATGGTTGCATTTAGCAATAAAAGCTGATGAATTTGTTTAATGCATGGAAGATGCTATCAAAGTTTAACCCAGAAAAATATGAAAGCAACACTCCGTAAGAGAGAATTATCAGGTGAAATGACTACTGAAGGGAAGCAAAGATGTATTATCTTAAACTACTTGTTGATAATGTGGTTCAACAATATTGTGAATTTCTCATTTTTCCAACCTCAAAAGGAAAACAGATTGCATGGAATGTTTTAGTTCAACTGCATTACACCTGTGACCAAGATAAGGTACATGTCTGGTCCCAGGTTATGCAATCAGGGTGGCCAATCAAAGATAATCCAACTAAAGTCCATAAGAGAGAGAGAGAGAGAGACATTAGGGAGTGTATGATATGTCATAACCCTACATCTCAATAATATGTGTCACTTTCAGCTGATTAAAAAGAAATAAACCTCCAAAACAACATTCTGCTTTCAACTGCAAACTCCTGAGCTATTTTATTGCATATTATACCCCACCCCTGACCCAACTCTATCCTTGTGATGGTGACCTGGGATGATCAACCCATATTCTCCACATTTACTATGTTTATTCTTGCTATGACTATGTACAAATAAAGTGTTAACAAATATTTGAAAATGTAATAGCAACTGAAATAATTGTACATATGACCTTTAACCCATCTCTGGAAAACCTACAGTGGTACAGCAAAAACTTATACCCCTCAATAAAATCAGGGACATGTTAGTTAGTTTTAGATGATATGGTCAACTAGCTAATGTAATGAGTTTTGTATTGTTTTATCCAGTGATTTAAGAGGAGCTATAGAGCTACAGGCAGATGGACAGACATTCTTATGAGCTATTTACCAAACTACTCCATTTATCTGTGGTGTTACCCTCAACATATTTGTCACAACTATCAGAGATCAATGATATTTTGTGCAAAAACAAATTTAGGATGAAACTGTAATTCTGGTTATGAACTGATGATCTGAAAGAAAAAACAATTACGAGAAATTTCAGGTTGATAAAAATGTAAAGAATACAACTTTAGTAATAATTTTCAATTGACTGCCACATGGATGATAGATTTTGTCTCACAAACTATGTAATTCTTTGTGTTTTGTGAAAGTTTAATTTCTGGTCACCTACTTACACTGAACAATAAATCAACTTAAATGGGTGGATTTCTAATTAAATAATTTATTTCCTTCTTCCTTTATTTGCCGAGTCTCTATCTCTCATTACTTGTTCTAATGATTATCTGTTTCAAACTATGCTACTGATATATTCTTATCAAAACAAAAACAGCTTATATCCATCTAGCTCATGGCCATGTCACATTAGGAGAGGGCTTTTAGCCTAATGCCCAATCATTTAGACAGAAACATACATGCATTGATCTGTTAGGCAGAAACATACATGCATTGATCTGTTAGGCAGAAACAAACATGCATTGATCTGTTAGGCAGAAACATATATGCATTGATCTGTTAGGCAGAAACATACATGTATTGATCTGTTAAAATTCATATGTGATGCATTTCATTTTCTTGCCAATAAAAAATACTTTTTTTGAAAGGACCAGTCATGTGTATGGCTTGCAGAAAATAATCCATTTCTGAGTTTTAAAAAAGAGGTCAGTTATACTATGGATCTAGCTTCCTGGCTTCGTGTAGTGAACCTAGGTAGATTTCTACCTGTTATGTGATGGTATTAAAGAAATATCAATGGGGTTTGCTAAATTATACTTTCTGTAAGATGTTAAGGTGTTAAGAATGGTGCTGTAAAGGTGTTAGGAATTCTATTTACATGCTGCCCTGAGGAACATGTTTTCATAAATGTCCACTGATTCAAGGATATGAGACATGCTTTTTACATACATGCATGAAGAGAGATGGGGTATGTATAAAGTACCTGTAAGAATGAAATTTTATAAGAAATGTAAAATCATTTGCCATATTTAAGGAGACACTGGCCACAAAATCAATTCAAAGTACACTTATCACACACACACACACACAAACAGACACACACACATATCACTATTGACGTAAGTTGTGATCACTATTTATACATTAACTACCTGGTCTGAAAACACTTTTGCTCCTAATGCTTTCCTGTTGATCTCACCATCCTCTGTTAGTATCTCCTGTCCAAACACAGCAACCAATTTCTCATAAGCTTGGGTGCCTTTCAGGTAAACTACATGACCTAAATTGATCAAAAGTAAATTATTTAATATATCTGATTTGCTAATATATATATATATATATATATATATATATATATATATATATATATATATATATATATATATATATATATATATATATATATATATATATATATATATGTTATGAGAAACAGTAATTCACACACACACCCAAACCAATTTCATAGTTCATAAAATAAAAGAGTATGCAATGTATAGGGTTTAATGGAACACCAGCACACTCCTGGCTATACAGTGACAAGTAAGTTTAGATCAGGAATGTGCAAACTAAAGCAAGCGACCTGGTTTTATCCGGTTACATTTACATCATACAGTGTGGCTAAAAAATCGCTATCCAGCCCGTGCCCTGGAGGAAATTGCACATGCCTGGTTTAGATATTCCAAAAAAGGAGTACAAAACAAAGATTATGGAGAAGAAAAAAAAGGGTAAAATCCTTAAAATGCAATGACAAATTTTTTTAAAAACTGCACTCTTTTAAAAAGTCCTTCTAAGAGAAAACAGAGATGTGAAAATTGTGTTTAGCAAATGAATACTGTAAGAACCATAAAAGTAAAAACAACAGTGTAATCAGCCATTACATAGTTTGCCTCTATGAAATTTTTTGTAGCCTCCTGCTGCCAATGTAAACATTAATTATCATGCAAAAAATAAATTTAGACTAAAGTGATTGTAAGAACAAAATGTTGGCCCCTGTGATAGGGTATAAAAGATGTAAAACAATACGAACATTCTTTTCTATGATATCATAGTAGAGGTACTATAATAGATTGATAAAGATGAATTTAATTTTCTTTGTTTTTTTACATCATTGTTTTTAAAATTTGTGACAATTATCATTGTCCACCCCTAGAAGCCAGATTTTACTGGGTCAAAGCTACAGCCTAGTAATAACCTTGGAATGACAGACAGTATGACCATCAGTAATAACCTTGGAATGACAGACAGTATGACCATCAGTAATAACCTTGGAATGACAGACAGTATGACCATCAGTAATAACCTTGGAATGACAGACAGTATGACCATCAGTAATAACCTTGGAATGACAGACAGTATGACCATCAGTAATAACCTTGGAATGACAGACAGTATGACCATCAGTAATAACCTTGGAATGACAGACAGTATGACCATCAGTAATAACCTTGGAATGACAGACAGTATGACCATCAGTAATAACCTTGGAATGACAGACAGTATGACCATCAGTAATAACCTTGGAATGACAGACAGTATGACCATCAGTAATAACCTTGGAATGACAGACAGTATGACCATCAGTAATAACCTTGGAATGACAGACAGTATGACCATCAGTAATAACCTTGGAATGACAGACAGTATGACCATCAGTAATAACCTTGGAATGACAGACAGTATGACCTTTATTTGCCACAACAGCTGCAGCCTCACATGAAATGCATACAGTTAATTCATCTAATTCATTGATATGTACAAGTACACAGTTAATCTGCTGAGGGTAACCTATAACAATATACAATATATAGTCATTAATATGGAAAATATACCACTCAATAAACATACTGATTCCTACTACAAACTGCACTGGTCAGAAAGGGTCTTCTTTGTAATCTAGTATGTATATACATGTACATGGAAAAATCTCTGAGGCCATGAGCTATACACAAATACTTAGCCCAATAAATTACCTTTAATAACCACAAAATGTCAGGAAAAGTCACTGAAGCATGAAATATTGGTCACAGAGACCTCTTTTTCAAAAAGGTGTTGTACTCATCAAAATGCATCACCTCAACAAGTTTCATGATTCTTGGTAGGATAGTATGCATACAGCATGCCAAAAACTAACATGGTCCTGAGCTAAACATAAAAACCTAATCAAAGCCACTAAAAGATGAAATATAGGTCAAGCTGACTTTGTTGGTTTTAATGGCACTTTTAACACATTATTGACTAAATCATGCTTTGGTTATATCATAAGTAAATCGGAACTAAGTGCCTTTCCCAAGGACACGCAGAGGCAGCTGACCTGGGTGGTATAGAATCTTTGGATCATGAGTCTGACACTCAACCAACTGAGCTACTGTGACTCCCGTAAGCTAAGCTGAGCTTGGTGTGATACTAACAGAGATACATATCATCATCAAATTCATGATTCTCACATGAACGGTGCCTCAGAAATGAACATCAAACACAAAAAATAACCCAAGTTAGTGCAGCATAAAATATGGGTCATAATAATCTTCTTCTGCAAGGAGAGAATAGTGCTCATCGAGATAAATCCTCTCACCAAGTTTCATGATTTTAGATATTAAGTACATGACATTCAAAAAAGCCTTATGTGGTCATGAGTTAAACACAAAAACTTTACCTAAGCCAGCAAAATGTGAAATGTAGGTCGCAGTGATCTTCATTTTTGTACAGGTATAGTACTTTTAGAGATGTGTACAATGATCTAGTTTAATGAGTCTAGCATAAACAATTAAAACAAAATTCAACCATAGTCAATGAAGTGTGAAATATGGGTCAGTGACCTGATTTTCTTATTAGGGTGTAGTACTCATCAAGATGCATACCCCCACCAACTTTCATGATTACAGGTATAAAAGTATGTATACAGGATGCAAAAACTTATGTAGTCATAAGCTAAATGCAAAAATTTAACCTTAACCTGTAAAATGTAGGTCACTGACTGTCTTTTGTTGTATGAGTGTGGTACTAAAAGGGATGCATACAATCATCCAGTTTAATAGTTCTAGTATGAACAGAGCTTAACCCAAGTCGGTGACAGTGACCCACTTTTCTGAGAAGGATGTATTACTCATTAAGATACATCCCCTCACCAAGTTGATTCTAGGTATAACAGTATGTATATGGAGTGCTAAAAAAATTAGTGGTCCAGAGCTAAATACACAAACTTAACCTAAGTTAGTATGTCAAATGTAGTTCACACTGACATTCTTTTGTTATAAGAGTGTGGTACTAATAAAGATGCATACAACTAGATTGATGATTCTAGCATGAACAGAGCCTGAGAAATAAACTTAAATACAAGATTTAACTAAAGTCAGTAAAGCATGAAATATAGGTTAAAGTGATCTGCTTTTGTGATGAGGGTATAGTACTCATCACAATGCACACTCTCACCAAGTTTAATGATTCCAGGTGTAATAGTATGCATACTGGATGCATCATGAGCTAAATGCAAAAGCTTAACCAAGAATGTACACCTAATGTGTACAAAGTTAGCATCCTTAGTCCCCTCCCTGGGGTGTAAGGCACTATGAAACCCAGTTCAAACTGTTGCTTAGAGCCTAAGAAGAAAGAATGGTTGATATGCAGTGAGGCTGTACATATGCATATGCTCTCCCATTTGCAGATGCTTATGCCAATACCAATGATGTGGGTAGTACAATAGTTCTCCTCTACTTGATTGAGGTAAGATTATAAACAACAGCATGAATGAACCATGATGTCATAAGCCATGATTCACCAGTGAGTTATTTTCAGTAAATCACCTAGCGAAATTATGAGAAATAACAGTGATCAGTGATAAATTATCCTTTAAATTGACCAAATTGATCTCATGTCTATAATAAAGATATACAGTTGGATAATTCTTGGAGTTAGAAAATGATCTGAGTTATACCAAAAGATTTTTGTATATACCCAGCTTGTCACAGTCCACAACAGCAGCCCCTAGTTTCTCCAGATGTCGGCACACTGAGGTCTTGCCACTAGCAATGCCACCAGTCAAACCAATCACATAGGGATGGGTAGGTAGCTCTGGCTGTAACATTCAAATGTATTTATTAATTTACTGACAATCTGGCACAAGAACTCTAAATCCATGACTTACCATTGTTTATAGCATATAATGCAAGATCTTTTTTTTTCAGTGCAGACTGGCAGACAGTTCTAGGAATTATTTAGGCAAATAAATTTAAAATAGGCTCAAAAACAATCACCAACTGTGCTCTGATGTCATAACAGGAGTCCTTTGAAGAGACTGATGCAGTACTGGCTGAAAAGAATTTCCAGGAATACAAAATAAATACATTTCTTCTGTCCCTTTATTCTTCAAAACTGCTCAGTTTTGAAACAATCTCAGATGTTTTTGAGGAACTCCAACGTACCAAAATTTGGTAACAAAAATATTTTCATACATGTTGGAGTTAACATGTTTACAAGATACCTGTAAGTGCAACAGAAAATTCTCTGTCATGGCCTTTGACCTTGAATTTGATATTCAGGATAGAAAATCACTGAACTTGACTCAGACAATGTCAAGATATACCCACATGTTAAGTTTGGTTTTATCTATTAGTATCATTTTGGGGTAAAAAAAAACAAAGTTATTTAGGTAAGTGGCATTATTCAAGGCTTTTATCACATATATCCACAAACAAGGTGATAAAATTCCATTCATACTTGTTTGTGTTATCATGCTCACCAGCCAGTACAGCTAAAAACCGGAGTCAAGATCTTTGACTTTAAAACAAATGACGGAATGTTGACTATCAACTTATTCATTGGAATGCAACCAAATACAAAGTCTGGTCAAAATTCACTTGTATACATGCATGTACAAGTCACTGTATTCATAAGCTCAATGAAATACAAAATGCAATCAACGACCTTTGACTAGACCCCAATGTCAAAACTGATTCACAAAAGAGTTGTGGATATGTTGGTGCATTGGTGGTCAGATCATCATCATTTTTCGGTCAGAACTAATTAAATATTGCAAGATGCGTTATAGTGAAAACCCCATGTCCAATCCACCATTCATGCATGTGGCGTAGTGATAACAAAACTTTCAAGATGGCCACTATGATGCCATGTTGGAGGTTAGATGAGTAGCATTTTTATTCGGCTACATATGAGGGTTATTTGAATATTTTGTTATAACTCTTTATTTTTTGAACCTGTCAATAAACTTAATGCCAATTGATAGACAAAATAACATTCCATAAAATTATCTGCAGCTGCATGTGCAGCATGCTGTACACCTGCAGATATATGCATGTAATGTAACATAGGTAAATAACAGTGACCTAAAAATGTCAAGAAAGGAGAACAATTCTGTTACCGAGTAAAAAGCATACTGTAAAATCCGGGGACTCCTAGGATACTCTCCAACTGATATCAAAGCCATCCTGAATAAAGTTTACGGATGTAATCCTCTGTCATATCCTAAAACTTTAAGGTGATTTCATGTTTTAAATATGGTAATGAATCCATGGAAGATAACCCATGTTCTGAGAGACCCAGTGGCTTAGGGGGGGGGGGGCGAAGGGGGCAGTGGCCACAGGCAGCACTTTCTAGGGGGCGGCAATTTGGTAAGAATACAGGATATATCATAAATAATACAAATAGAGTGTGAGCGTAATTTTGGTAGTTGGCCCTGGGCGGCACTTTGCCTCGCTACACCACTGGGGAGACCGATGTCTGCAATTGGTAAGTGGAAAGTGGCTCCTCTGAAAGGGGCAACTGATGAAGATGCTCGATACACAGTGAAAGATATTTCTTTTATAACAGGCACTGATTTGTCAGCTGTTTTCAATACAGTATATCGAAGAATCTTCTGAAACTCATAAAGGTTTGCGTAAGATGGATCCCGCATTTGTTGATAGCTGATCAAAAACAGACTCTGGTTGAAATTGTCAAACAGCTACTCGCTAAATATGAAAAGAGTGACCAGAAATGTTTGAATGAGATTGTCACAGTTGGTGAAACATGGATTTACCTTTATGAACCTGACTCAAAAGAAAAAAATAAAGTTTGGATTGGAGAAAACAAACACAGACCACAAATTGCTGGATCTAGTCGGACTGACAAGAGAGTTTTACATGCATTATTTTTTTATGCAAAAGGCTAGGTTATTTATCCAGGTACCTGTGCCTGACTCTGCTGGTATCACTAGATATTTTTATGCCGCCAAAGCGTTGCCAAAAGTTGTGAAACACTCCTAAACCACCCATCTGCACACCAATACCCAAGATATCCATTTACTCAATGACAACACACCTGTGCATAAATCTGCCATTGTGACAGACTTCCTGAGAGAGCACAGCATCCAAACATTACCACATCATTCATACAGTTCTTATTTAGCTCCAAGTGATTATTGACTAAATCCCATTATCACAAATTTGCTGAGAGGCCAACTATTTGAAAGCTGCCATGCAGTGAGAAGTGCAGTTTTCCATTGTATGAACAACATACCAAAGAGTGAATACAAAATAGTATATAATAATTGGATAATCTGACTGAGAAAGTGTGTAGAGGTGCATGGGGAGTATTTAAAGGAATGCACTGATGTAATGTTCACTAATAAAGAACTTTGTTGTGCAGCTCACTAATATTCAGGACCCTCATATTGCTATAACTGTGTTTCAATGAAAAAACCCATGCCAATAAGACCATCTGTTCAAGACAAGTAGCCATATAAAGATTTTCAGGATGGCCATCAAGGCAGCCATTTTGGAGGCTAGATCAGCATCATTTTATTGGAATAACTATATATTGCAAGAAGGATGTGTTTTTCTAAATGTTGGTATGGCCAACCATTTAGAAGAAGAAGCTGTTATGAGATTTTTCTCCTTTTGGGAGGTCTTATTATAGCATCATTTTCATTTAGGACCATCCACTTACAGGAAGAATTGTTGTAGTGAAAACCCAATGATGATATGACCATAGCAATAACAAGAGTTTCAAGATGGCCACTGATGTTCTGCACCATTTCTACTTTGAATCAACTGTGCAGAAAATGTAGCTACAACAAGACTCAATATCCCTACCATTAGCAGCTATATTGTTGCTTTGACCATTTTCCCTTAGTCTTTTATTAAAAACCCAATGGTGCTAAGACTTTCAATTCTGGAGAAGTAGCAATAACAAGATTTAAAATATAGCCACCATGATAATGAAACTGAAGATTGTATTAGTACCATTTTCATTAAAACTTGGCAAGACATTACAAGAAGTCTTACTGGATGTCAGAGGGGTTACATTTTCATTTAGGACCAACTAGACATCATAAAAAGTCTTTTATTCAAAACCTCATGTCAATAAGACCATTAATTTAGAAGAAGTAGCATAAACAAGATTTCAAGATGTCCACCATGATGGCCATATTGGATATCCAAGGGGCATCATTTTCATTTACGACTAACCAGACTTTATAAGAAGTCTGTTAGTGAAAACCCCATGTCGATATGACCATCTATTAAAGATGAGTAGCCTTAACAAAATTTTAAAAATGATCACTATGGTGCACACATTGGAAGTCAGATTGGCACCTTTTTTATTTAGGACCCACTAGACATCATAAGAACTCATTTAGTGAAAACCCCATGTCAATATGACCATCCATTAGGAAGGAGCAGAAACAACAAGAATTTCAAGATGGTCACCACAGTGGCATATTAGATGTCAGACCAGCACCATTTTCATTAGGTCCAACCAGACATCCTAACAAGATTTTCAAGATGGCTGCCATATTGGATGTCCAAGGGGCACCTTTTTTTTTTTTGGACCAACTAAACATCAAAGGAAGTCTTTTACTGAAAACCCCATGTCAAAAAGACCATCCATTCAGGAGGCCATATTGAAAGTCAGATCAGCACCATTTCATTCACTCTGCACCATCAGCACAAAGTGAAACGCATCCGCCATCTTGCAAACTACTATCCAAGTTTATAAATTATCAATATGCAGATACATATATGTTAATAGTTGAACAAACTAGTTCCAATACTTGACCCATTTACTTTGTTTGTTGTGATGACTTAATAAAGTCCTATTTATATATTTCTTGATTGTAATCTGAACTAAGTAAATTCTTCTTAAAGATGTGTTAATTGTCCATGCTCAGTTAATCACTTCCATTGTCAAACTCTTCAACTTTGAAGGCAAGTAGTTCTTGTAAGTATTCCACAATCCCAAAATGCCTCACGGAAGTGATTGGTTTTGAAAAACACCAGAACTTTTAAAGTTTGAATTTTCACGTAGGACCAACTAGACATCATAAGAAATCTTTTAGAGCAAACACCATGCTGATATGACCATCCATTAAGAAGGAGTAGCCATAACAAGATTTTCCAGATGACCAACACGGCAGCCATACTGATTGTCAGTTAAACACTATTTTCATTCAGGAACAACAAGACAATGTAAGATTTCTTTTAGTGAAAACCCATGTCAATATTACCATTGATTAATGAAGAGTTGAGATAAAATTTTGAAGATGACCGCTATGACAGCTATATTGGATGTCTGAGCAGCACCATTTTCATTCAGGATCAACCAGACATAATAATAATTTTTCTCATGAAAACCCCATGTCGATACGACCATCCATTCAGGAGTTGTAATAAAAAGATTTTCAAGATGCCCATCATGGTGGCCATACTGAATGTCACATTCCTGCCATTTTCACTGAGGACCAATTGGACATAACAAGAAGTCTTTTAGTGTAAACCACCTGTTGATATGACCATCCATTAAGGAGGAGTAACGATAACAATATTTTCAAGATGGCCACCACTACTGCCATCTTGAAAGTCATATCAGTACCATTTTCATTCAGGACCAACTAGACATCATAAAATTCTTTTAGTCAAAACCCAATACTAAAATGACCATTGAGGAGGAGTAGCCATAATATTTTCAAAATGGCAGCATGGTGGCCATATCAGATGTCAAATCAGCACCATTTCATTTAGGACCAACTGGACATCATACAAAGTCTTTTAGTGGAAACCCCATGTTGACTTGACCATCCATTCAAAATGAGTAGCAATAGCAAAATTTTCAAGATGGCCACAAGTAGCACTATTTTCATTTAGGACCAACCAGACCATAGAATGAATGTGTGTCAAGTTTCATGGCAATCCTCCAAGTAGTTTAGGAGAAGCAGCAGTAACAAACCAGTGCTAAAAAAACAGACGGACAATGGACAACAGGCCATAGAAGACACTCTTCTGGTCTACGACCTGTAGAGTTAAAAAATGAATAATAATCTGAGAAGAGATCAAGGAAATTTTTATATTTCTCTGTTCTTAACTGTTTTCTATGAACTTAATTGCATATCAGAATTTTGGTAATTAAGTCCAACATAACAGTGCTTTGGATGTATAGTACAGACCCCGAGGCAATTGTTCAATTATAGAGTTTTGTTTATGTCCAGGATATAAACTTTTCATACCTCTTCTGTCTTGTGCTATGTGGACATAGAGTGTTTAAATAAATGGCATAACATAATGACCAAACAAGCTAAGTCTGTGACACCTCTTTTGCTTGTCCAACAAAGAAACAATGTGTGAACTAGATCTTGTGATTTTTAATTTTACTTTGTTTAGGTGTTTACTTGAGAGTTTAATGGATAAACAACTCCAAGATATCATGATATTTGAGATATTCTATAACCAATGTCCAGTTGGTCAGAGTATGTGATGGCCAAAACCTTTGATCTGCCAGACATGTTCAGCAAATACATTGATTTCAGGATCTCTGATACCAATGCATGATTCTCTGCCCAAAAATTAAATATTAAATCTGTAATAAATGTTGTAAGTATTTCTCATTTAATAAGCATCAATTTACATCATGGTAACATCATCACAAAAACCCATAGTTGTGTGCACCCCCACCCCCCTCATATTGTACAGCAAAGAGGATATACATGCAATATAGGTGTGATGGTTTGAATATTGCATGATACATTACATAGCATGATGGCACTTTGTGGACCCTGACCATTGTGTTATAACAGGGTTTCAAAGTATGTCAAAAAAGATATTTTTAAAAAAAGCTATCATATCTACAAATTATTTTAGAGGCTAAAAATACATTTTTAACAAAATGCTACTCTGTTAAATTAATAGAAAAAACAAAGAAAAAAAGCCATTTTACCATTTTACTCACTTGCTTTGTACAATAGATAATCATAGCCACATTTACCTATTTTGTGCACTTCTATTTGTACAAACACAACTTTGTAATAAAGGATTTCCCCAAAAAAGTCTGGGAATACTAGGTAAAATAAACAAAAAAAACCCTGCAGCTTGTGCTTATGGATTTAAATGTTTAGTAATGATATTTGGATCTATGAGTTGATACAGCCTGTCAGTCGATGATTAGCACAATTAGGAATAATCAACATTAGTATGAAAATAAATAATCGTGAGTACTAAATCAAGCAAACTGGAAATACATACAATCTGCAAATTTGTATAATTATGATCTAAGCAGGAAAAATATGAATTAACACGAAAATAAGAAAAATGTTACTTTTTCACATTGTTTGCATTCAGAGACATTTTTTATACTGTATATATTTTGCCTATTCCTTTCATAAATATAATTTTCTTATATAAACTTCATTGCTTGGATTTTATTCTAAATACCAACATTACACTCTCTTAACATATTTACATATTCTGCTTCACAGCATAAAATAGTTATGATATTAAAGCTGTGTGTAAGGGAAGATAACTCTGCACCCCACAAATATATTTACCAGTATATAGATATCTGCTTCATTTATCAATCTATTACTGTCTGGGATTGTTCCTACACTGATTATAGATGGTGCCACTTTATCTCCAAACTGAAATCAGTGGCATACTAAATGTTTTGCTGCTTTTCAGTAAGCTACTTGCACACAACCACATGCAGATTTTCATTTCAGCACATGCCAGGACCTGCATGTCAAGCTCACAATCAAAACATCACAGTAAAATGTAAGGTACAAAGCGGAAGCAAGCATGTTGCAGAATGAATTGTTTTGGCTTCATAATGATTCATCCAATGTATAAACAAAATCCATCAAAGGATTAAGGAAAAATAAGCAATGAAAAAACTTTAACCTGATAACTTACTGCAAATTATCTATAACTCTCACCTTGACATCAAGGTGAAAGAGGTCAAAGCATGTGTCGCAGAATGAACTAATTTGACTGCATAATGATTCACTCCAAGTATGAAGAAAATCCATCAGGGGATTTAGGAAATATATACACAAATGACAAATATTTAAAGCCTTAATGCAAATTGTCTAAGACAGTGATTCCAAGGTCAAAGGGCATGCATGCATGTCACTGAATGATTTGTCTTTGTTTCAGAATGATTCACTTGAGTATGTAGAAAATCCATCAGGAGTTTAGTAAATTTAAGCCCATGAAAACAACTTGCGTGCATATCACCTAATGAATTGTTTTAGCTTCATGATGATTTATGCCAAGTATGATGAAAATCTACCACAGAGCTTAGGAAATATATACAAATGAAAACCTTTAACCATAACAAACTGTTGATGCTGATACCATTGCTGCCATAAAAAAAGTGACAGCTACATCTCGCTTCCCACTAAAGTGGGCTTAGATAAATTGCAATTTTAGATCATCTGCAAATTGTGATATGCCTTTAATCCCTGGCTCTGGCATATACTACTATGAATGGTCAACCATCTAAAGTCAGTAGTTCCCCAGGGTTCCCTGGTTTCCTCCATTAGACAGATCACATTCAGCCAACATCTGAATCATTGAGATTATGTTTTGTATACAATGTTAGAAGTTGTTGTAAATTCAAGACACATATATAAAGATGAAATAAAAACTGCCTGAAGCCTGTATATTACAGTGATTTACCCTTGGAGGAGGTTGATGCAAGAGCATCCCAAGGAGGCGCTTCCTAAATGAGGATGAACTTATCTTCTCCTCTTCATACTGCGAGAGTCGTGCATCATCCTCCAGCAATTCTATTACATATTCCTCCAGCCTTGACATACTTCGCTTTTCTCTTTCTTGATTTATGAGTTCTCCTCCTTTTTTGGTTTCCTCACTGATGACAATGCATTCTAATTTTGGATCATTTACTGTTGGTCCAAAAACATCTTCAATTGGTACTATGTTATATCTTAGACTTGACTTCACATCAGTCAAAAATTCCTCCACAGCTATCTGTCTTTCATCAATGGATTGAATCAATTCATGCAATGTCTTTTCTGCAATTAAACAAAAAGCCATAATAATGTTGTTCCTGTCACAAGATATAAACTAAGGAAACATCAAAATCATACAAATTTCAGAAGTAAAAAATTAGGAATAGTGATTGCAAGATACCTTTTAAAAAATGCTGCAGGAAAAGATTTACAAAAACTAGAGAGAAGGACTTTTTTAAATATTGCACACACTATGTCAAAATTTAGATCAAATAAATTTACCATGCTAAGTGAAATTTGAACATTCAAGTGTGTAGTCTCCAAATATCAAATGTACCCATGTATAATAAAATGAATTTCTTTTACACATGCACTAAAATCTGCAGCTACTTTAAACATATGCAGCATTTTTTACAGTCAATCATCTCATCTTGATAGTCCTTAGTGGCACTGTTTTCATCCAACTAACAGATCATTCCATAACAAAGCTGTGACAGCAGATTGTTTATAATGGTAATTGTATGTAATATAAGAGGAAGGGGCACAAACGACGGCAGCCATCAAGGACTAAACCTAGTCATTCTGTTTCACTATCAGGTGAACACACTAAAATGTCCAGACTAACTAGGCTGGTTAGCAAATGGCCTGATATATATATCATGTATATACACACCATGACTGTTACACTTCTTGCCATTACACCTTGATGTTCACTCCTGAACGTCGCACAAAGTAGTCAAAATACTATCACACACTTCCGACTGTTCGTGAGACCAATGTAACATGACAAAGTATAGCTGTCATGAAGGATCAAACCTACTACATTTGCCTCACATTCTGGCACACACAACACAAGGCTAAAGGATGCAGACCTGCTTGGCTGGTTAAGTAAGTGGCCCTCTATACCCTTAACCTCTATACACTCCTCCCCATTACTGTGTGAATCAATCCTGAATCTCCTCCAGATTCCACCTCAAACTTATCAAAACCATTCCACACAGCAGCACCATCTACTTAGGGCTAGTCATGGTACCAAATATAGCAGGAGTACTGAGTTCAATCCTTGATAACATCTATATTTAGTCTGTGTCCCTTCTTGTTACAGTACTATTTCTTTTAACTGAATGCAAACTTACTTTGGTTCATGGCTTGCACAGTGACTCCAACTGTTAATGAGTTTTGACTCAGAAGAGCCCCTTCACTCAACAGTACTTTGTGTCCTGTATGTAGCCTGTCAAATGTCCCACCAAGAACTGCATGGTAATATGTCTTTATTAGCTCATCTTCTGCTTCTTTCTCTTTAACCCTCTTAACATCATTTGCTACCCATGAGCCAATTAATTTTAATTCCACATTTTTCCCAAGTATAAATGATTTGTGCAGACATTCAAAGAGACCATCATTGCAAGAAGTTTTTCCACCAAATGCCTTACAGTCTTGGTCAATGAATACAATGTCACAGTGGTTGTGAAGACTGTAAGGGAAATTTTGTTGTGGTTTGTTTGATATGTGATTGAGCAAGATCCTCACATCTAGATCACTGCAGAGACTTGCACTTTTGCTGTAAAATTCTTTCATAAAACTCCTGACACATGTTGTGTAGGGAACCTGTTCCAGATGAAAGTTGGTTACATCTAGAACTGCCTTGGGAGTCACTGGTTGAATGTGAACATAAAGAGTACTTTGGACTAGTTTTTTTATGCCAGAGAGGTAGAGTGGGATTCTGCTTCTAGATGCAAGTAGAGGCTGGGTCACTATTAATAATCCTGTCTGGAACATCTTGAAGGTTTTTAGCTTACAACACAGTGCCAGTCAAGTCTGAAAAAAGCAATGAAACACAGATTATATGACATTAACAACCATGCAGATACAAACAAAATAAGTAAATTTATTGTCTCACTCAAACAATGTCGCTGCAGCCTTAGCAGCACACAACCAAAAACCCAATGTAACCTTGACCTCTGACCTTTTAACCATCTAATTCCTCTGTTCAACAAATATGTACCAAATCTAATATCAATGTATGGAAATAGAAGATATAGGTCTATCATACAACTACCTCAAAAAAACCTTTGATTCTTCATCCACAAGGATGCTTCATGTACACTAGTGAACCTGTTCAAAATCAATGCCTCTCCATCGAACATGACATTGTAAGGTTTTCTTTCCAAAAAAATGAAACCAACTAATCACTGTGACATAGACCTTTGACCTTTTCCCATCCACATCAGTCACAATATTTTATATCCCATGATAAACATCTTTACCGTGTCTGATGACAATTCATCCATGGCAACAGTAGATAGTACTGCTAGACTAAAAACTTTTAACCATTGACCACCCGATCAAAAAATGTAAACAGAGATTGAACCTTTTGATTCTCAAATCAATAGAAAGCTGCCTCTACCAAAGTGTAGTTTACCTAGGAAGTTTGATGAGAGCTGGATGCAGGAAACTTGGTTTATCGTGGGAAAAATTTGATCTCCACTAACCTTGACCTTTGACCCCCAAATCAACAGGGCTCTTCGTGTACCAAAAAAACAGCTCATTCATTTGGTTTTTTAAGCCAAAACAATCCACAACTCAAGTCATCTTGCAGAAACTGCCTCATCTACTGAAGCTCCCTCATATCTTTCTATTAAGGGTGGTAGTAAAAATAGGATATACGGATGACAAAATAGTCGAAGTAATATTTTGTATCTTTATGTCGTTTTATTTTATATATTTCTGTGATTAAAACACTTGCTTGAGCCCTTGAAATCACGAGTTCAATTTCTGAAATGTCTCCCCAAAGTAAGTATACAGTGTGCAACTTTAAAATATAAAATACTGATATTGTAAAATAACGGAAAACTCAGTAAAATTAAATATTTCGACCATCAATACTCGTTCCTAAAATAAAAACCAGACATCGAAAACTAGTGACAAAACGAAAATAGGTGCAGTCTATCACTTGCGCAATGGACTTTGTACAGTTCGGACATAATTTATTGTCGATTTTAGACCATCCTTATTAGCATGTCAACCGCCTCTAACATTCAGTTGATTATGCTACACATTTCATGACTAACTAAATAACTGTAACATAACTGATCATTCACGGTAGGCTATAATTGTGTTGATATAGCCTACTGTAGCGCACATAATAACTGCTTCGAAAGCTGTACAATACCACAAAATGTAGTGAAGAGCAGAGCTATTGACCAGAACCCTCGGGGAAGATGTACGCATACAATTCGTTGTAGGTTGTCTAGACGGGTATCGTGATATTTCGTCCCAAATCCAATTCACAACGGCGCCTTTCGCCGTATTCAACAGGTTGTTCTCCGCTGGCATGATTGTTGGTGGAAAGCAACTCATCTATCTAGTTTCGCATCGTCCGTCAGTAGTTTCGCACGGGGTCGTTTGTCCCCTTCTTTTACTTTTACAACTATAATGTATGTATCCTCGAACAGCCATATTCGGTGCCCTTAACGTAAATTTTAACGCGTTCGTTATAATATTGTGAGAAATTATTCAAATAGCCATAGAAAGTGTTCAACTATATCTACTTCATTTAATCATCGTTAAAAAATTTTGGCATTCATGTGCATTAGTTCAGAATTACCGTTTTTCCGAGCATGTGAAAGTTTACTTATTTCCGGAAGAACATCCATGGTTCGTGACACTGACTAAAAAGTCACGTGGCATATGACCGGAATGTGCCAGTTAGGCCAAGCTTTGGATATTATTAGTTTATAGCGTTTCCGTGTTTTAGAAATAAAAAAAATAAAAAACATTTACAAATGAAATTTTTTCCCCTTTATTCTATATGTAGTTTGTGCACTTACATTACTGCTTGCTTGTTCTTTACCATATACATATACATGAATCAAGAGAGAGACGGACAGAGGAAGATACACATTTAAAAATAGACACTGGTGAATAGATACACATTTTATTATAATAGATTCAGTGTATTTTTATGTAAAATATATGTTTATTATGAAATAATACTGAAACGAAAAGTCCATAGTGAATATACATTTCCAGTGAAATTTTTTTTTACGTTGTATAAGAACCCCACGTGATTAAACCAAATATTTACATTTGCTTTGCCGTTGTATAAATTCCCAAAGTGGGTTTTCCTGTTCAAGATATGTAAACAAAGCCAACATGTGATCAGCGGACCTATCTTTAGCATATAATACAAAATTCAAGGCCAAAATGTCGGACACAAATAAAGCATTAGTGAAAATATAGATTTTCATTCTGATTTTTTTAAATGACATGAAATTACATGTTTAAGTCTCATTTTGTCTGATTTTACTACTTAAATACTTGCTGTCACTCTTGAAGAACGCTGGTGACACAGTTGATGACGTCATTATCTCGAAACAAGCGCGTTAAATCTCGAGAAACATGGCGCACGATTGAAGGATGCATTCGAAATCAGGAGGTTGGACGATAGTTTATTTCTTTTTATATCTTTTCTTCGCACTTATTTAATATGCCAATATTTCTTTCTGAATCTGTTGTGTGTGCTACTGGAATACTGCAATTTCATGTCTTCAGTTGTGGGGAGCCGCGGTAGCTCAATTGGTAGAGCATTTGGCACGTACTCCAAGATACCCGCTCAGGCCATCCCGGGTAGGCTGCCTCTGTGTGTCCTTGGGAAAGGCATTTAGCTCCCATTTCCTCGTCATGATATAGATAATAATGTATTAAAATTCCGTTAAAAAAAATAAAAAAATTAAAAAAATAACAATTTAGTTGTGTTCTTCGAAGTATGAACCTGATGGTAAAGCACCTATTCACCGTTAAATCGATTTTGTATAAACATGTCTTCGAAAAAATGTTCCTGTTCCATAAAATGGATGTGTTCTAAGACAATATTGGGAATGTCGTTATATGTCGTAAACAACCTGCTAAGCCCTGCCTCATTCGCGTGCATGTAAATTTACCAAATGCTCTTTTAAATAAAATAAAAGTAAATAACGAACTATTCTCATTTAAAATAATCACTTTATTAGCAACTATTTTGTGAATTCCATTTTACAGTAATATTTATATAACTGCACAATGATCAACAGTAGATCTGTATAAAAAAAGAAGCATAAAATGTATTTCCAGTAGATTCATAACATAAATTCTCCCAACTCTCTCCACTTGACACTAGCTTCTGACGGAAACTCGTTGCTTTAATGGGAAACCCAGATATTACAAATAAATCTTGGTCAAAAGTAGTTTCCAGTAGATTTGATCTCTCTTAGCGGCTGACATAGCTCGCGACCAACCGAATTTATAGTCATACAGGTATGAACGCAAAATTTAAACGTGATGTGACGTGTTTTATCAAATGAGATTTCACCTCATGTGTAAATAGCTTGAATTTGGTAATTATTTCCATGTGGATGATTCCATGTTCCTTTTCCTTCTTCTTTTTAAAAAAATGTTTATACACTCTTTATCATTCCAAATTGCATCTTCTAATTCTAAATTTCCTCTCTGCACTTCACAGATTTAATTTGATGACATTCTTTTAAGTATCATGCCGGTAGCAAGTTAACATCCTTCGTCCTGGTTACAATAATGTACAGTGACCGTTACAAGTAAGCTGTTAGCTGTACTGCAAATTGTAACAAAGTAATGTTAGCATGTAGCAATCTGGGTGTCTATGGGACTCTCATGTTAAACAGGGTCAAATATTTATGGACGTCTACGAGAATTTAACATGGGATGACAGTCTGGGACATAAAGGGTATTTGATATAGGGATGGCAGTCTGGGACATAAGGGGAATTTAATATAGGGATGGCAGTCAGGGACATAAGGGGAATTTAATATAGGGATGGCAGTCTGGGGACAACCTAGTCATCTACCATCCATCACCTGGATATCTACTATCCGACACCCCGTTATCTACTATCCAACATGCGGTGTGTTTAGTGACCAATACACTTTCACATAATATTCAACACGCCGTGTGTAGTGACCAATACTTAGTCATCTACTATCCAGCACTCCATACTATAACATCCAATACTCCGTAAGTAGTGACCAAAAATCCTACACCTACCATCCAACGAATAGGGGAGGATGTAAACGAAGGGAAATAAAATCACACTATCACACGCCAAAGGGTAGGAGTGTTGATATATACACTATACCCACATACACACTATCACACTCCGTCGCTGCCTTGAAATGGAGTGAAATCAAATCACCACAAAGCATATCCTCCTGAATAATCGTCGTACTAAATGCCGCAGTAGCTATAATGTCCCTACTTTCAGCTGCTCTTTTTTTTTTAAACAAAACTACCATCCCTTTTAATATTTTCATATAATTTTACCAGTGGAGTGAAAGAAGAAATAAAATAAGGCCGACATATTCCGTGGCGGGAAATGTGAGTTTGACCTCTACCTGAAATGCCGTAATTTGTTTTACCTGATAAATATATTGACATTAAAGTACATCCCCCCTCTATAATGTCCCTAACCTTCACTGCCCTCTTTTTTAAAACAAAAACTACCATCCCGTTTACTATTCTCATAATCCCTATAACTTTACCAGTGGGGTGAAAGAAGACAGAAAAGTAGTCCGCCAATTTGTTGTTTCGTGGCATTACAGATATATATGAGAAATTAACCCGAACATTAAGTATTTTGGAAACTTTCATCCACTCTGCACTATCGTCCTAAGTAAGCGCCTCTGCTATCTGGCGATTTACTATCCAATTTTGGATATTATCCCAATGCCCACCAGCTTGGCGGACACGTATGTATGTTAACAGTCTAACAAAAAAGTGCCAAACACTTGGCTCCTTTACTTTGCTTTGTTGTGATGACTTGCTAAGGTCAATCTAATATGTCTTCATTGTAATTTGAACTAAGTAATATTCTTCGTAGAAGTTTGATAAAGTGTGTTTTTGCAAAACGTAGAATTGTTAATGCTCATAGGAGCACTTCGTTGTCAAATCTTCAGTTTCAGAGGTGGGTAGTTTTTGCACGTTGTCGAGCTGTTCAATTTCGGAGGTAAGTAAAACTTCCATGTAGTCTGCAATCCGACAATGCCTAAATGGTAGTGATTGGTTTTGAAAAACACAGGAACTTACGAAGTTTGAAATGTCATCTATAAAGCGAAAGTGAAATTTATATGCATTTAACCATTTTACTTGGAGGAAAAAAAAAGGAAAAATATTAAGTAAAATTACATATGAGAACATTTCACCTATATAGTGAAAATTAAATGTATGAGTTTTTATTCCGTTTGGCTTGTACAAATAGGAGAAAAATTACTCTTTTTTTTCTCGCCTATATAGAGCGAAAATGAAATTTACATCCATTTTTCCATTTGATTTACAAAAATATGAGGAAAAATTACAATCCATGTAGAAAAAAAAATTCTATGTATTTTTCTGTTTCATTTGTAATAAAACGTTTATTACTGTTAAAAATGTATCGACTATAAATCACAGTAAACAATTATTTTTAATGATGCAGAAACATCAAAATAATATTTCTATTTTGATTCTACTAAAAGTTTGATTTTAATTCTAATATTAAAAATACCGGATTTATTTATCTTTATTACTTAATATTGTATTGGAATTCACGATTCAAGAACCTATCCTAATATTTGTACTAAAATGTTTATGACTGTTAAAAATCTATCGATTGTAGACTATAAGTCAGGGTAAAAAAAAATTAAAAAAATAAAAAAAAATTAATGATGCAGAAACACCCCAAAAATATTTTAGAATTAATTTTAATTTTAAAAAGTCTTGTCGACGGCAAGTCGAGAAATTTCCATGTACTTTTGCCAGATGATTCTGGTTTTAACCGGTTAAGGAAGATGCGGTGTCGCAATTTTTATATTAAATTTAGTAACTTGATGCTAAATCTACTAATAAGAACCTACGTTTTTTGGACAACAGTATTATGAGTAAAACAGATTGTATGTGTTTGCTCTGCTTTGTTCATAGAGGAACAAAAAATTCTTTTATTCCAGTGGCCATAACTTATTTATATTATACCTACGATGGAGTACTACTAACAGCGGTTAGACTAAATGGTACATTATTTTATTTAAAGCATTTCTCTGAATACGTTATGGAATTTCCCCATACTATTTATGTAAACATTTCTATATCCTTTCTTCTTTCGTTCCACTGCATTTTTTCCCCCATTAGGTGCCACTTTTATTGTATTCTCAAATAACATTCAGTTTACATGGGATTCCGAGTACATTAATCTTTTATATCACATAGATTCTTTTTTGTTTGCTAAGAAAAGGGACCATGAGGCATTGTAGAACAACTTCCTATTTACAATATTTACATCATATGTATTAATATAAAAACAATTTTCTTTTTAACAAAATTCAGAATTTACAGTTTGTTTTCCACATCTACTTTTTGGTTCAAGGTTTTTTTTTCCATTAATTTTTCTTTGCAGTCTTCTGTAACAATCCTTGCAACAATATAAACGTCCATCTTTGGTTTTGTTGTCAACATCAAAATCTAACCATTTTAATTTATACTCTTAATATAATTTACAAAATTTAAAACTGGTAAATATGGACTGTTTTTCTATATAGGTAATTTACTGATGATATTATTCAGTAGTACAGTGCTTTATTTTAATCTTTTTAGACGCGTTGCTGTGTAATTCTGTCAATATGTAATTCTGGAAATCATTAAGTTTGATATTCTGTAAAATATGTAAAATAAAAAAAAGATTCTTCTTCTCTTTCAGTAATAACAAGAATTCAATTCCTTTTTTGCTAATAAATTCTTCTTTGTACAATGACTAAGGGATCCCTCCTTTATTTTTTGTTTCGCTGTAAAAAAAAAATCTAAATGTTTTGATGATTAAATCGTTATTATCTATCCAACATTTCTGTTCAGCCAGATTTATAATAGAAAGTAGTTATTCAAAGATGACATGCGCTTATAATAGATCCTGAAAACAAAATTAGATAAGAAGTTAGAGATCCTGGTTGATGTTCACCAAGGTAAAAACACCTTGTTTCTGATTGATGGCTGTGGGAATTTAGATGGCGTAGAAAAGAAAGGAACTAATCTAACCACACTAGCTACCAGTGGTAGACATTTTGAAATATATGCATGGATCAGAGAATACACGTATTTCATGAAACTTTTTTATCACTTAAATTTTGAGTCATCTATTCTATAGACTCTCCTATAAATCTAAAACTATCTACAACCTGATCGTCCTTTTAACTGTTATTTCTTTTATCTTTTCATCAACCAATCAACCATGAAATCCTTGATATGTATTTCTAGTCAGTAGATAGAAAATGCTATTTTTTGCTCAACCATCCACTTTAAATCGGTTTAACTACTTTAAACTAGCTTTTATAAAGCTGGCTCACTAACATGACCCTCTGACAACGAAAGAAAAAGAATGAAGACATTTCTAAGGAAATAGAGAAAAATAATAACCAAGTGAGTAAAAGTGATCATGCGAGTGAGAATCGAAGCAATGAGAAGTCCGCTAGTTTTGAGAATAAGTTAGTGAATAAAGCAATCAAGCTTAATGATCGAAGAGAACAAGTTAGTGAGCGAAGCGAGCGAGCCTCCAGTTCTAGGGAACTGTTGGCCTTAAACAAATTGGCAAACCAATAACACTGGTCTACAATTTTTTAGAAGTCGTCTCCTTTCAGAGATAAAATGTGCTATTTATTAGGGATTTTGATGTGCTGAATTCAAATATGACAATTAAAACACCTGATTGGCTACTGTTTCTAAGCTATTTAAGTTTTTACATTTTACGTCTATGTATATTGTGTACATAGTAGACTATTAATCATAAATTGTAAACCTAGGTCTTTTCATGTGTAAATGGTTGCTTTATATGATAATATTTCACCTGTCCTGTTTATGTAACACTTTAAAAAACAGCAAAAAGGTTATAAAAATAAAAAATATATTGAAACAAAAGTATAAAAAAAACTATTATGTATATATAAGTACATAGTTTAGTCCTTATTCAGTGTCTACTCGGCGCTTCTTGGCTTGTCTCTTGTATTCATTAAATGGAGCATCTCTTGTCACTGTCCAGCAATAGTCTGCAAGTATTGATGGGCTCCATTTGCCCTGATAGCGTTTCTCCATTGTTGCAATGTCCTGGTGAAATCGCTCGCCGTGCTCGTCGCTCACTGCTCCGCAGTTCGGTGGAAACAAATCTAGATGAGAGTGCAAAAAATGTATCTTTAGTGACACGTTGCAACCAAGGCTTTTGTATGCCTTGAGGAGGTTTTCCACCAACTCCCTGTAGTTGTCTGCCTTGTTTTTTTCTGAGAAAATTTGTTGCCACTAACTGGAAAGTTTTCCGTGCCGTCTTTTCCTTGCCACACAGTGCACGGTGAAATGCATAATCTCGAAGAAGTTCACGAATCTGAGGACCACCAAAGACACCTTCCTTTATCTTTGTTTCACTTAACCTTGGAAATTTTCCACGGAGGTACTTGAAAGCTGCTTGTGTTTTGACCATGGCCTTAACAAAGTTCTTCATCAGACCCAACTTGATGTGCAAGGGTGGTAACAAAATCTTCCTCGATTCAACAAGTGGTGGATGCTGAACACTTTTCATCCCAGTCTCCAATGACTGTCGGAGTGTCCAATCTCTCTTGACACAACTATCCCATTCGCAGAGAAAACATCAGTACTTTGTGTATCCAGTCTGCAGACCAAGCAAGAGAGCAAGAACCTTGAAATCGCCACAAAGCTGCCGCTGATATTTTTCATAGTTTATGCACCTCAAAAGTTGTTTCATGTTTTCATAGGTTTCCTTCATATGGACTGCATGATCAACTGGAATTGATGGCAAAACACTGCCATTATGCAGCAAAACAGCTTTAAGACTTGTCTTCGATGAATCAATGAACAATCTCCACTCATCTGGATCATGAACGATGTTGAGGGCTGCCATCACACCATCGATGTTGTTGCAGGCTACAAGATCATCTTCCATGAAGAAGAATGGGACAATATCCTTTTGACGGTCACGGAACATGGAAACCCTAACATCACCTGCCAGGAGATTCCACTGCTCTAGTCTGGAGCCCAACAGCTCTGCTTTACTCTTGGGTAGTTCCAAATCCCTGACAATGTCATTCAGTTCAACTTGTGTTATGAGGTGTGGTTCAGAGGAGGAGGATGGGAGAAAATTATGGGTCATGTGACATTGATGGTTCAGAACTAGAAGTTTCATCCTCTTCCTCTTCCTCGTCTGACTCAAGTGAGAATGATTCTGGTGCATCAGGAACCGGCAGTCCTTCTCTGTGGGGTGCATTCATTATCTATCGGACCTAGTGAAATAGTGCAATCCAACCTAATGGAACCTTCTATCTTTGTAGTGATAAGGGCCAGCAAATTGAAATATAATTAACATATCAACATGTCTTTGTGTTTCTGTTACTGTTATTATAACAGGTTTGATGTAATATGGTTCAACTATTTCATAAATATTAGCAGATATATCAAGTTCATTTGTATCTTGTGCGAGTATTACAAATTGAGACAACATCATAAAAACGCATTTAGCATCGTATTCTTGACGTTGATGCCAACATTTGTGTTCATAATCCATTCAGGCAAATCTATATATGAGCTTCGTCTGAGAAGTTGTAACTTATATATAGATGTAATGTTAATTATTCACTCCTGTCAAACATCGTATATCCTCGCTTATTTCCTCGCTTATTTCCTGTCCGATTACGGTATATAACAGGTCATATAAACGTTCAATGGCATTATCCATTTCGCCTTTGTTCATTATGTTAATAGGTCGGGTTCTGTGGTACAAATTTCTATACTCGACTTGTTCTCCTTCTTGATTGGTTCATTTCACAACTCCGATTGCTGAGTTTAGCTGTACTTTTAAATAATCAAATGGCCGAATTTTTCGAATGATGGTCATCTTAAAATATGATTAAATGTCATTTTTTTTTTCATACAAATCTTGATTGTTACCGCCCTAAAATTTGTACTCATACAAAGATTTACAAAATAAATCTTTAAATCATTTCTTTATAACTGTTTAAAATCTGTCTTTCCATCCTTTTTAATTCTTTTCTTGTTTAAATGCGGATTGAAGGGGACTTACGTTTTTTTTTTCTTCTCACTTCTTCTGACATTGGCGCATCAAGTGTTCTTTTATTTAACTGAAAATACTTCAACAATATTTAACTACTTTGCATGTGTACGTGTGTGATCTTTGAATGTAACCATAGACCTTTGTCAGAAATGTTACCTTAAGCTTGCCTGATGTATCAGGTCTGTCAATTCCTGGGGGCGGCCATCTCTGAAGTTTTGGATGCACCTGCCTGTCCGGAGGGACAAGATTCAAAGCTTTTTAAGGTGAAATTAGGAGAGTTTTCACCGTTGATTTCTTACGTCAAATCAGCACCGATGTCGCGGAATCGCTTACGTTATACGATACGATTGAATTTAACCCCACTTCCGGAAGTAATTCAACCCATTAGCATAGCGAAACCGTCTCCAGAGATTAAATATGCTCCACGGTTTCACATACACTGTAGTCTGATGCAAATGTCACAAAGACTGACCAAGTGGGTTTGGATCAGTAAAGAGACGAAGACCCATTTACAAAATAACACACACACACACACACACACACACACACATATATATATATATATATATATATATATATATATATATATATATATACACGCATACATACATACATACAATTTAGATTAGACAATCACTTTCTACAAACAGTATACACATGCCCAATTGCACTGTTATGGGGCGTAACACAAGGAATAAACCCATAAGCGACATTTCATCATGTCTGCCGAAGAATCCCACCGTAGCCTCACTCCCGTGCAGAACAAGGCTAGGATGTGTCATAAATTCATTGAACCCTCAGAACACACGACGCCACGTCGGATTATACATGGCCCCAACACAGCCAACACAACTGGTTCCACAAGCAAATGGTAATGGGACACGCGCCCGTGAAATCGGCTTCAAATACATACAACTGATCTGGTCTAGAAGCTTTTAGCGTGTTTTGGTACAAACACAACTATACATTCAATGAATGTGTACACAAGAAATTATCTAATTAATCATTAAAACTGTTCTCCGTCAAGAATTTCTGTATGGAATTTCATGATAACATGTTCATACCCAAATATATCCACAACAAGAATTATCACACGGGATTACAAGAAGCTATAACCCTTCTCGCCCTTGATGTGCAACAGTCCAAACCAACATCATAATTCAAACCAACTTGTCAACTGAGATAACAATATGACTATAACCTGAAACAGACACTGTACATCTGACAGTATGGTGTTATGTGAAAATTACTGTCTGTCAAACACAGATGGTAAAAAGAAAAGATGACCGTATATAATGATTACATACATCTAGAGATGAAAGATAACTATCGTAAAGGGACAGCATCCTGACAAGGCTTTAAGCTATGTGACTACACTGAAAAATTCAAACTCTCTATACCGGTAAATGGCTGGTACCACAGATGGTACCTACTGCCAGCACTTTCACGTGCCACAGTTAGTTGATCGATGATGTGAGTAATTCTAAACACGTCACAATCGTCTGACAGAAGTTAAACATACGCAACGGGTAATGTTGTAAGGGGCAATATGGCTCATACTATAGTTATATTAAAATACAATACAATTACAACATTGTGCACACATTTCCGTCAACTCAAACACGTGGCCCTATTTTGATCTTATACTCCCCTTGTCCCTAATCATTTATCCCTGTTATACTGTCGTATTTGACGACCACTCGACGAAAGAAAAGTATATATGCTTAATTGATATAGAAATATTTGTAAATTTTGGCAAAAACCGAACCACAGCCCTTTCGATCTGTAATTCTAAAGTTTGAGTCTAGACCAAGCGGCCTCGCTTACTAACGATGTAAAATTTAAACGTTAAAAATGTACTTTTAATTATGAGTTCACTTAAATTAATAAGGTTTGGGTGACTTTTCAATACCGAATTCTCGCATTGTATCGTCTACATTTCAAAAAGCACGAATGTTGGATATAGCCGCGTTAGAGTAGATAACTTTAGAGCACTGTAGGTGGTTTGGTAGAGAGTCATTAAATTTACAATTATTCAATAAACAAATATGGGGCGAAGCCCCCATCATGGTTGTAATTTGTAGTGTAAGTGCGTTTTTGGTTGTGATTAATAGTGTTAATTCAATAATTGTATTATGCCCAAGACTATTCTATATTTATATGTTTACATCTTCCCTAGGAGTGCAAGAGGGACAGACACGCGCATGCTCACGTCCCTCTGCACCCCCCTCACCCAAATAAAGTTTCGTATTATTATGCAGGTGGTTAATCCAGGAGAGCAGATTTAGTGGACTATTCAGTGAATCTTGCATTAATAAAAAAGTAGAGACTAGTAGAACACATTTCGACTGGTATATTTCAGTTTACTTGTAAGTAGACATAAATTAAAATCATAAAATCATTCAGGGACACATGCTAGGGGTCGAGCATCTGGAGAAAAAAAAGTTGACAGCATAAAATTATCATAGATAGATAGATAGATAGATAGATAGATAGATCCAACATTCAGGATGACAGAAAAAAATTATATATAGGTCAGAAGACTTGCATTTTGAGGGGAAAATGATGTCTCAAAAAGTGTCATCCATGTTGTCATAAAGGATGTTGTAAACAATATTCTGATATTATACCATAAAGATATATATATATATATATATGTATATATATATATATATATATATATATATATATATATATATATATATATATATATATATAACAAAAAAACACTTTTTAAAAGAGGTTAAATTAAAACGTTTTATTTGCATGTTATTCAGCCTCTTCAAAAAGGTATTTGGTGAGGATTCGAAGTCATAGAATATTCTATATGCGTTGATGAAAAATATATTTTAGAAGACTTTATATATTTTTGGCTTCCAGTTGTGTCGTGCTAAAACACCGCAAGCACTTGTCCATGTTTATATCTTTGAAGCTTGGTTGAAACAAATATTGTGACAATACAAGAAGAGCACACACACACACACACACACACACACACACACACACACACACACACAGCATGAAACAACTTGAAAAAATGACGTTTATAAATCACGCATTGAAGAACTTGCAGAGAAATGTTGATTTTGCCTGATGGATATTGCCAAATTTTTCTGCAGTTAGGAAAAATAAGGTTACTATCAGAATTTGGAGGATCGTTTTGTGAAACTGTAGAGCATACATGTTAGGCCTACCTTCCTTACGATTGAAAATGACAGTACATAAAAGAACACAAATAAACTACATACATTTATTGCTCACCCCTCAGTGTGAATCTATGTTATTGTATATTTAACCACCCCCCCCCCCCAAAAAAAAAAAAAAAAAAAAAAAAAAAGACATTGGAAACCGTGAACATCTTGTGTTGTTGATAAAGGTATATATTCCTTGGCGAATCGCTAATGTGCGCAGGGGTTTAGTAGTATGCTCTTCTATTTGAAAGCAACAAAAGAGCAGTGTATCACGTGACAAGAGTATGGTGCTTTTGGTCGTGAAAAGTTCTTGAACTTGTGAATATGGCAAAGAAGGCATTATGAGGTTATTTGTAGTGACAAACTTTTGTCGTTGCTCATTGAATAAGTTGTTTTAGAAGTGCTTAAGGATGGTAGACCCACAGAGTTCAGCATTCCGCTGAGGAGGAATCGAGACGAGACAGACGAAGGTGAAGGTCTTTTCGAGACCCGAGTTTTGCCACTGTTTTGATTTAGCCTCAAAGAGGATGGCTCATACTCGAATTCAGCTTTACAGATTTCTATAGCTTTGCAAATATATTAGACATTTCCACGTAGTTTGAAAATTTTAATAAGTTTCTCTGTGGTGATTAAAATGGCACTCTTTGTTGACATACAAAAAGCAGCCATGTTGATTGCCCTGCCGGTGTTGTCGCCGTGACCTACTTACAGTCGAGCCCTCATCAGCACATTCTCATCTCTTAAAATAAGGAAGACAGGTGGTACAGTTTGTAACCAATGACTAAATCTTTTGAAGTCCAAGGAAGTTGTGTACATTTGTTTTAAATAATGCAGAGCTGATTTATTTTTCTTTGTCCAATTTTTGACCATGAACATTTCACATTGTTTGTCTAAAATTAGGGTGTGAATCCCCCTCCTATTGAGAATTGGGTTGTGGGATTTTCAAAGATGGTGGTAGTGGTGGGATGCAACAATAAATGTGTACTCTTGACAAATGGGTCTCAAAGAGTTACGTACCTCAGTTAGCTAGGTACACCAATACCCGTTGGTCATATAATTTAAGCACTTAAGTCCCATACTTTGAGAGGTGTATTATTGACTTTCAGACCTCAGCTTTGTTCTTTTCAACTCTAGTGAAATGGAAGACCCAGGATGTAAATTGACTACTATTTCCAATAACCCTATTACCTCTATTAAATGGATGAGGCTATTTACATGGCTGCTGTGTACCTTACCTGGTAAAGACTATTCACATTGCCGCCAGCTACCCCATCTTGAAAGACTGTTTGCACAGCGACCATGTATATAATTGATGTAGAGCTATTCATATACCTGTCACGTACCTGATCTGCGAAATGTACTCATTTTTACAACTGATTACACCTAACCTTTGATAGCTCGTGCACAGCAAGGTCCAAAAACACAGACCACAATTTAAGTGAGGGCAGGAATTACCGAGGGACCTCAGAAAATATAAGAAGGGGATGCCATCTCAGCTGGACATCAACAGCATGAAGACTGGGGGGCTTTTAAATGGTTTAATACTCATTTTATATTCGCACTGGGAATAATTGTCAATAAAATGTTTTTCTTATGAAGTTGTTCATTTTTCTGTATAAATTATCTTTGTTTTCAAGACAACTGAAATTTGAATGATCGTTAAAAACATTATTTCAAGAGTAATAGACACATCACGTGTACCTCCAAAAACATTGTGTATTATGTCAGTGCTTTTTTCATGTGAATCTGGATATATTGGAGTGTTATTTTTGATTCACAGCAAAACAAGATTTCCTTTTTTCAAAAACTAGGGACCTTTAAATTGTGAAACAAAAACCATCAGTGTCGAAACTCAGTTTAAAAAAAATATTGTTCTATTAGTAAAATATTGATGCCATGATTTCTTTGCAAGTAATTGTGAAATTTCTGCTCATCCTTGAGCAAACCTCTGAGTGCCAATTCGGGAATTTTAAGTTGCTTAAAAATCTTGGAACTCGCTTTTCCAATAATGAACCATATCTGTGAAACAGCTTTTCATGCACCAATTGCTCCTTTTACTTTGCATCTCTCGCTGTTGTGATGTCAAGCCAATGATTAATGTTAGATACTTTAATTATGTTACCTACATGATAATATTTATAACAGTGTTCAACCGGTCAATTGAAATGAGTTGACCTGACACACTATTGTGACTGATAGCTCTTATGCAGGTAGGATTTGCATGCCTTTAAATGTATTTTTTAATATTATTATTCAACTACCTTTATTTTATTTGATACAAAAGATGTAATTAACTTGATAATAAAAAGCAGGTCTACTTTTAATTGATTGTAACAATGCAACAAACACTACCCCAAATCGGAGTTCAAAACACAGCCGGCACTTAATTAGGTTCTCAGAAACACTCACGGACATACGTGTGACAGTAGATTGACACTTTTCACATTTGAATACAAGAGGGCATATGGCATTTATGATGATTACAGTGAAACCAAATTAAAAGATAGAACTAAAACTCAAATTTCACTTGATAAAACTTGTTTAATTGGCATTTATTTCTTAAAGTGCTGCCACCAGTAGGCGTTACTGACATTTTCATGGATCAAAATATTATTTACATTGTACTGGGAATTTCTTTTGTATAGAAAACGTAACAAATTATGTGAGTTCTTATTGAAAGTTGCGAATTTGATGATGGTGAATCAGATTTCTGGGCACTAACTGCCATTTTTTTACTATAAAATGAGTGATATATCAAAGTTTCATTTACTAGTTGTGATCGCAATTTTATTCATGTTCAGCACAACAAATAGGGGCCAATGCTTTTGGTATTTTCTAGAAAGAAAAAAAAACAATCCGCGTCTGACCCCACATTATAAGTGGGTCCATGAGTTATCGAGGGAGAGGTGTACATTTAATCGCATATTTACCAGTTTATTGTTGTTAAAACTTGTACAGGGCTATACTCCTTCAACTCCGGTAGAAATAGAAATTGTCAAATAAATATTGAGTGAATCACATGGGTGAAAAACTCCTGTATTTTCACCTAATTGATTAACTTGTTCTGTTATTAACTTGGGACAAACACATTTTCTTTTGATTTTATGCTTGAATGAGTTGGCTAGATAAAGTTTATGAAGAGTTTGAAAGTAGCAGATTTCTTAGGTAATGTCAGCTGTTTATGGTTTATGTGTTTTGTGTACATTCAGACAGTAAATCTGAGTACAGTGAAACCCCGCTATAACGCGATATTTGGGGTCCATAAAATTTGATCGCGGAAAAAGCGGGGTCGCGTTATTGCGGGGTTTTACTATATTTTAATTTTTTCAGAGAACAACGTATACACGTCTAATGTATAGCATGAATAGGGTATCAACACCGTTTACTATCTGATATCGACCCGTCTTTGTTTTCCCAAATGACAACCCTTTGATTGAGCCACGAGTTTGATACAGCTGTACTTGTTTAGTGCTAAGTAACAGAGAGTGGTTATTTGAACTCCCTGTGATCTTGCCGCCCAAGCTCAGTCTCTACATAAGCACCCACATATGACAATCTTTGATCTTGCCGCCCAAGCTCAGTCTCTAGATAAGCACCCACATATGACAATCTTTGATCAACCACCGCATTGTCTGGTGCTTGGTTGTTTATGCAGTTAAAGAAAAAACATAAGTCGGCTATTGTTTGCGCAATGATTGTATACAGGATGAATTGAAGTCCAGCGCACGTGTTGGCGGCTTACGTTTTTTGATGTTTATTAAATCGTGAGAATCTTTTATCAACCACCACATTGTCTGATGCTCGGTTGTGTATGCAGTTAAAGAAGAAAAACATGTCGGCTATTGTTTGAGCAATGATTGTATACATAATGAATTGAAGACAAACACAGAGAAGACTTACTGGCTTTACTCATGGATCAGTAATAAGTAACATTTCCGAAAATGTTTATTTTGGTATAACACTTCAAGAAATTGGTGAAATTGTTAAATTTCAGAAGCCACGCCATGATCGAATTCATACGTGATCTCTTCCCCAAAATGATAATAAACTTTTTATACACTATTTCTCGTACTTAAAAAAAAAATATTTTTTTTCCGTGTACGAGAAAAGTACATGTACATGTATATAAAATTTCAGGAACCACGCCACAAACGTATTATACTCGAATTCATATGCGATCTCTTCCCCAAAATGATACTGTAATATACACATTTTATACACTATTTCTCGTACTTTGCAAAAAAAAAAAAAAATGTTCATGTGCGAATGAACATATGAAATTTTGGGAGCCACGCCACGATCGCGTTATATCCGAATTCGCGTTATAGCGGGGTTTCACTGTAACATAATTTTTTCTTAATTCAAGATAACAAAGCATACACTTTGAAATGTACATGTGCACATTAAATCTGAGTAACATAATTCTTTCCTAAATTCAGGATAACAAAGCATATACTTTTAAAAAAAACATACATGTAGAGAGTGATTTAATCCTGGATCTTTTGTGTAACAGATCAACATATTTTCACTCGACTATAGTGATTGATAAGGTGGAAGATGATATTCTTAGCTTATGTTATCGCTGTCTGTATAAAAAAATTCTTGACCGTTAAAATAAGGTGAATTATCAACATTTTTTCCTTTGGGAAAACCACTAGTTCATGGACTAGCCTCTAATTGTTTGTACACCATATCATAATTATTATAATCCAAACTGAGGCAGACACCGGTTGCAGTGCAAATATTCTTAGCAACAGTGGGTTCGGAGCAGCCATGCAAATAGTCTTTGTAAAATTTAGTACACAGCCACCATACAAATAGACACTTTCCTATTAAATATGATGTCTTCATTATTTTGGACAAACTTTTGGAGGCTATCGGCTATTGCTTTGTTTGGACTTGTGTGGGAATGTCAGAAGAAAGAATTTATTGTGATGCTGATTTGTGTCAGCATATGTCAGTAAAACTTGAACCATTTTACAGATATGTTTTTATCTCAACTGTTTACCAAGTGTGTTTTTCATGGAAAGAAATTGTTGTAAAACAAATTACAATTAACCCATGCATGTCTGTAGTGATTTGTGGGTATATCCATGGATGATTCTACTATATTAATTAAGTCTCTGTTGGTGGCCTCAAAATTGTTTTTTTGAAATATCCCATTTGAGCATTGTAACATTTTGCCTGCCTGAATTTTTCCCTCATTCCATTCATATCCATAACATTTTACTGGATCAGAATTGTAATTTTACCCTTTTCTACAATAATTTAATTAATTGGCTTCAATAATTTCATTTTAAATAAATAAATTTGCCAAGACACTGGAAGAAGAAACAAATAACAATATTACATTTACTTTTTTCTTTAACAAACTTTAACTCGACTACAGGTTTAGGATGAAAACAGCTAATAAATGACCCTTTGAGGCCTCATGCCAACTGAATGTTGAGCTTTGCAAGTTGGGTGTTCCATGGGTTGCTACTGAATATTTTCTTCCACAGTCATGACACTACTAGTGTGTACATATAGCTAATAATATCACATTGTTTTGTCGTTTTGTGGCCCATAGGAAATGTTTGAGTACATGTTTCATTCCCAAAATCTCTCGGCCTCCTAGGCATTCTGTTTTCTTTATCAGTATTAGATGCATTAAGTACTTTCTGTCTGCAAATCTCGTGAGATTCAGGCTTATCTGCAGCCTTGCACTTGACACCCCCCCCCAAAAAAAATAAATATGTAAAGTTACCATTGGAAAAGCACATATTTATGGTTACTCACAAACAAAAGTATATCTGCACATGACACTGAAAACAGCTGATTTTATGAGAATTGGCATGGGAGCTCTTATTTCTCTGACAAACAAAAAAAGTCCCAAAATTGTATCACCATTTTTCTAACTATGGCATATGATAAAATGCAAGTGTTCCAAACATTGTGGAAGGATTTAAAGTATGAAGGCTTAAAGTTTCCTGATTGATACTTATTGAAGCAAGGTGTCAAAACATGTGAATGTAATTAGTCTTTTTGATCAAAACAATGATAAGGCACTGACAGTCAATTAACAGGTGTCTTAATCTCCTTACCTGCTAAGATCTGGCCTATGCAATTTCACTTAATATTTTACAATCACTTTGCATCTGTTTGAAAACCTGCCCCCTATACAACTGATACTTGCTTTGCAGAAACTAATTAAAAACAAGAGAAGTTACCCTAAAAATCAACTTATGTACCAATGACTCATACATGTATGTTAACATTTTCATGTGTACAAAATTTAAAATATGTGGATTTTAGGTGTCTCAGAGAATCTTATTACTTCTACAAAAAAGGCAACTTCTCTACAAAACAAGAACAAAATTATATCACAGATTTTTGTTTACACTATATACCAACCCTTATAATAAATTTGTGTGTTAAAAATTCTCAGAAGTAATCGTTTCATGATAAATTCCCAATTCTAGGGATGGTGGCCCAAAATTATATTGTTAGAATCATCCCTGATCTATATATTTTATCATTGGAGTTGAAACCAATATCGATTGCCTTGACTCAAAATCCATTTGCCCGAGAGGTCCATTTTTTAAAATGTTATTTTGACACAATGTTGACACTGTTATACTTTGAATAAAATAGTGCAAAAAATGCTTTAAATTGACTAATTTTTTGTGTGTGCATGACCTTCTGTACTAAAATTCTTATTTGTTTGATTTCATTATAAGCAATGTTTTCACCAGGTCTTGATGCAGATCAGTACTCAGTAGTTTTGTTCGCTGAGTGCTGCAGAAATCTATACGTTTTGTGATCAAAATTGAAAACGGCAATGAAGTCAGAGAGGCATTGGTTTTTTTACCTCTACTGATCATACAGTAGAGGTCTGTTGTCCATCGTCAATCCATCCATTAGCACAATTTTGTTATTACTGCTTCTTCTAAACTATTAAGTGGATTGCTCTGAAACTTTACACACGCAGTCATCCCATGGTCTAGTTGGTCCTAATTGAAAATGGTGCAGCTTGGACATCCAATATGGCCACTACAGTGGCCATCTTGAATTCTTGTTATCGCTACTCCTCCTGAATCAATGGTCATATCAACATGGGATTTTTCACTAAAAAGATTTCTTATGATGTCTAGTTCATCCTAAAAGAAAATGATGGTGATCTGATGCCCAATATGACAGCCACAGCAGCCATCTTGAAAATATTGTTATTGTTACTCCTACAGAATGGATGTTCATATCAACATTGGGTTTTCACAAAAAGACTTCCAGTAATGTCTAGCTGGTCCTAAATAAAATGGTGCCAATCTGACGTCCAATATGGTCACCATGGCAGTCATCTTGAAAATCTTGTTATCATAACTCTACTTGAACAGAAAGTCATATTGACGTGGGATTTTCACCAGAAGACTTCTTATGATGTCCAGTTGGTCTTAATTGAAAATGGTGCCTGTTTGATGTCCAAAATATGGCCACCACAGTAGCCATCTTGAAAATCTTGTCATTGCTACTCCGGAGAAATGAAAAGTCATATCTTGAAAGAATTGTCATCTCTACTCCTCTCTACATGGATGACTATATCAACATGGGGTTTTCACCAATAGACTTCTTATTATTCTTAGTTGGTCCTAAATGGAAATGGTGCCAGTTGTACATCCAATATGGCTGCCATGACATCTGTCTTAAAAATCTTGGCGTCACTACTCCCCCTGAATGGATGATCATTATGATATGGGGTTTTCACTAAGTCCTAAATAAAAATGGTGCCAGTTGTACATCCAATATGGCTGCCATGACATCTGTCTTAAAAATCTTGGTGTCACTACTCCCCCTGAATGGATGATCATTATGATATGGGGTTTTCACCAAGTCCTAAATGAAAATGGTGCCAGTTGTACATCCAATATGGCTGCCACAGTGACTGTCTTAAAAATCTTGTTGTCACTACTCCCCCAGAATGATCATTATGACATGGGGTTTTCGCCAAAAGACTTCTAATGATGTCTACTTTGTCCAAAATGAAAATGGTGCCAAGTTGACATCCAATATGTGTGCCACAGCAGCTAATTTGAAAATCTTTTTGAATTCCTAGAAATTCTTTTTGCCCAATAGAGCATCAGACCTGTTGAGGGAATCTTGTTTTGTTATATCAATTGTTAAGAACATTAGCTTAAAGTTTTGTAATTTATGTCATAGTACTGTGGATGTGTCACAATTACAGAAAACACACACTCCATATATTGATAGAACCAGCAGCTGCCGACTCTTTGAACAAAATAAATTAAAATACAATGTAACTATCTCAGTCTTTAAACACTTTATTAGTGGCTTTTATGAATTACTATTCCACTAGCTCAGCTTAATTGTCAAACAATTGCATAGGTACTGCCTGATATATATTTGACCAGTGATGCAATACCAGGACAGCATGAGCACGGCACAGGTCATTATTATTCATGCAGGACAAGTGAATACTTATAGGTAATCATTGAAATACGGAGAACTCAAATAGTATTATTCTCCATTCATTGGTCACATGCTTGGTTTTGTACACAAAATTTTATAGCTTTTGATACAATTAAGAAGATGATTGTCATAAGGTGGAGGGAACTACAAATGGAGCCCCATCAGGGGGCTGAATATAACTAATCTACCAGTCTTTTTCAAGAGCTTCAAAATGAATATGCTGCATTTCATTGGCGAGCTCAAAGTATCATTCAGCAAATTAGATAACACTTATTTTTGGCAAGCAGAATGGCAACTCACTTAGAACACAGGAGGAGTCCACTCTAGATTTAGAGGAGCCCTGAGCGTCGGGTTATGATTTTTTTTAGATCTGTACAGTTTTGTAAATTCAACATTTTCTTTTGTGTTTATTGTTTGCCTTATTTGTCACATGCAACACTAGGTTTTTATATAAATTTATTTTACATGGGAATGCATTTGTGTAAATTGAGCATCTGAAAAATGAAATTTTAATATCAGTAATATGTTGCCTGTCGCAATTGCATAGCTTACCTTTCTGGGACAAAAATTACCCTTGTCTGTCTAATAAAAATTCCATCCTCCCATAAACGGAAAGTTCTAGAAGGTTCAGAACTAGAAGAACACACCCAGTCTGTTCCCCCATGTGTTCAGGTGGTTACACACCATTAATTAAAAATTATATTGAGTTGACATTGCACTCCACTCATTTTTATACATTATATTCTATTTCATTTTGCTGATTTCACTATATTCATTGTCATCAATACTCGGGTTAAGTATTGCTGAAGTTAGTGTGTTTTTGACCACAGGTAGCATACCATTCATTATCATCTAGAGTGAGTTGTTCTCTCACTTCCTCTCTTTTATTCATTATAATATATTCTGTGTTGCTGGCTTCACTACATTTATTGTCATAAATACTTAGGTTAAGTATTGATGATGTTTGATAGCCGTTTGACTTCAGATCTCACACAACTCATCATTATCATTAATGCCATATGTGGCAGATGAGATATTGATGTTATTACATGATTGTGATTGACTTAAGGTCTCATGCCTTTCATAATATTATAATCATCATTTTTGATTATTGTTCTTTGTTTTCAGAGATTTATTTTGCAGCAATATGTCACAGAGTGTGGGCATGAAAGCGCCATGGGATTCACACCCCACCTGCCTTGCTTGTACTAGTTGCTAACGGACAGAAAGGTGTCCATTTTGCAGCTTATGGCTGGACAAGGTCTAAGACCTCACAGAAAGTAGATTCACTTATAAGGGGTGGATGAAAGGGCCTTCTTCCTCTTCATCTCATGAACACACTGGATTCTTCTCTTAGTCATTCAGGGTCTCAGAAGAAGAAAATTAGCTCTTCGCTGGTGAAGGCACTCCTAAATCCCAGGAGCATATGGGATCAGTCTCTGCAGAGACATACAAGGCCCTTGGACCGCAGATGGTTGTTTCAACCCAGTGAGTGCCTGTTAGGGTCCACACCCCAACCCTGTGAGTAGAGAGCTAGTTGGCCCTCCCTCCCTTCATTCCCCCCCTCCCCCCCCCTCCCCGAGGGAAGAGCAGCACCCTCTCAGAGCCCATAGGTCAGTGATGGTGACAGGCAGATAGAGACACCCCGGCAGGGGGGAGATACTATCTAGCACTATAAGATCTTAGGAGGGGTCAACCTGCAGATCAGAGTTGCCTGACCAGTCATTGACCAATCACCGGTCAATGGCAGGTAACTGGGCACCAGTCACTGCTCACCGGTCATTAGAGCACCTTCGGTATGGGGACAGGTATCGGGTGAAGACACCCTCTCTCACCAGGCTACCGATGAACCATGTTGGGGACTGGGAGTCAGCATACGTATGCCAGTCTAGGGAATGGGATAGGGACAGCATCTCCTGCTGCATACACAGTCGAAAAAGCAACCCCAACTTCAGCCTCCCCCTCACCCATCGATTGCCTGATGGGGTCGCTGGCAAAACCCAGGGAGGAAGTTTGCGGGCCCTTCTCCCATTCCTAAGAGGGGCGGCAGCTCTAAGGACTCACTCCCTCTCCTGCAGTGCATTCCTCTCCCAACAATTCCCATAGGTGCTTGACTGGACTTAAAAACAGACAGGCATGCACATAGTGATTGCCATGTTGAGCTTCCACCAAGGTGGGCTCAAGAAAATGAATGCGTCTTATACAGATCGGTGAATAGTAAATATTTATTTTGCAGTGTTTAGTGCAATTGATGTTATTTTGTTCTGTTATCAAACCAGTATCATTATCATTTGCCAATGCTTGAAAATAAAATTTCACTTTAATGTATTTTGTTATTAAGTACTTTGTAACATTAGAAAAACTTCCCTATATATTCAGAAATATTTTGTGTACAAATGTAAAGATGAGTTTATTGATTTAAATCATTTTGGTTGAGCCCACATTAATGGGAAAGCAAGATATAGCAGTTGTTTTTCTGGTGACAGCTGCAGTGTCAACAGTTTGTTAAGGTTTTGGGTAAAAATGTTAATTTGCACATATTTCCGAAACTCCTTAATAGATTCTCATTAAATTTGGCATCAATTATTATGAAGCTAAGACAATTCATTCTGTGACATGTTCACATGTCCTTTTGACCTTAAGGTACAGTCACAGTCATCAACAATTTATGTGAAGTTTTTTATATATTTTTTTAATTTGCTTCTGTTTCCTAAACCACGTGATTTATCGTGTTCATTCTTGGGATGAATTGTTATGAACCTAGGACAATTCATTCCGTAATACACAGTGGCCATCTTGAAAATCTTGTCATCTCTCTTCCTGAATGAAAAGTCATATTGACTGGGGGGCTTCACCAAAAGACTTCTTATGATGTCTAGTTGGCCCTGAATGAAAATGGTGCTACTCAGATATCCATTATGGTGGCCACAGTGGCCATCTTAAAAATCTTGTTATTACTACTGAATGAATGAATGGTCATATCAACATATGGTTTTCACTGAAAGACTTCTTATGATGTATAGTTGGTTGCAAATAAAAATGGTTCTGATCTGACTTCCAATATGGTTGCCACAATGGCCATGTTGACATTTTTGGTATCTCTACTCATCCTGAATGGGTGGTCATATCAACATGGGGTTTTCACTGAAAGAATTATAATGAAGTCTGGTTGGCCCTGAACGAAAATGGTGTCAATCTGATGTCCAGTATGGCCACCACAACAGCCATCTTGAAAATCTTGTTATTGCTACTCCTGAACGAAAAGTCATATTGACATGGGGTTTTCACTGAAAGACTTTTTATGATGTCTAGTTGGTTGCAAATAAAAATGGTGCCACATAGACATCCATTATTGCCACCACAATGGTGTCAATCCGACCTCCAGTATGACCTCCACAGTGGCCCTCTTGAATCACTTGTTATAGCTACTTGTTGTATTCAACATTGTGCTTTCACCAATTACTCACTCATATAAAAGTATCAGTTGCTTTGGTCATGTGACACAACTTAACAAATTTTATCTGCCATTTTTTAGCTCTACTGGTCATGGACAAGAAGAGCTTATGGGATGGTCTGTTGCCTGTCTGTCCGTTAGCACAAGTTCGTTCTTGCTACTTCTCCTAAACTACTTGGAGGATTGCCATGAAGCTTTACACACACATTCATCCCATGGTCTATTTGGTCCTAAATGAAAATGGTGCTGCTCCAATATAGCCACCACAGTGTTATCACAACTCTTATTGAAAGGATGGTCATATGAACATGAGGTTTTCACTAAAAGACTTCTTATGATGTGTAGTTGGTCCTGACTGAAAATGGTGCCCATCTGATGTCCAATATGGCCACCACAGTGACCATTTTGAAAATCTTGTTATCACTACTCCAACGACATTGATGGTCATATCCATATTGGGTTTTCACTAAAAGACTTCTTAAGATGTCTAGTTAGTCCAAAATAAAAATGGTATCGATCTGATATCCAATCTGGATGCCACAGCAGCCATCTTGAAAATCTTGTTATTGCAACTCTTCCTGAAAAGAAAGTCATATTGATGTGGTGTTTTCATCAAAAGACTTATGATGTCCAGTTGGTCTTATATGAAAATGATGCCAATTGTACATTCAATATGGCTGCCACAATGGCAGTCTTGAAAATCTTGTCACTACTCCTTCTGAATGTATGATCATTATGTCATGGGCTTTTCACCAAAAGACTTCTAATGATGTCTACTTTGTCCTAAATGAAAATGGTGCCAACGTGAAATCGAATACATCCACCAAAGCAGCTAATTTGAAAATCTTATCGCTGAAGAATATTAGAGATGGTTTCAACACTCCGCAATTAAAAGGAAGAAATGGTCTTATCTTGAATTCCTGGACATTCTTTTTACCCAGTAGACCGGGGCTGGATTAATTTTTTTTTTTTTTTTTTATGCCCCTGCTTTTCTGCTGCCCGTGTTAAATGAACTGAACAATAAATCCACTATAATAGCTAATTTCAAATATTCTTACCTGCTTCCTAAGTGCATGTGAAAGTGATATGACAAATCCATGGATGCTCAACTGGAGTCATGTGACCAAAGCAACAGAAACTTTCAAATGAGTGAATGAGCGGAAGTCACATCTGATTGGTTGCTGGATCTGATGACAGATGGATGTAGCCATGAAATTTCGAAATGGCTACAGGAGGTGGGGTTGTGTTATTCAATGTGGATTTACAAGTTGTCAAACAGGATTTGATCCGGAAATATTATGAACATATGAACATAACTTCAGACTCGTGAGAAATATAGCGAGTTGCTGAAATGTACACTGATGTGTTCTGGACTAATTTCTCTGCACAATTTAATGAATAGGCAAGATCAGCCCCAAACCGTTGATCAGTATCAGCACAGGTTTGGGGCTGATTTATCAGACTAATATTGTTATACCTAGATTCATGAAAGTTGATGAGTTTGGTAAAATTGTGTGTTTTAAGAATATTTCTCAAGCTCTGTTTATGCTAGTATCATCAAAACCAAGTAGTTTTTTTTTAGCACCCTGTATACATACTGTTATACCAAGATTCCTGAAATTTGGTAAGGGCATGTAACTTGATGAGTACTACACCATCATCACAAAAGTAGGTCACTGTGACCCATAATTCATGCTTCACTGCCTTGGTTTCAGTCGCAAGTACTGTTTATGCCAGAATCATCAAACTAGGTGATTGTATGCATCCCTATTGGTAACACACCCTTACAAGAAAAGAAGATCATTGTGGCCTACATTTAATATTTTAATGGCTTATTTTAAGTTTTTGCATTTACCTATATTTCAGTATTGACCATATTTTACGTTTCAATAAATTGTTTTATATTTTGTGTTTGATGTTCATTTCTTAGGCACTGTTCATGTTAGAAATGTGAAATTGATGATGCTATGCAGCTCTTTTACCACCACTCTCATATAAGAAATGAGGCATATTGTGCTATATATTTCATCTTTTACTGGCTTTGGTTACATTTTTGCATTGAGCTCATGACCATGAGTTTTGGCATGTTATATGCATTCTGTACCACCTAGAATCCTGAAACTTGGTAAGTGGATGCATCTTGATAAGTTCTACATCATTTTTGCCAGAAGAGGTCTTTGTGGGCAATATTTCATGCCCAGTGACTTTCTTCAAATTATGTGTTAAAAGTTAATTTCTTGGGTGCTATTTACTCTATGTTCCAATCATGAAGCTTGATTATCGGATGAATCTTTGTTACTACTATGCCCTTAAAACCAAAGAAGGTCACTATGACCAACATTTTGTTTTACTAACATGTTCTGTATTAATGGTCACATTGATTCATCCATGCTAGACCTAAATACATCCTAGCCTACTCAGAAGTTCCTTTTGACCAATGCTGTTGGAAGTAGGAATAAATATGTTTATTCAATGGTAACCTTTCCATATTAATGATTACACATCTATATTGTGATATTTTACCCTTGGTAGGTTAACTGTGTATTGTACATATGACTGAGGATAGGAATTAGGTGAGTGTACTGCATGCTTTTCATGTGAGCCTCACCTGTAGAGGTTACTCAAGGTAGTTATCGATGCATAAACTATGTACTGCAGGCTGTCACTTCAATGTCATTCAAAGCCAGTGAAGTGCACCTATTAAAATCTGACTTCTAGGAGTGGAAAATGATTTTATAAAATTCCTACAAAAACAACATTAATCTGTTTTTTATCAGCTTATTACCTGTACTGTGATATGATAGAAAAAAATGTTCCTTTTTTATACTTTTATGCCCTGTCATACTAGGTAGGTAGGTCAATGCTCAAAGAATTTTTTTTTCAGAACCAGGGCAAGTGACTTGAAAAAATCACAAGCCCTGACTCGAATTCCACCTGCCGTGACTCAAATTCCATGTGCCTGAAAGGACCCTATTTTTTTGTTACTATTATTTTGACATGACTTTGAAATTGCTGTACTTTAAATATGAAAAGAAATAAACAAGAATTGTATTAAATTGACTTGTGTTTATTTGCCTCTCAAAATATTTCACATAGAGCAACATTTGCCTCTATGTCCTGATGTCAACCATTGTCCAATTGCACCAGTGTTCAAAGAATTTTTCAGACACATGCCCTTGGCAAGTCTCTGTTTTTTAATAAAAAAAATCATTTTCCCAGACTTAAAATCCACTTGCCCGAGAAGGCCATATTTTTTGCTGTTATTTTAACACCCACGTACCCTGTCCTGAAAAATTAAATGGTTGGTCCCTTATTCTTGTGATATTGGTCACTGAATCCTCATTCAGATTCTGTGGAAGAAGGGCTCACAGCCAATTAGGTTTCCAACAATTTCACAATTTCTGCATGCTTAGGTGGTAAATTCTGAATAATTGTGGCATACAGCTCTGTTCTTGTGATTTCTGACCGTATGCCTTCAGGCCAATGTAGAGTCTACATTTCATCATGATCTATATGTAGGGATAAGTATTTAGGGGCTTGGAGTAATTTCATTTTCGAACGCTGCAAAAAAACTCCCATGTTTCTGAATTGAAGTTGAAAATAAAGTCGGAGAGGCATTGATCTTTTTTTACACATCAATCAGTAAAAACAGTAGCTTCAAGTTTGTAATTAGTTTGTGTGATAGTACTGTGGATATGTCATGATTACAGAAAACACTCACTCCGTATCAGTAAAATCAGTGGCTACCAACTCTTTGAACTAAATGGATTTAAATATAATGTAATGATCTCAGTTCAGGGTGAAAAAAAAAATTGTATGTCATCACAATACTGGCTACATAGTGCCAATTAAAAGTTCAAATTTCAAATTTTAAAATGATTACAATTTCAAATGCAAAGGTAAAAGATTGCAAAACTATCGTTAGTTAGAAAAGGGACCAAGATCACTTTAATCAGAATTTACTTTCTGTATGATTATGTTTACAATGGCTACTGGAGGTAAGTGATGGTAGAGCCGAGCTATGTAATCATTGATTACACTCTGGTTCTGTCCATACGTTACACTTCTTGTAACTAGCATAGGCCTGCAATCCTTACACAAAAGTGGATGTAATTTGGTAAGTGAATAAGGGATCATATCCAATTATCTTCCCAATAACCACAGAAAAACTCGGTCCTGATGTTTGGTCCCGCGGATTTTATCATTCACCAGAACAAATTTTAGATATTGTATTATCCCTAGGAATGCATGCTTCATAATACATGTATCAATGACAACAAATAATGTCTTATTTTATTTTGAGGTGAATCAAAAGATATACTATGTTAGCACTAGATAGTCTTAACCCAAAATTATTTTCAAAATCCTAATTAAAGTTGTGCCTTCTGTAACAATCTAAAATCAAATAATAAGTACAAAAATCTGTGTACAAAGTAGACATTGTTTTTATTATTTGAAGTCCTGATGAAATTGCTCATTCATATGTCAAATTTTTTTAAAATACTGTTTGTTTATCTCGTCATAAAATAACATATTTAAACAGGAAATACAAAATTTTATTCTAAATATTTATAGCATTAAAAAAAATAATTTCTACAGCAAAACTAACCATTCATAGTAGTCACAACAACAAAAAAGTGAATGCTCGTCTTTTTACTCAAAGTATATTAAGAAATCATGACTTCTTCATTTGAATATGTAGTAAATAGCAAACTATCACTATCACTTTTATCAATGTTTGATACATTAGAGACAGAGAAACTGTGAAAAAGAAGAAAAACATTTAATTGAAAATGAATAGCTTCATGAAAATTAACTCATTTTTTAAGTCTAAATTACCCCACCCACTAAATAGCTAAAGAATTCTTCACAACAAATCACTGAATGGTATGTGGATTATATAATGTTAGGGAAATGCACCTGTTAAAAAAATAATTATAGAAAAGAATTACAAAGGTAATTGTGTGAAAATATTGTGTATTCCATTTGGTATGCAATTATGAGAATATGTAATTTTCCATTTTTTACAACGATCATGCTTAATATTTGCTTCACTGACAAATTAGCTCCTTCTTTTGCCCAGATAACTGAGCTCCCCTTTTTTTGTTTTAACTCCTCTCTGAGCAACGATAACTTCCATGATCAGCCAGATTGAGACATTTTTAAAGCAAGATGATGCAATCGATTCTTTGTTTGTTTGTAAAGCAGGAAGTAAACCGAAAGTAATGTTGGACCACTTTGTTCTGTGCTGTGACCCATCAAATTCAAGGGACGTTACTGACTATGATCCCTCGTTGCCCATTACATGTAGATGTGCCTTTTAAAGGTTGCATCTTTTCAGGTCCAATTTGGATGGAGTTATTGCCCTCGCTTAATAAATATTACATCTTCACTAGAGCAGATTCTTGTAACCAGCATATCTTAGGAACAAATGAATATATTCTTATGCAAATTTTAGTGTGTACACTGTCACAGAGCCCTATATCTGCCTTTTAGAAGTTTTGTGTCGGCAACTCTATTATAGATACAGTTGCGGCCTTTGACTGTTAATATCATATCTTCGAATGGGATGCTTCTTGTGACCAGTGCAGCTCTTCAACCCTTACATGTAATTGGATGGCATTTAGTAGGTGAATTGTATCTTTTTAAGGTTTCATCTTTTCCGATCCAATTTTGACAGTTATTGCCTCTTTCCCATCAATATTACATCTCCACTGCAGCAGGTCATTGTTTAGCAGTCAATTAAATTGAAATCACATACTTAAAAGAAAAACATCAGAATTTAGATAAATACAAAAATATACAGATTTATCTACTGTTAGATGTGTATAACCAACTACCAGCTTTGAAGCAAAGATATTTTTTAAGAAAAAGGAAAAACTAGGACAAGTTAGTGCGCATTTTGATGGGGACAGTTCAGCATCAATTGAAGTTGTGCTTTAAACTAAATTTAGGATGTCCCAAGGGAAATTTGTGGGATTCAATCTTAACTTTAAGGTCAGAGATTTATAAATGTATATGAACAACTTTGTTTTAACTTTCCAGGTATCAAGCATTTGGAATATGAAGTCCAAAATATGTGTGCTTTGATCCACCCAGCATACAGCAGAGTTATCTTCCCTGTCTACTTTTATGACTTCCAGACAAAAGATGGAGTCCATTGAACATGATGATGGTATAAAAGAGTGATATTTTTTTGTTTGTTTTCGCCATAGCCCTATTTGAACATTAATCACAGTGAATCACAAATTTAAATGCAAAGCTAGACAGAGTTAAAAGGCATTTTGTTACTAGATGTCCTTAATGTGGATATTCCAAACTGTTCAAGGTAACCTAGTGTACTTTTTCAAGACGATTAATAATGGGTTGTTGGGTCTTGCAGTAGGGGAGATAAGGAGTATTTTACCCCACTTGCGTAATTCTGAAAAGCCTGAGGATTCAAACTGCATCACCATTAATGAAAATGATGTGGGGTTTATTTACCATCAACACGCATGAAAATATATATATAAATTTATGTAAATAGGTGCTTGAACAGTAACAAAACCATTCTTAGATTTTTCTGAAGTTTGTAACAATTGATTATTTATCACAAGATTTTTACGTGCATAACATTTTCATTAAATCATTAAAAACTCAAATTTGCAAAAATTGTTTTCACATAAAGGCTATAATGATAAATGCTATATACTATACAAGTCAAACATGAATTTGCAAAACTTTTATGTTGACCATGCTGAATGTACACTGTATTAGGTTCTCAAACATTTCATGATGCTGAAGTATTGTGTTTTGTAATGGGTTGAGATACAGAGTTTAATCTTATTAATGTAAATTTGTCTACTTTAGGTACAGTCACAATCACTATTAAGAGTGAGCCCATAGATCCAGAATATGAGGCTAGTTACATAAACAGTGGAAGAAGATCATTAGAAACACAGCTAAACACTAATGTTGAAAATGGTATGTGTCACTCATCATGATATTTTCATATAATTGCAATGGCATGGACCATCCTTGATGACTACCCATGCCTTTTAGTATAAAGCTTTGCTCTGAATGCAAGGAAAGTGATATTCATGTTGTCTTGTATCGCTGCCTATTGGGTCAGAATATTTAAGAATACATTCAAGTGTCATCTAGTTGAGAAAGCCACCATATTTTGTAGTTTGAATATGTCAATAATTAGAATGAATGTCGAGTCAAACTGTGTTCATTACACCTGCCCATCTGTAATGATCTAATTTGGTTCTTTGCCATCAAAGTTTCCCATTTCTGGTACCGTATGTACTCGCTTATAAGTCTGACTGCAAACAACATAGACCCTGATCTGCCAGTGCAGTATGTGACTGCAGTTCTGGGTCTATGCAGTTTGCAGTTGGATCCGACTTATAAGCATGTATATACAGTATTTATGGCAGTTGTATACTGTGAACTTACAGATAGGAGAGGAGAGATTTTGTACATATATCATGTAAATGTGCAAAGAGGAACTCAGATTAATTATGGAAGACTTATGCTAACCAATTATATGACTTGCTTGACATTTTATAAATTCATGAGCAACTTTATAAATACCATAGTACTGAAGTATAAGCAATTTTTGTGGGGAACCAATTTTTGTGGTTTTCATTGTTGCCCCAAACCATGAATTTAAATACCCAACGAAAAATTAGCCATGTATGATGATTTCCCTCAGCCCCGCTCATTTTCTAACTGTGTGTCATTCCTTGAGATTAACGAAGCTACCAGTATTTGATAACTTTTTAATCCAAAAGAACTATTGCTTGAAGCACTATTATTAATGAAACACTATGTATATACAATAATTACAGGAGAGTATTAAATCTGACACTTCACTGATTTTCGGACAAAGCCACTGTGTCAACATCATGTCAATCAAGTCTCAAGGTACACACAAATGCTTGTCAGGTAAATAGCAGAATTAAACAAGTCATCTTTCTCAAAACCACTGATAATTAGGTCCAATCTTTCACTCATTGTTGGGTGAGCTGCAATTGTCCATTCAGCCAGAACTGGCTTGATTAATGAGATTGCAATCAGTGATCATCACCAGTAACATCTTCCTTTTACGTGATTGCCTCCATGACCTGTTTAGCATACCAGTTGTGGAAGTGTGATTTAAATTCTTCTTGGTGCTCTTTATTTATTGTCAAGTCTACTGGTTGAAGTTGGTCTGTACATGAGGCAGGCATAAAAAACATGTGATTCCACTGTCTTTCAATTTAGTTAGCATCGTCTCACATTGGTTGGCTCTAAACACATCAAATATTGCCACTGCCTGCTGATTGCATTGAGCAAGGGGCAGCTGGTAATGTGTTTTGTTCACTTTATGGACAGTGGTTTAAGTAAGAGATCATACAGATGTACTTTAATAACTATTGGCTAATTGTTGGCTGCTTCTGCTTCTTATGATGTTGAGCACTCGGACGAAAACACATTGTAAGTGATTGATCTTGACAGGTGTTTTATTTGTGTTCATAAAGGTGGTACTATTGTTTTAGTGTTGTTAGCTGCATTGGCTTCCATTAATGTTATTCACTTGGACGAAAACACTGTATAAGTATTGAACTTGTCAGATCTTTGATTTGTGCTCATACATGTGGTAGTCTTGTTTTAAACATTCAAGTGACTGCCGCGTGCGTTGGCATAGGTTTATTCTTTTTTATTCTTTATTTTGGGTATATGTAGAGGTTAAAACACTAAATTAAACACTAATATGCAAACTTTGACAGGCAAAACCATGAATTTAAGTACCCATGAAAATGTCTTTTTTCTACAAACCACAAAAATTGAGCCCTACAAAAATAAATGATAATACACATACCTGCCAACCATTTCACTTTTTTTCACCTAATTACATCTTATGCTCACCTGTATATGGTTTGCGCTTTTTTTGGTACATTAAAAAAAATAAAAATAAAGCAATAAAAAGATGTGTTTGTCATTTTTATTATCATCTCTTTAATCCCACACATCATAAAAATCTGAGAATGTTCTTAAAAAAAAGAAGACTGCTGCATAAGAATAGCGTTAGAGTACATTTCTCATAGACCTCCATGTACTTTCCTTATTTTGTATTTATAGCAGTTGTATATGACACATTTCCAAGAAAACAGATGGGTTTCTTCAATTTGAAAACTTGTCTCACAGATTCATTATATTAATACACAGAATTTGTTAGCAGACCAGTCTATATTTAAAAAATTGGTGGCAGATGTTAAGTGAAACAGGCTTTATTGGTGTGACTCTCGGATGTTATATGACTGAAAAATGTTGGAGAAGAATCTCTTTAAAATATGTCGGATCAGAAAAAAACAAATCAATAGTGCTTTACAAATTTAGAAAGAAGAACATGAGAGGGGTAATACAGCACTCGGGTTGAGCACATAGAAATGATCATTGCAGAATTTGTTTAGTTGATTTTATGATCACTCAGCGAAAGTTGGACATGTAGACTAGTTAAAGTGAATGTTGTGTATATATATAATTTGTCATTATGTTTTGTATTCTCATACTAATCTACATGGATTTTGCCAATTTGTGACAAGAACTTTAACCAGCTGCAGATCCAGGTTAGTAACAAAACTAAATGTACATTTTTCATACCGTTTATTGTAATTATGGCATGTAATATATAGATTACACTTTTATGCTCAGATTATGCTTTTTTGCCACTTAGGTTATGCTAATACCTCTGTAGGGGTTGGCAGGTATGTACTACAGTATTCCTTCACACAAAAGTGTGATAATCAGCATCTCATCAAAAGCAAAAGTTCATCTCTTATCATCAGCTTGCAATAAGTGTAAATTGTCTTAAACATAGCACATGGCTGTACAAGTCTATTAGCAGAATACTGATTACAACCACAGATGCAACTTAGGCAACCAATTATCAAAAGTTTAATGTTCACTAGTGAACTGTGTCTTGAAAGTTTAATGTTCACTAGTGAACTGTGTCTTGAAAGTTTAATGTTCACTAGTGAACTGTGTCTTGAAAGTTTAATGTTCACTAGTGAACTGTGTCTTGAAAGTTTGATGTTCACTAGTGAACTGTGTCTTGAAAGTTTAATGTTCACTAGTGAACTGTGTCTTGAAAGTTTATGAATGACAGAGAGCCAGGCCTATTCAAGTCTGGATATTACTTGGAAGACTTGTTTGTTCAAACTCATACTTGGAAGACTTGTTTGTTCAAACTCATACTTGGAAGACTTGTTTGTTCAAACTCATACTTGGAAGACTTGTTTGTTCAAACTCATACTTGGAAGACTTGTTTGTTCAAACTCATACTTGGAAGACTTGTTTGTTCAAACTCATACTTGGAAGACTTGTTTGTTCAAACTCATACTTGGAAGACTTGTTTGTTCAAACTCATAATGCTTGAAGTACATTATTCCTCAAGTCACTGAATACTCTCTATGGAGGGAACATGTAAGTATTACCCATATTTGTTTCAGTTCTGTTCAGTAACGTTTGAAGGACTTCATCGATTTAACCCGTATTTGGTATGAGACTTTACATTAACAAGGCCTGAGTCAGGTTCAAATATTACAGCTTTGAGACAGAATTTTAGTTATGCCTCTGTTTGACTTATAACTTGGCCCTTCTGTTTCATTTCTGCCCACAGATTTTTGAAGACTTCATGGATTGAAATAAAATTTGGTACGAGACTTTACTTTGAGAAGCCCTATGTCAAGATCAGTTTTCATCGTTTTCTGGCTTATGGGATGGTCTGTTATCCGTTGTCTGTCCATCTCTTAGCACAAGTTTATTATCACTACTCCTCGTATACTACTTGGAGGATTACCATGAAACTTTACACACACTTTAATCAAATAGTCTAATTTGTCTTGAATGAAAATGGTGCTGTTCAGACATCCAATATGGTCGCCACATTGTCCATCTTGAAAATCTTATCACTACTCCTCCTGGATGGATGGTCATATCAGCATGGGATTTTAAAAAAAAAAAGTTCTTATGATGTCTAGTTGGTTCTAAATGAAAATGGTGCCAATCTGATGTCCAGTATGGCCACCACAGTAACCATCTTGAAAATCTTATTGTTTCTCCTGAATGGAAAGACATATGGACATGGGGTTTTCACCAGAAGGCTTATTATGATGTCTAGCTGGTCCTTAATGAAAATGGTGCTGATCTGATGTCCAATATATCAACATGGGATTTTCACTAATAGACTTCATATGAAGTCTAGTTTGTCCTAAATGAAAATGGTGTCGATCTGATATCCAATATGGCAACCACAGTCGTCATCTTGAAAATCTTGTCATCGGTACTTCTCCATAATGTAAAGTAATATTGCCGTGGGGTTTTTTACCAGAAGACTTCTTATCATGTCTTGTTGTCGTAAATGAAAATGGTGCTGCTTGTACATCCAACATGGCTGCCACAGTGACCATTTTGAAAATTTTGTTATCACTACTCCTCATGAGTGGATAGTCATACCAACATGGGTTTTTTACTAAATGACTTTTTATGTCTAGTTTGTCCTAAATGAAAATGGTGCAGCTAAGACATCCAGTATGGCCACCACAGTGGCCAGCTTGCAAATTTTGTTGTCACTATTTCTCCTGAATGAATGGTCATATCAGCATGGTGTTTTCACTGAAAGACTACTTCTGATGTCAAGTTGATTGTAAATGAAAAAGGTGCTGATCTAACTTCTAATATGATTGCCACAGTGGCCATCTTGAAAATCTTGTTATAGCTACTTCTCCTAGATGACTGGTGATATCGATATTGTGCTTTCACCAAAAGACTTCTTACGATGTCTAGTTGTCCCTAAATGGAAATGGTGCCAATCTGACATTCAATATGTCCACCACAGCAGCTAATTTAAAAATCTTGTTATTGTTGAAGAATATCACAGATGGCTTAAGCAGTCATCAGTTAAAAGGAAGAAATTGTTTTATCTTGAATTCCTTGAAAATCTTTTTGGCCAGTAGAGTATCAGTCCTTTCAAGAGACTCTTGTTTGGAGTTATGACCTGTTTGACTTGGAACTTTGCCCTTCCATTTTGTTCCACTCGGTATCTTTTGAAGGACTTCATGGATTAAAATCAAATTTAGTATGAGACTTTACTTTAGGAAGCTCTATGTCAGGTTCAGTTTTCATAATTTTTCTGGCTTAATTTTATGGAGTTATGTCCACTGTTTGACTTGAAACTTTGCCCTACCATTTAATTTCCTCTCAGTAGCTTTTGAAGGGCTTCATATATTGAAATCAAATTTGGTATGAGGCTTTGCATTGAAAGTATCTAGGTGAAGTTCATGTTTAATATGGAACTTTGCCCTTTGCTTGCATCATGTTGGAGGGGTCAGCCATGCCATATTGGCTTGTTTTGTTTTTTTGTTTTTTTTTACAGAGAATGAGAGACTCTTTTTTATGTGAGAACCTGAAATAGTTCTACATGTCATGTGCACTAGCCTTTTCTTGCACTAATAGTTCATGCCACTGGACTTAAAAATCGTGATTCACAAAGGTTGTACATCAAAAACGGGCATAGATTGATGATTGAAGTTTGAGAGAATTTTACTGTGACATGAGGCTATGAAAAGTGACTCAGTAACCCTAGAACAGGCACAATTTATGAAAAGGAGCTCATTGATCATATTAGAGGTTCTTAGAAAAGTTTTATGTTTCTATGAGTTAAAACATTTGCATTTTTCAGGAAGAGCTACTGATGCAAGACAAGAGGAGCATAAGAATGAGCAATTCAACAACATTGGCAACAGTCATGATGCTGGCTTATTTAGAATGTCTGCTAGTAAGTCTATGACTTTTTTTATTACACATTGTAATGTTGTTCATCATCTGTATTACAAGATTACCATAGTGATGTTTACACCAACTAATAAATTGATGCATATTTAATCAACAAATAATTTGTTTTTCCATAACAACAGAAATAACCTAATTCAATATCATTGGGTTAAACAAATGTTTCTTCTAGGCACTATTGAATGCATATACAAGGTATCATTTTGCATGGTGTATCCCCCAACACAAATTACATTTTCGTTGTTACTATAATTTATGGATACTATCACCTCATTTATTTTCATGGTATAAATATTAGTGGCTTTGCCCCAAAAAATATTATTTTCATTGGTATTTATATTGATGGATTATGGAAAGAGAGCTATCATTTCCATTGAAGGATTAGTTTGTTGGGTCTTTGAATTTGTAATTGGTAGCAACCATGATAATTGGTGCCCAGCATTCAATCTAGGATTCAGGGGTATTGGGAAAATGGACCCTTGATATTTTACAAAGGGGTCAGGTCATATTTTGATGGGTCAGTATTTTGCATGTATTTTGGGGGGTGGGGGTGGATGAGGTTAGTATGAAAAAGCATGCTTATTTAGCTCACTGGTCAAAAGATTTCTTTGAAGTCTGCCACCCTGTAAGGTTGTGAAATATACATCTTTAGTTTTTTTTTGTCAGCACTCAGTGTCAGCTGCACTGTCACTTTGAGACCTGAGGTTCAGTACACATGTACTTCTAACCAAACACTGGCAGTGATCCTTTTGAAAGCTAGTGGCAATGGATAGGTTGGTTGGGAATAAACATAATTTTAATGGACAATTTGCTAAGACATGCCCAAACACCTTAGATTTGGTTATTCCCTTACCAATGTCGATGCAAGTTTGACATGGTAATGGTGACTGTGCAGGAAATGACACGTGAATCTGTATTGTTATCTTTTTTGGGGTATTGTAAATCAATTAATAGGTACAATTAACTGGCTCTGGAGACAGAGATAAATTGGATCTCAGAACAGTTGGGACGACAATGGTTTATTATTTTGGCTTATAAAAAGGGAAGTACCTAGGCCATCCTGTGGTTGAATTCTGGTTGGCTTGGAGAAGAAGTTGGGATTATAATACGTCAGGACGCTTGTGAATGGAAACCATGAGGCCATTGATAATTTTTTGCACCATTTACACAGATATGTGGCCTTGATTGAACCCTGGGTACCCCCCAAAAAAATAGTAAATTAATAGTATGCTTGTTAAACCCATAGATGTAATAACATCACCTGTAATTGTAATAATATAAAAAGTAATTGCATATCCTTTTTGTGTAACATTATATTCGATATTTCCTTCACTCATTTACACTTTCCCTAGTTGGTGCTGCATCATATTGTTACTTGTTGATGAGTTTGGATTTTGAATATCAGTTTCAGATTTATTTTAAATATAGCTCAGGTCCCCGTCAGTAGATAGTCTTGTATAAAATGTTTGATCTGTAATATCTCGGCCCAATTAATTTTTGTAAACACATTTACAATGTTATTCCATAAAATTATATTCAATCGTATTAAAGTCTTGTAAATCAGTGTGAATAGCTGAGATGTAATGTATGCTGGGCCAAAGTAGAATTAAAGAAAGTTTGATGGATATTAATTTATGTTAATTTTATCCTGCACTTTTTGAAGATATGGCACAGATTAAGTAATATTGTCTGTCTGGATGTGTGCAATTATGCATGCATGCATTCCTAATATTGCAATACTTCTTTTAAGATACGGACTTAAAACCTTGAAATATGATTGGGGGTGGCCCGTAGATGTGCATGACAACTTTAGAATTTTGATCAGTCTTCTGAGGGTGGAGCTTGGAAGGTGAGGATGGAGTTTGGAAATCGCAGATACTTTTGCATCCGTATGGCTGTATATAAAATGTGTAGTGATTTCAGGAGTCTGATTTGTTCAGCAACATTTCCTACACCAATGTTGAGGCTTGAAAGCTTGGGATATGAATGAGGTTGATCTGCAGATGTATATATGGACTATCTTGAAAATTTTGTTATCGCTACTCCACCTGAATGGATGGTCATATCAGAATTGTGTTTTCACTAAAAGATTTATTATGCTGTCTAGTTTGTCGTAAATGAAAATGGTGCCAGTCTGACATCCAATAGGACCACCACAGCAGCCATCTTGAAAATCTTATTATCACTACTCCTCCTGATTAGAAAGTCATATCAACATGGGGTTTTCACCAGAAGACTTTTTATGATGTCCAGTTGGTTAAAAATAAAACTGGCGCCAATCTGGCTGTATTTTGAAAATCTTATCACTACTCCTCCTAGACAGATGGTCATATCGACTTGGGGTTTTTGCCAAAAGACTTCTTATGATGTCATGTTGGTCCCAAATGAAAATGGTGGACATCTACATACAATGTGGCCTTCATGTTGGCCATATTGAAAATCTTGTTATTGCAACTCCTTCTAGTCGTAAAGTTATATCGACTTGGTGTTTTTGCCAGAAGATTTCTTATGGTGTCTAGTGGTCCTAAAAGAAAATGATGCCTATCTGAAATCCAGTGTGGTCACCATCTCGAAAATCTTATCACTACTCTTCCTGAATGGATGGCCATATCGACATGGATTTGTCACCAAAAGTCTTCTTATGATATCTAGGTAGTCCTAAATGAAAATTGTGCCAATCTTACATCCAATATGGCTGCCACTACAGCCATCTTGAAAATCTTCTTCTTGCTATTCCTCCTGAATGGATGATAATATTGACATGGGTTTTTTACCAAAAGCAACATGTGAAATTGCTGCCAGCCTGTTGGTCCAATGCCAGCTAATTTCATAGCAGACTGGGCCAAAAAATAAGTAGCCAGTCCGTCTGACCTGTTGGATTTTTAGATATATTGAGTAAATTTAATCTACAAATTGTATATTGTATGATATTAAAAGAAATAATAGAAACCAAGTGACAAAAAAATAATGGGAATAATTATTGTTTCTGGTGACCACTTGCTAATCTGTGAGATGAGAAAATAAATAACTTGAGTGTAGTTGGCGTTCAATAGACACTTGGAACTCCAGTTAAAAACTCTTTTGCATCTATGTGATGTCTGATGACATGTGCTACTTCCGATTCCCAAAGAGAACATGTTGAGGTATTTGGATGCCTCAAAGCCACCAGAGGCTAAAAACCATACACAGCCAAGGAAAACAGAACTAGTCAAAAGGAATATGACACAATCAAACAAAAGTGAGCTGTGTTTTAATAATAGTTGGGTTACAGAATTCGCATGGAATATAGAAACAGGATGCATGTTAAGACCATGACAATGCTGTTAACTGTTCAGCTGATGTGGATACATTTGATCCAGTTCCCGCAATCCACTGCTGGAACTCTTCTTTCCGCAGACCTAATTTCATGGGCAGCTGTACTATGGATACCAGAGCCTAGTCTTTGGAGGCTGGGTCTAGTTCTGATATTGTCATTGATGGCAAGTCAATGGATGAGGATCCTCATTCCCATTCTGACTATGATTCAGACTGGTCATCCATGGCAGCAACAGATTCTGATGTTCAGCCTCTAGATGAGTTATATTTGGATCTGGATCAGCTGGACAGTAAGCATGATTGTCCTGGTTAATAAACAGTAGCCGTGATAAGCAGAATTTATCCCTTTTCATACTGAAGCCCAATCAGACAGGCAGTTGTGTAGAACTGGAAATTTTTTCAGTCAGTGGTGTAGCTGCATGAGAGAATGCAGTGATGTTGGTCAATCTGGCTTTACAGGACAATTTTTTGAAATTATTTTTCAATGTTGTATACCATTTTAAAAAGCATAAAAATTTTCCTTAAGGTCATATATTTTTTGACTGAAAATTTTCAGACGTAAAACTTCAGTTGAAAGTAAAGTTATGTAAGCAAAAAAACATGCTTTACATTTATTTTTAATAACTTACTTTCAATGCAATTTTCCTATCTGCAATATTAATATTACCTCCTATATGTAAATGTAGGAAATGAGGGGAATTTTATGCCATTTAAGAAGGTGACAAATAATAAAAATCCATCAAGAATATCAAAAGTTGTTAAAATTTTATTAAATTTACTCGCATGAGAATTGGAGAACAAACAGAATAATCCTTACTGGTAAGTCAACAAAGTATTTCATTTTGGTTCTTCAGTGTTTTTATTCCACAATAAATTTTAATGTAACAATATCTGAGTTATGTTGGGTGTATTTTGGTCCATTTCCAGGGATGCAGTAAAATTTCATAATATTATGCACACACCCAACATCGGTATATGTGTGAACTTTATGACAAGTGAAGTTCTCTCAAAATGTCCAGTTAGCTTGAAAAGCATCCACGTCTTCATCATCGTCAATATCTGAGTCAAAAATACCAATTAACTATTTTTCATCTGCTCAGTTCATTTGATGCAACCAAGATCACGATCCCATGATCCCCACTGCCAAAAATATAAATTTACCCCACAAAATTGTCTATATTTTCATCAAAATCGATATCAACATCACAGTCACTTCAGTACTGTTTGCCATTTTGAATTACATGCATTAAAGTTCAGTTTTGAAATCAAATTTTCTACTAACCAGTTATCATCATCTCCGTTCATTTCGTCAAAGTCAAGCTCACAATCTGCACTGCCTAAAACATAAATTTTCCCCACAAAATGATCTATATTTTCATCAAAATCGGCATCCACATCACTGCTGTAACTTGCTGTTTCAGGACTGTCCGCCATGTTGATTTCCACACATTAAAAGTCGTATTTGAAATCAAATTTTAAATAACCAGTTATCATCAGCTCCGTTCATTTTGAAGAAGTAAAGATGGCGATCCCCACTGCCTAGAATGTCAATTTTCCACACGAAATGGTCTTTATTTTCAACTAATTCAGCAAGCACATAACTGTCTTCACTTCCCTCTTCAGAATATGACTGCCATTTTTTATCTCCGCATGTTAAAACTCGATTTTGAAATTGAATTTTTGCCAGTTTTGGCGTCTTTTAAGCACAATCTGTTAATGTTATGTGTACCTTCTACCTTTATTTCCTTCTTTTCAAAAGAGTACACGTAAATTGATGACGTATTAAGCAGTTAAAAATACATTTCTGCTAAGTTGGTAACGGAATATAGTGAACATACGACCAGAGTCATATCCCGCTGGCAAAGGTAAAGTACGACTGGAGTCGTATCCCGCTGCAAAAGGGTTAATAAATTTAATAAATTTGACTATGTGATATAAATATCGTATTTTGTGTTTCTCTTTATTTTCTGTGTTTCATTATCTAAATCATCATGCTAACGGCTGATATTCATGTCTAGCTGTATTTACCAATCGGCCATTGACTACATATGTCCTTGTGTATGATGAAATGTAGGACCAGTTGGTTATGGACAGGACCAGTAGCAATGCCAGGTTACTGGTCCTGTGAGCTTGCAGGAATATTTGGTGAGTTTCACAAAATGACCAAAAGCCTTCTTATGATGTCTAGTTTGTCCGAAATGAACATGGTGCTGATATTACATCCAATATGACTTATACAGTGGCTGATATTAAACTCTTGTTATGGTTCAGAAATATCAGAGATGGTTTCAACACTGCCATTAAAAAGAAGAAACAATATTATCTTGGATTTCTGGAAATTCTTTTTGGCCAGTATAGTGTCAGTCTCTTTGAGGGAGTCTTGTATAATATTTTTTTCTATCGCACAGTTTTTTTCCATTGAATATGTTCCTTGATTACATTGATGTTTGGTAAATAAACTTCGCTACCTCTCGATTCCAACCCTCTCGGGAAAAGCAAAGAAACTCTCACCAATTACCTCCTCCCAGCACTAGGTGGCTACTCATATAACAGATATTTACCAGTTTAAGTTTTCACTGCAGTATGATCCACATCAAACCACATTCCCTATCATTTTCCATAAGAAATCAGCTTGAATTCTACCCAGCCATCTAGAAAGTTTGTATAGTATTGACTATTAAGGTATTTGCTACATATTGGCAACCCTATTGGTGTAGTCATTAATTGTGTACAATTTCAGCAGTTTGTTAACTTTGATATTCAGACCTTGTAGTCCAACACAGTATCATTGGTATTCACTGTTGGTTGTCTTATTAATGAACACCGCTTGCATTTTTCACTTGTTTATTAATGAGTGCGTTATTTGTATAGTTTATATTTATGAAATGTTATTTCTCAGCAAAAATTTGAAAAGCAAGGTGAGACAGGCAAAGTCAAAGTCGACCAACAGTGACACAAAAACTAGTGCATTGGGGAGATGCCATGATTCCCCTCCCCCTTCTGTGATAATGAGAACCATGCTATGACAGTTATGTCTGGCCAGCCTGATACAAAGGATCAGTGCACATCAGAGATGCCCATGCTACACTTACCCTAGGTCTGCTAGAGTTGTAAAAGTAGAGATTAGTGCAGCAGATGATATCACAGTTGTTGGTTTCAAGGGAGTTTGTACCCCTCCATTTGTCATGTCTCTCCAATAGAGACTTGGAGTTGATGGGAGATTGTTGTCCCAGTTTTCAGCAGCCCATTGGGCAACAGTCCCCCCACTTGTCCAAGCATGGCCTTAGTGCCTGCAAGTCTGTGCACATGCTGTATAACACTGGTCTTGCTGTCATGTTTTATCAGCCATCTGTGTCATATGCTGCCACTCTGATTGCAAGCCAACCAGTCCATTCACCTGGCCAGCTGTTCTTTCGCAGTTCAGTTTGATAAGAGTAGATGTCTTTCTCCACTCATCTTCAATTAGGCCTCATTGGCTTAATGCTCACTGCCCTTTGGTATACCTTTGCTGTTTGGCAGTCATACCGAAGATGTGTTGAAGCAAGGCAGCACTAGAGCTGCCTTTCCAGCTTTCCTTACCACCTCCTCCAGTTTTTCATTAACATTATTCTCACCTACAAAGGAGAAATGATAGTAGGCAAGAGGAGCGAAGGCTGAACCTCACTCAACAGCAGCAGTTTCACCCTGACCAACTGCGACAACCTGCCTGTAGGTGCCCAGCTCCTTTGTTTTCAGCTAAATGAACAGATGGTCCAATTTGTTTCAGGATGTTTCGGATTTCATTTATCCAAACCCTCCCCTTTTATCGTCCGCATCCAGGATGGAGGGTCTTGCTGATCAGAGAAGGCAGAAATTTTACAGAAGGAAATCTACTCTTTAATCACCAAGTGGGCGGTGGAGAGAGTTTACAGGCTTAACTCGGGGTTCCATTCCAGGCTTTCAGTCAAAAGGGATGAGTTTGCAATCAGTGTTGATCTTGCTGATGCATACTTTCATAGCCCTATCCATCCGTCTGCAGCATACTTGGATGACATTTTTAAAAATCACTTGGTAAGTTCATCTTAAGCGAAGGTCAGGAACAACCTTCCATCTCTCACAGCTGGGCTTTCTAGTGAGTTGGTGAAGCCCGATCTCACCCCCTCCCAGCACTTCATCCATCTGGGTATGGAATTCTTAATCCATCTCAACCTCATTTGCCTGCGTCCTGTGTGGATTGTGTTGATTATCAAGCTCTCAGTTTCAATTTCCAGCAGGGAGTAGATTTTCACAAGAGTTTTTGCAACTCCTCTGCTTGCTCACTGTGGCAGTGGACTTGTCCTTCTCAGCTGCCTTTTCATGCGCCCTTTGCAGATGGCCCTACATGAATGATCTGTTGGTTAGTTGGGATGGTTTTGGGGGTTATGCCTTCCCTCCAACTGGTTTGGTACTTTTTGCACTGCTACTTCCAACTCAAGAAAATGGTCTAGATCAGGTAGATTCACAGCAGGCTCAGTGTCCTAGCTAATTGTTTGTTTAAAAGAGGCCAGACTCGTAACACCGAGCAGTTCATTCATCCGTCAATTTTTCAGCAGATTTGTGTGCTTTGGGGGCATCCACTGATAGACCTCTTTGCAGTGAGGTGGAACCACACACTGCCCACCTTCGTCTCTCTGACACCTAAATCAGAAGCCTGGGCCATGGATGCTCTATCTGTCATTTGGGGTGGTTTTATGGGCTACATCTTGCCTATAACTGTTCTGGTACTGAGGATAATATGGAAAAAGAGGGGTCATACCTGCAAAGTGGTTCTGATAGCCCCTCTAAGATGGGACAAATCTTGGGTGAACGATCTACTTGATCTAGCAATGGACATTCCCAGGAACATTCCTGTATCTCCCAACCTGCTCAATCAACTTTGGTTGCAGGTTTTCATCCCTGCCTACACTCTCATATCTTATCAGGAGAGTCTTGCACAGAAAGCAATTTGGCCCATCAATCATGGAGATCTTCAGCTAGAATGTTCTGTACTTTGAAGGCATATGAGGGCACACTTTTAGGGACTGCTGTAGGGGTATTGACATCATCCCCTTGCAGGCCTCAAGTTTTCAACTTGCCTACTTTTTTTCTCCTGTTCTTTGAGGAGAAAATGTTAGCATATATTACAATCAGAGGCTACTGTCCATGATCTCTGACACATACATATATCATGGGAGAGAAGATACAAGTCACAACCAGGACCTGCTGGACTTGCTTGCCAATTTTAACATGTATTGGCCCTGTCACCCTGTTCCCCAAGTGGAACTTTTCATGGGTTCTGACAACCCAAACAAGTTCAATTCCCAGGCAAGAATCTCACTGAAGTTGCTATCTAAAAAAACATGTTTTTTGATAGCCTTAGCTTTGGCATGCAGTGTGAACAAGTTGCAGGCCCTTTTGATGGACCCAAACTCCAGTCCCGATCAAATGGTTCCATGGTTCTAATGATGCATCTGGGCTTCATAGCCAAGAACAGGTTACTTTATTCAGGCAATCAGAAGGTAGTTATTTGTTCGCTGTCCTTGATCAATATGTCAAGAGAGACACAGTGCAAGATCTGGTCCATGCTCTGAGGCTGTACCTGAAATGCACAGAAAACAGTCTAGGGACCCAAAGCATCTCTTTCTTCTGGTAAAGGCTGGGAAACAAGATATAACCCCTCAAGCTTTGGCTTAAGTTGATGATATTGTAATAGACCTGGGGGATCTCAAGCTTTAATATGATGGGTAGGGAGGGTTGTTTTTCCATGTCGTAAATTAAATGTATTGGTAACATCTGCTGAAAGAGTGAATTTGAACATTGTAATGTGATTGGAAATGTAGAGATCATGACTTACCCTGACACTTGTATGCACTTGTTCATGTTATGTGACAAGTGTGATCGCCAGTGATGTGTGTAGCAACTGCACTGTCATGAAGTTCGATATTGCACATTGTTAAATACTCATAAAATCTTGTAGAATCTTTCCTTATATAAATTTGTCACACCCAGAAATATGTTTATCACACCTAATTTCCCTTCCAAATCGGCATTTGAATATCACTTAGCTTGATTACTTCATCACCTAACAGTCTGTAGCCATGATGTCCGACGCTAGATCACATGACTGGTTCCACACACTAAATTCATCCGATTTCCCATTTTTTATTAAATTTCACTTGTTCATTGTAAATGCTGGCCTTCTTTATACAAGTATGAGTATGTTTTAAACTTTTAATATTGTATTCTTCATTTTTATGCTAGTCAATGTATTTTAATGTTGTCAGCATTCACTAGTACTTGTTTACTCTTCAACCATGCCTATCAACCTTGGTTACTGCTTTAAAGATTTAATGTTTGACAGACAAGAGATAATACAAAATGTTTATATATTTGCTATTGACTGAGTAATGCTAATTAAATTGTAAGATAACCCTCAGTTTGCGTCACTGTTGTAGAGTATCTGTTTGGCACAACCCAACCTGTTTGGCGTGCCAGACAAGCAATGATTGGTCAAATTTATGTCACATTATTATTTTCCAAAGAGTATAAATAGGAGCGAAATTTGAAGGTAGGTAGATAGTTGTCAACAGTAATACCATCCATAGTTACAGATCTCTACTAAATAAAAACATTACTGTCTTGAGGTATTTATAATGACAGATATACTAAACCACATTAAGAAGCTAATACATACTTATAAAAATAAGACAAGTCAATGAAATTGTATTTCTTTATTATCATAATGGAGACTGAAATTACATCTGTAGTACAATAATCTGAATCAATTCAATTCAATCAAATTCAGTTCACTGCTACTGATTCCGGCTTAATGCAAACTAATGTTGTGCCATACTTAAAATAAGCAACTATCTCTTGCCACACTAAGAATTCAAGGTTTACTTACAAAATACTTACACTGTATGCCATCCATTTCTTGCTGAATGATTAGATTGGGGTTATGAAGGCCTGCATATAATAGTCTCTGTATATTACACATAATTATTTATTCATGTTTTAGTCATCTTTTCCTTCTGTTAAGCATTTTATCATAATTACAGAGTCAAAAATAAGAAGTTTCAGAATTGAAGAATTTTTTAAAACTTATTGTTACAGTTATTTAAGCTTACACATGTACCCCCACCCACCCAATCAGTTACAATATGCTCAGCATACTCTGAAGTCTTTCAGGACCAGATATGCCATATGAAATTTTCAGCATATGAGATTCAAGCGGTCTCTGCAAGTCTTGCATTAAAATACATTGTTTCAGTCTGAAACATCACTGAAGTCATTAGTTGGCATGCACAGTCAGCCTTATCAGCTGATATGCACAGTCAACCTTATCAAGCTGGCATGCACAGTCAACCTTATCAAGTTGGCATGCACAGTCAACCTTATCAAGCTGGCATGCACAGTCAACCTTATCAAGCTGGCATGCACAGTCAACCTTATCAAGCTGGCATGCACAGTCAACCTTATCAAGCTGGCATGCACAGTCAACCTTATCAAGCTTGCATGCACAGTCAACCTTATCAAGCTTGCATGCACAGTCAACCTTATCAAGCTTGCATGCACAGTCAACCTTATCAAGCTTGCATGCACAGTCAACCTTATCAAGCTGGCATGCACAGTCAACCTTATCAGCTGGCATGCACAGTCAACCTTATCAAGCTTGCATGCACAGTCAACCTTATCAAGCTTCTATCTCTGAGAGCTGGCATCTCAGAAAAGAGAATTGAACCTGGTGGGTCCAGTAGCTTTGGATCAGACAACCACCAGACCAAGTTAACAATAGCACAACCCCTCACTGGCAAGGGTTTTATAGCTTTTGCAGGATTCACCTGGATATTTTCTTGGTAAGAAAATGTAATTTGTTTCTCATTACCATATTATTGGCATCATGTGACTGCAAGTTGTGCTGCCTTCTCATCAGGGGAGTTTTTTATCCTTCATGTAATGATCCCAGCCATATCTCCCTTGAAGGGTAACTGTGGTAGAGATCAGATGCTCATGCATTGCTCTTTCTGTTACCTATTCTCCCAATCTTCATGTTATCGGAAACATATTCAACAGAGAAAATACATTTCGTATTAAATTATGTTTCTTTGAGAATACTTCACATTACTATAAAGCCTTCCCACACCTGTGAACATCCTTGTTAATGTATCGCTCAGCTTAAACTGGTAAACATCTGATATATGTGCTGCCATGTAGTGGTGGGAAGGGGAAGTAATTGGTGAGAGTTTCTTTCCTTTGTCTACATGGTATATAGATGGAATGACAAAATTTTCGCCTTTAAACATATCTAGCATGTCCTGGTTATCTCCTTCCCCAAATCTCATGTAGCAGGGTTGCATCTAAGACATGCGATTGTGAGATTACCATAAAAGTTGAAAATATGCAGCAAAATTGTGTTCCTTTAACCCTAAAATAGCATAAAAAATAATTGTTTGCAAATTTATATCAATCCCATGTGCATTTTCCACGTTATACATGGAAGTCTATGCTGGCTGTGTCTGGGAAAATCAGTGCATGAGTCAAAGATGTAATTGTCAGGTGCTAAGCTCTGATTGTTTGTCTTACCAATGCATGCCTTGTGCCCCAGACCTGCAATGTGACAGATGGCGAAACAGCCCAGACTTCATAGACTTTTTTATTTGTGTGTGTGTGTGAGATAATTTCAAAGATGAATGACAGGAAAGTTGGGAAAGTGAAGATGTTTTTCAATGCTTTTATACCAGCCCATTTCGAGTTCACAGGGCACATTTTCTGATGATTGAATGGGTAAATGGATTCACTTACTCATTGTTATATGTCTGCCATTTTGACAGAGCATATTATGCAATGATGCTCTCTGTTTGTTAACTTTCATTTTTCCACACAATAACATTAGCTCTACATCAAACTTTGTGGATAGCTTGCACTTGAGGTAAGGAAGAAACCTAGCAAGTTGGGGGTTAAAAAGTCAAAGGTCATGGACAAAGTGACTGAAAGAAAAAAAATGGTTTCCACACAATAACATCAGTTCTTGGGTGGGGCTGTGATTGATTTCCAAGTTGTGACTCCAGGAGCAGGGTCCCAGCGGGGTAAAGATAGCGTCTGTTTTGTGTTGACCTTTCAAATTGTTATTTTCAACTTCTCAAAAACCGCTGGGCCAATTTGTTCGAACTTGGTATGAATATTCCTTTGAATATACTCTACCAAAATTGTGTTTGCGGTGGCACTCCTAGCAACATTGCAGCTTCGATATCAACCAAAATGGAAAAAATATTTTAGACTTCTTGTCCACAATGGCTCAGCCAATTTCGATCAAACCTTGTATGAATGTTTCTTAGGACATTCTGTACTCTTTGTAAAAATTTTGCCAGGTCAGGGGTATTTTCCACTAGCAATAGGTGTGGCTTCCTTAGCAATCAGTTTAAAAACTATTTTCAACTTCTTTAGAATGGCTGGGTCAGTTTGAATTAAACTTGATAGGAATGTTTGCTAGGACATGCTTTATCAAAATTGTGTCTGTGGTGGTTCCCCTAGTAACAGTATGGCTTCCATAGCAATCATATGGAAAACCTATAAACTTCTCCAGAATGACCGAGCCAGTTTCAGTCAGACTTGGTAGGAATGTTTTGCCAATGACATGTTACCCCATCATACCATCACTATTCATCACAGCTTGTGTTCATGTACAGCAGACTGATAAGGAATGGTCATGCTTATGGATATTGCTTGTAAACAATCTGTGGTGTTTGCATCATGCATAAAAGCCAAGCTTTATCTTCCATTCTACATCTTCTAGAGCATCAGAAAGTAAATACATATTGACCATTTAAGAGACATTTTATGTCTGCAACCAGACACCAAATTACCTCTCAGTGTATATTCATACAAAAAAAAAAATACTTTGCACTTTGTTTGGTGTGTATTTGTAATGTGCAGTAATAAGTTCTGTATGATTTATTTCTGTCAGAGTAATCTTGAGTAACTGCCAAGCAAGTGTTGTCTGCTATGCATGAAAATCTACATTCATGACTTACTTCCATCCTTTTTTGGGCATGTGCACTTAGTTGAATGGTTATGGGGATTTGTGTGTGCAGCCAAAGCAGTGACTGTCGTAGCTCATGCACCCTGCTTCGATTCCTTGTTGGGGACAAATTATAAAAATTAATTAAATGGTCTGCTTTCCCAGACCCAAGATTCACATGAAATTAAAAAAAATTCTGAAGTTTCCCTCATAATCTCTATAAAACAACATAGTACTTGTCCAACAAAATTGTCAGTTTGTCATCAGCTGCCAGACGTGTGAATTTTCCACCTCGGAGACATGAAGCTTCTCACAAGCTGAATTAGTCAATCCATGCATTCATTTTATTAGTTTGGTTTTTTAGCTCTACAGGTCATAGACCAGAAGAGCTTATGTGATGGCCTCTTATCTGATGTCCATTATCATAAGATTGTCATTACTACTCCTTCTAAACAACTGGGAGGATTGCCACTAAACTTGTTAGACTTCATCCCACGGCAGGTATCTTGTAAATCTTGATGTGGCATCTTATATGGACACCATGGCATCCATCTTGTTGTCACTACTCCTGAATAGATTATCATATCGACATTGGGTATTTACCAAATACTTCTTTTGATGTCTAGTTGGTCCATTGGTCCTCAATGAAAATGGTGCTTATCTTGCATCAAATATGGCTACCAGATGGTTTCAACACTCAGCAGTTAATAAAATGAAATGGTCGTGTCTTGGATTCCAGGAAATACTTTTCAACTAATAGAGCATCAGACCCACTGGGGACTCTTGTTTAACAGTCAAATCTACAAGATTTTATTTTAAGATGTATTTTAGGGGTACTTCATCAAATTAATGTTGGTTTTTGTTGAACTTGCCTTGGGGAAGCTTGACATAGTGTTCACTTTGGCATCCACTGGCATGTCCATCCATATGTCTGTTAATCTGTCTGTACATCCATCCACACCCCGATAGTAACCCCAGAGTTTTTTAATGTATCAATGAAAGGCAGACACAACAATATGGGGTCTCTTGTTAGCACTTGCATAAGAAATTTCCTGTACTAACCTTGGTTGGTTTTGATCTTCCATAGATGCTTTTTTTTCTCTCCAGGTAATAGTTCACCAGCAGGAGGTTCATCGCAGTGGGAGAAAAAGCGGTCTAAATTACACAATCTTTTATTTGGAAGGACTAATTCCCCTATTTCCAAAGTGGATAACCCCTCCTCTTCTTTGGATCAGATTTTGGACACCTCAGCCATAAAACAGGAGATTGTAGAGGAGATTCCAAGGGGATTTCCATCTAGTCAGGTCTGTTAAAACCTTTTACATTTTGATTTATACTAATTATGTATTACAGTCCAGGATTCTTCCCACATTTTTAGCTCACCTGTACAAAGTAGTGTAGAGCTATTATACTGCATTCATATTTGGCACATTTAAAAGCATATCAATGTGTACAGCATCATTGCATCTTAACCATTCATTCTTTTTAGGTCCAATGTAACAGTATGGAGTGGGTTTACAGCACCTACCTCCTGGGGAGGAGGTTAAGGGGGATAACTTTGTACATGTATATTAGTTGTACATTCTTGGTCAAGTTTTTGTGTTTAGATCAGATTTTGTGCACCCTGTACACATACTGTTATACCTGAAATCATGAAACTTAGTGAGGGAATGCATCGTGAGTACTGCACCCTCACCACAAAAGTAGGTTACTGTGACCCATATATCACATTATACTGGTGGAACTTTGGTAACATTTTGAGTTTTAAGTTTATTTCTAACATTCTCTAAGTTTTTGCATTAAACTCACAACCAAATAGGTTTTTTGCACATTATGTACATACTTTTTATAAGTCATGTATTACATCCTCATCAGAAAAGTAGGTCGTTGTGACCTGTACTTTATGCCTCGGTGAGTTTGCTTACATTCTGTGGTTTAAGTTTATTTCTAAAGCATTGTTCATGCTAGAATTATCAAACTAGATGATTATATGCATCTCTATTAATTCCACACCCTAACAAACAAGAAGGTTACTGTGATCTATATTTCACATTTTACTGGCTTGGGTTAAGATTTTATTTCAAGCTTATAGCAAATTAGGTTTTTTGTAGCCTTTTATACATCCTGTTATACCTAGAATCATTAAAATTGGTGAGGGGATGCATCTTGATGACCACTATATCCTCATTGCAGAAGTAGGTCACTATGGCCCATATTTTCACTTCATTGACTTGGGTTAAATTTTGTATTTAATGTTCATTTCTTAAGGCACTGTTCATGCTAGAATCATGAAATTGATGACGAAATGCATCTCAGTTAGTACCATACCCTTTAAAAAACCAAGAAGGTCATCATGACCTACATTTTATTTGCTGGCTTTGGTTAAGTTTTTACATTTATGTGTAATCTGCACAAGTTTTTGGCATGCTGTATGCATACTATCCTAGCTAGAATCAAGTAATTTATTGATGGGATGCATCTTGATAAGTACTAGACACTCATTGCAAAAAATTGAATGCGTCAATGACTTTGTTGAAATTTTGTGCTTGGAGGTCACTTATTGGGTGCTGTTTATGTTAAAATCATGAAACTTTATGCTTCCTTATTGGTATGTTGAAGAAATGGCCACATGCTGTAGAGCATGTGACAGTTGCTTCTGTTGGCTAACTTTATCAACAGAAAACGATTACTTATCCATTTCTGTCAAGTCAAAAAATAACCTCGAAAGTTGTTGTAGGAATCCACATCAATTTGATGGGTTTGGTGTTTCACATTTGGCAGAGTGCACCAGCAATTTTACAACAGAAAAGACTGACAATGTTCTGATTGTGACTTTGTACCCTTCCGCCACCATATTGTACCATGTGAACAAAAGTAGTTCAGAATATAGTTCTCAATAGTGGTGAACTACATCTGAGGTTTCTTTCTCGACTTAACAGAAAAGGCCAAGGATATTCTAATTCCAAAAGGAATATGGCAAGTTTAAATAATCAAAGCAATCAGAATTGTTGTTGCATACTATATTGGCTTGTTGGGCAATGGCTAAACAAAAATCCTACATGGGATGTTAACTGTGACAGTTTAGACCCAAGATTAATACTGTCAGAATAACAATTATGTGAACCATAATGATGTCAACTCAGATAAACATAAAATATGGATACATTTCTGTTCAGGACTGGCCAACTACTAGAAAGCTGCCGGATAACAAGACAGCATCAAATTTGCTGATCTTAAATAGATTAAATAAGTGTGTAAACTTGTGTGACACTTTTCATTAGCAGGACTGATGGTGAGTCTCAAGTATCGTGTACAATTAAGACTAACTATGTATATGACAAAAGATGTTGAATAATTTTGATGATGGAAACTGGGCAACCAGAAATATCTACTGGGCAACCAGATTTTCAAAGCTGGTTGCAAAGGGTCAACCATAGATTTTCAAAATTTGTCTACCCTGCATAACATTGCATGAATGGTGAAGTATGTCTTGAAATGTTTCAGAGGATTATTTTATTAAATTGTTATGACTAGTATTAGCATACTTAATAAGGTAAGTAATATATATATATATATATATATATATATATATATATATATATATATATATATATATATATATATAATTTGAAGTATGAGCCTTTGTGATATGATCATATTGTTATAAAAAAATAATTTCATACATGTTACATAACTGAAAATTTGTATAGTTATTTTTTATTATTTGTTATATTCTTTGCTTTATTCATCTTCACCCACTTTTCTTTGATTGGCTGCAAAGGCATATGTGGTCTCTTTCAACCAGACTCATTCATGGCTCTGTGAGATCTCTACCAAACAAGGTTTTGGTAAAATGTTTCATTAACCTCAGTTACAGATAGAAGATGCTTCGGAAAAACTTTATAGAAGTGAAACTACAAAGACATCTCTAACCATCTCAGAAGAATTTTTCTAGTCGTATTGTCTTCGGTCATTCAAGCTAAGATTATATTGAAAACTTAAAAGAACATAATTTAACACTGCTTTATTAATGGATGCAAAGCAGGATGTGCATCTCAATCAGTTAATAAAAATGTCCATGTGTACATGATGCATGATGTCATCTTATCATGACAGTGATGTAAGACATCACCTCATCTCATCAGCCAATTAAGTCACTTTTCCAATTTTCAGCTCTACTGGTCATAGATCAGAAGAGCTTATGGGATGACCTGTTGACCATTGTCTGATGTCTATCCATCCGTTAGCACAAGTTTATTATCTCTACTTTTAAACTACTTGGAGGATTGCCATGAAACTTTACACACACATTCTTCCTTTAAGGTCTAGTTGGTCCTAAGTGCAAATTGTGCTGCTCAGACATCCAGCGTGGCTGCCACAGTGTGCATGTTGAAAATCTTCTAATTGCTACTCCTCCTGAATGGTTGGTCATATCAGTATGGGGTTTTCACAGAAAGAATTATTATGATATCTAGTTGGTCCTAAACAAAAATGATGTAGATCTGATATCCAATATGGCCACTGCAGCAGCCATCTTGAAAGTCTTGTTGTTGCTACTCCTCCTGAACAGAAAGTCATATTGACATGGGGTTTTCTACAGGAGACTTCTTATGATGTCTAGTTGGTCCTATGTGAAAATGGTGCCAGTCTGATGTCCAATATGGCCACCACAGCAGCCATCTTGAAAATCATGTTATCACTACTCCTCCTGAATGGATGGTCATATTAACATGGGGTTTTCATTAAAAGACTTCTCATGATGTCTAGTTGGTCCTAAATAAAAATTGTGCCGCTCAGATATCCAATATGGCTGCTCTTGAAAATCTTCTTATTTCTACTCCTTCTGAACAAAAAGTCATATTGACATGGACTTTCTCACCAGAAATGGTGCAAATCTGATGTCCAATATGGCCTCCTCAGGTGTCCTCTTGAAAATCATGTGATCACTGCTCGTGAATGGTTGGTCATATGAACATGGGGTTTTCATTAAAAGACTTCCATAGATGAGGGGTGTCTCCCATCTCTCCCGTCACTCACTGAAATCTCCTGCGCATGCAAAATTATAATTGAATAATTTATTTTTTTCCCTTTTTGTTTTCACACCTTGCTTCCAGTGTAGTATATTTATGTTACTACTGCCTGTGATCACATGACTGTGAACTGGCTTAAGCAGGGCAAGACAATTTAGTTGCTAATTTCAAGCAGCATCAAACAATTAATGTCCCTTTGATTCTGTTGGCAGGGTTGGTTGGCTTCAGTGTTTGAAGTTTGTCGATATGGATTATACTGTGTGTGTGATCAGAAGTAATTATGAAATGATTAAAGACATTAACCTTTTGCTTCCCATTTAAAAACCTAACCCTATTACCTGTTCCTGACATCAGACCTTTGCTCGCCATAAAAAAACACATAAACTCTAAGGCAATGTCATCTTAAAGAAATTATATTCTTGCATTGCTTGAAAAACCTGTAATTAAGTTAACCCTTTCCCCTGCAAGTTATCATTTGTTATCACTGCCAGATTCTGCAAGTTATCATTTGTTATCTTTTCATGATGAAAATGTACCAACTTGTGTTTAGAAACTTAATGATCAATATGTAAATACCAATGTGTGTTTTAACAACAGAATTGGTGAAAGTACTTGTTAAATATATTTTGTGAAGATTTTAACTGCTGTGCTTGTGTTATTTTCTTAATAATATCAGTTTGAAACTGTAAGTGAACATCTCAAAGGGTGGAAGGGTAATAATTGTGGACATCACAGTGTCTAGGAAGTACCTCTTCATTAAACTGGCTGTTTTCGTAATTCATTTGGCACATACATTAAGAAAAAATATACAATTCATACAAAACAAAATCTAAATATTATGTAATAGAAGATTTAGCTTAAAAAACAATCATTTTTTAAGGTCAGAAACATATGGGACAGTGCAATGTTGTGGAATTCAAGAAGCACTATAATGTCAAGGTTGTTTTCTTACAGCACTCATTTTTGTGAAAATACGACAAAAACAGCAAAGCAAATAATATCTAACCAGCAGACAACAATATTACAAGTACATACACAAATATTAAAACCATAAATTTGCAATCCTATCCATGGATTGTTGTAACGAAGCTAAAATGTGTGAGTGGTCATATTAAGAAGATCCCTGTTTCTAAAAATAGATACACCCACATGGCATGCGTGGCTTCATTTTTACTCTTGGCTATGTAGCGATTCAATTGGAAAAAGAAACAATTTTATTCATATATTGACTTTAATGCTTTAGTTCATCGTCAATGAATGGCTAAGGTAATGTTTTATCAGCTGCAATGAAATAAAACCTCAAAGTTTTGATGTTATTATATATTTAGAGCTTGAAAATATTCACAGTTCAGGTGTTACTAATTATAGAATTTTCAAGCACAGTACAATCACCTTCACAAAAACATATTTTCTCAAGTTATTCACGGTCTCACTTAGCCTGCTTGAAATACTTGGGCATATTAAAGGTTATTACAACATGTTTCAGAATGTGTTTTTGTTATTTGTCCTTTAAAAATAACACAATAGAAAGAACAAGTATGATGCATATAGTGGGTGGATTGACCTATGGTAATTAGCAAAAGTAATATCAGATGTCATATTTCTTGAGCCAGATGTTCTCTAGTTTGGTGCTACATCATGACATTGTTGCACCGCAGAATGCAGATCTTAATTGCAGAAATGTCAAAATGGAATCCTCAGACAACGAGTCGAGTGTTTGAGGTTTTTATAGCGAAGAGACTAACCGTGTTCCACCATTGCCTGATTGGGTGTCAGATTCTGAATAAAATGAGACTGAAGAGGGCAGTGATATAGATTTTAAATATCGTAGTGATGTGTTTAAGCATAGGGTAATTCTATTTATGCAAGTGTGTAATGAAAAAAAAATTATGCAAGCATGTATGTATGAGAAAAAAAAAGATTATGCATGCACGTATGTATATATATCATCATTATTTCTTCCTCCTATGCTCTCTATTTGTGAGTGTATGTCTGCTTTGCAGTTTACTTTTTGAAAGAAATGCATTATTGGTTATTTTATTTATAAATGTGTGAACATAACAAACCTTCATCAATGGTTTGATGTTTGCAAGGCTTGTATGTCTTCTCGATGTTAGCCAGAACTTCATCTAGTACAGGTCGTATTTTGTGAAGTTTGTCATGATTAGGTTGATCTGCAGGGAAATCTGTGGTGTCATAATTTAGATGAAAGTACTGGAGCAGTTTTTCAAACCTTCTGCGTGGCATTTCATCTTTAATTCCTTCGTTGGAAAGAAACTTATCATTTGACTGATAAAAACTATAGTCAGCGGCCTGTATTATGTCCATAAGAATCAACATGCCAAGAAAGGCATTCATCTCAGGCACACTTGTGTCTGTCCAGTTTGGATCACAAGTTTCATGATCCTTCTGTTCAGTTGCAAATTTCTTGGTTTCAGTTACATGTACAATCTTTTCAAAAAGTCGAACTGGAAATTATTAATGGAAATAGTATAATTCTGGTGCTGTTTCTGGCAAATTTTGTGATGGTCTTGACTGCTGAATAAATGAATTAATGTCATTATCTTGCACGTCTGCTAACCAATTTGGCTGATCATCATTAGTGTCACTCAAGTATGAGGACATTTCATCGTTGATATATGATGACAAAATGTCAGATCCTTCATCATAAATTACATCGTTATTAATTAAATCCGGTATTTCATCATCACTGAATCCAGAAAAATTGTTTTCGCTTCCAGACAAATCAATGTAATTAAAAGACAAGGATGAAATCGCCATGACGAAATCAGGGAATTCCCTACATAAATGCAAAATTTCACTTCTGGTATCGTCCTGTTGGTATGATTAGATTTAAACTTTGCATATTGAAAAGACTGGAAGAAATTAACAACACAAACATTATTAATTTTGTTATTTTATTTCATATGCCCCACAATTATGGCCAATTTTGTGTTTTAAACACCTTAAAACACAATTATACATAATATATGAAAGAAGACTTGATGTATTGGCCGTGCATTCTAAAATGTGCTTTTAAACATAAACAAGATAATGACAATATGAGTCAATACTCCTAATGTAAACTTCAACATCATATTTGGAAAACCTTACACTTATATATAACTTATAAATGTTGAAAAGCCCATAATATTTACATTTTTTTGTGACCTGGGAAATCCCCTCTACATATAATAATTGGTTGGTTAATTTAGATTTACATTGCATACTAGCAGGAAATACGTAATTAAAATCGGATATTAGCAAACACGCTTTCTTACTTTTTACTAACTTATGGTTACCTCATGATGAATCAACAATAAACTGGAATATATTACCTATGAATAGTAGGTGCCATGTATAGTAATGTGTAGAAATATGTAGTTGGGGGGCAAATGTAAAAGTGCAGTTATGTGTAAATGGGGGCAAAGGTAAAGGTGTAGAAAAGCGTACTTGGGGAGCAAAGGGTTAATTGATTATAGTTGGATTACTAAAGAGCTATCAGCATAAAACAGTTAACATTACTTTGATTCTTTCCACAGGGTGGTTTCTGCTTCAGTGCTTAAAATTGTTGAGATGGATTATAGTCTATGTGTGATCAAAAGTAATTCAGACAGGATTAAAGATGTTAATTGATTATGGTTGGAATACTAAAGTGCTCAAGTGGCATACATTTTGGGATAAGAAAGTCGAAGACATGTACTGCAATGAATAATTCACCATTCTCATTGAAAATCCTCCCTCTTTTGAAGTCAAAACTCCAGACTAGATTTTGCAAATCTCCCGATTTGTTCTAAGCTGACTTCTCTGTTCTGTTACATGTATGGACTTATCATGATGCCTCATTGGTTCTAGATGAAAATGGTGCCACTCACACATCCAATATGGCCACCACAGTGGCCATCTTGAAAATCCTGTTTATGATACTCCTCCTCATATTAACATGGGGTTTTTTCTAAAAGACTTTTTAAGATGTCTAGTTAAATGATAATTATGCCAATCTGACTCCCAATATGGCCATCTTCAAAAACGTTTTATCGTTATTTCTCCAAGATGGCTGGTCATATTGACATTGTGCTTTCACCAAAAGACTTTTTATGATGTCTAGTTGGCCCTAAATGGAAGTGGTGCCAATCTGATATCCAGTATGGGTATCATGGCACCCATCTTGAAAATCTTTTTACGTGTCCAAAACGAATAGCCACATCAACATAGGGTTTTCACCAGAAGAATTCTTATCATATCTTGTTGATCATAAATTAAATTGGTACCAGTCTGGCATCCAATATGGCCACCATAATGGCCATCTTGAAAATCTTGTTATTGCTGCTGCTCTTAAATGGAAAGTCATTTTGACAGAGTTTTCACCAGAATAGTTCTCATGATGTCTAGTTGGACATCTTGAAAATCTTGTTATTGCTGCTCCTCTTAAATAGAAAGTCATTTTGACAGAATTTTCACCAGAATAGTTCTCATGATGTCTAGTTGGACATCTTGAAAATCTTGTTATTGCTGCTCCTCTTAAATGGAAAATCATTTTGACAGAGTTTTCACCAGAATAGTTCTCATGATGTCTAGTTGGTCCTAAATGAAGGTGATGCAAACTGGTGGCCATCTTAAAATTATTATTATCTGGACTCCTTCCAAATGAATGGCCATATCAACTTGGGGTTTTCACAACAAGACTTATTATGACACCTAGTTGGCCCTAAATGAAAAGGTGCCAATCGTACATCCAATATGGATGCCATGATAGGTGTCTTGAAAATCTTCTTACTACTCCCCTAGAATGGATGGTCATGATGATGTGGGGGTTTTCACCAAAAGACTTAAAATTATGTTTACTTGGTTCTAAATGAAAATGGTATCAATCTGACATCCAATATGTGCACAACAGAAGCCAGTTTGAAAACCTTGTTATTGCTGAAGATTATCAGAGATAGTTTCAACACTCAGCAGTTAAAAGGAAGAAATTGTCTTATTTTGAATCCCTGGAAATTCTTTTCAGAAAGTGGAGTATCAGTTCTTTGAAGAGACTCTTGTTAGGACTTACTTTTGTCTGTAAACTAATTTTTCTTCTGCATACTACTTCCCCTTCAAAACATATTGGTTGTACCCTGGCCCACTACGCATTATTAATGGATATTGGCTATGGTAAAGGGCTACATGCCAAACAGCTGATCTTTGGGGAAAAGGAATCAGTACCAAAAAACCATGTCGAGAAAAGTTCCATTGGGCACTTAGCCACAGCAATGCTAGGGCTGCTCTGGTGCTGTGAGAATTAAATACGTTATTGTCAGTACAGTTTGTTTCCATTTGGTCACAGAGACCCCTTTCGTTGATAACTAACAAGAAATTTGCTTTCACTGCAACATAGTGGCTTAGTTCAAGTAGGAGAATCCTGCACAGATTTCACTACACAAAGATCACATCTGATGAAGCAGATAATTACATTTCTTAGCAGACTAAACTACTGCCATTTTTATCTAATATACCTAATGTCTATGAGATGCAAAGTTTGAGCTCTCTGTCCAGTAAGCAAGACTAACAACATGACTGCTTTAAAAGTAACATACTTCAAATTCAGTGTTTCAAGTGCTGAAAAATAATTTTGATGATGTAACACCAAAGAAACATCCCATGTGACATTATAATGTGGCAAAGCTGGTTGCTTATGAAAAACCCTGTTTCATTTGACTTACAGATGGCTACATATGGTACAGTTGTCTGTTGGGGATATAATAGCTGAAAAAGCTGAACAAGCCATGTTCAAAGCACTGTAACTCAAGCCTTTTGCATACAATTCATACCAAAAAAAAATCTAAAGCTATATGCAAAGGTGCTTCAACTGGATTAATTTGCTTCTCAGAACAAAAGAGCAACCACTTTTCAGTATACATCCTATATTGTTTCTGTGTTTCACCTCTCGAAGATGCAGTGATACTATCTGAATATTTTTCACCTCCTTGAGAATGATTTGCAGATAATTTGTAAACTGCCAAGTCTCATGTTCCAAAGAGGGTGAAGTTTCACCTGGTCCTGTGGTAACCAAAGATGTTTCTTCCATGGAAGAATGTAGCATTCCCTGCTGATGAGATAAAGTTATTTTGGAAACCATGCTTGTGTTGTCCAGATTGGGGCAATCAAAACTCCTTTTGCTTGGTCCTCTAATTTTTTTCAACACTGAGCTGAAGAAACTGAAAGGAAGGATGAGGTAGACACATGTAAAGTCAGACCATGTTAATATGAATGCATCAGTTGCAAAAGCCTTGCTATCAAATAGATATGCTACATATTTTGAAGCTGATGATAAAATCTTGATGCAAAAAGGTCAGTGTCTAAAGCACCATATTTGTCTTGCAGACATGTAAATACACTTGAATCCTACATCCATTCTAAATCCGCATTTGTCTTCTAGAGAGCCTATCAGCATGAATATAGAAGACACTAAGAAAGATATTCATTTTTAATACACCATAACCAAATGGTCCTTGTGAGATGATTCAGTTTAGGTTTGTTCCTGTCTGTGTTTGTAAGATATGAAACAGCAACCGTATTGTGCATGAGTATGTGGACATGAATGTTTGACTTTAAAGCACAAAAAGATTTGAGAGTTAAGAAACCAGCTTTTCAGTTCCAGAAAGTTAATATGATTCAATTGTTCAGTCTTATGCCAGAGTCCATTGGTTGATAATTTATCAGTAACCCGATCATAGGTGCAGCCATCACTGCAGAGAATCAAAACAGGGAGCTCATGTTATAGAGGAGTAAAACTGATCTGCAACATTGTCTATCCACCATTGTAACATTTATTTGCTTGAGTCAGATAATGACGTGGTTTGATAAAAAGCACCATTAGCATGTTTCAAATGACTGTCTTTCTCAATTTTGAATGTCTTATAATAGAGAGGGGCACACCTAGTTCACTGGCAAAGTCCCAAATAGTTGTACAGTCTTAGCTGAAAGAGTCTGGCAGTCCAATACTAAGTGACTGGTGTTTTCAAGAGGTAACCTGACTGTCATATCATGGGAACAAAAAACCAACAAAATGAATGTGCTGTGTTGGATAAACAACTGACTTGTCTGTATGAACTGTGAAGCCTAAATCATCTAACAAAGCATCTAACAAAGCAGTAGTATCTTTAACGTTTGTTGGTACAGTCAAAGTGAGTATCACCTTGCAGAAAACTGTCATCAATATATGCAACATTGTGTCCAGTTTCTCTAAGGTTAGAAAATACAGTCTTCAGAAGTTATGTAAGTTTGTTGTAGAATATAATTTTTTTGTAGACAGAGAATCTGTGAATAATACCAGTGATTGTCATAATATTAGCAAACAGGGAGAAGCTGATTGTTGTTAGTCAAGGTTTGTGATTGTATGATAAAAGGTTGATTCTTATATTACTTCATGATCCAAATATGTCAGTCTTGATTTTGAAACCAGATTGGTACCAGATTTTGCTTTTGTTCTGCAGAACTTAACCAATTTGGTAAGCAAGTAAACTGGAATTTCTGACCTTTTCATATGAACCATAGGTATTTCCTATGCTTCGGGAAATCTGTCTTTTAAATCAGTAGAAGTGAACCAACAATTTGTTTTCATGAGATTAATAGCAGATGTCTCCATTTTGAAATGATGTTTTTCTACATAATTGTTTAGGGTTCTAAGCTTCAAAATAATTGATTGTGCCATCTTTCTTAATAGTCCAAATGAAAATGTCTGAGATGAATTCTCCCTTATCTGAATGCACTTCCTCAGTCTGAGATGAATTCTCCCTTATCTGAATGCACTTCCTCAGTCTGAGATGAATTCTCCCTTATCTGAATGCACTTCCTCAGTTGCACCTTTGGTGCGAAAAGTATCAATTTCATTGTCAATTAGAAAATTTTCTACCTTATGAAACTGTATCTCTTGAGGAATTTAAAACTGATTTAAATTGTGCACAATTTCAATAGAATGGCCTTAACTGTATGTAAAATCCAGTGATCTGATGAAATTCTTTGCCATGCACTAAGGTGCTGATCTATTTTTCCTACCATAACTGTTTGCAGTGTTTTTTTAAGTTCTGATAAATGGGATTATGCTTGTTAAGAGAATCAGTGTAAATTAGAATGGGCACTGTGCTACATACAAGAGAATGACCGTAGATGCAATCGTTAGAAACATTAGGTTGGGGTTGTTGAGTCTGTCCCTTGTTCTGCCCTCGGAACTTTTTGCCTTTGAATCACACATAATATCTCTTCATTCAAGGGCATACAATATGGATATTATTTATTATTGAAGAAACCTTGTCCATCCTGATGGTAAAAAGTGTTGCTTTGATTGAAGGAGTCTCTGTTTCCCAGTTTGTGGGTCACTTTTATTTCATTCACCTGCCAACCCAAATCATCCCCTGACTGGTGATCTGTAAGTTTTGATCTGGTTTGATTAATTCTCATCTTCTCAGTCTAAGATCATAATTAGAAAAAGCCGGTAACCGAAAACAGTCCTTGACAAGTGTGGAACATTGCTGTCTGTCATTTCGCTGTGATTCTTTGTTAGCACGTTAGAGATGGTCCATCAATTTAATCAAAAGCACTGCTGCTTTTTGTAAATGCCCTTGTACTCACTGTTGTTTTAAATCCAAAGTTTTGATGTTTCTCCTTAGCTGACTTGTATTTCGGGATTGACCTTGGGCATACAAAGGTTTAAGCAGTTCTGGGGCTTAAAATAAGATTCAGAAAGAAGATCTATGATTTTTTTCTTTTGTAACTTGTGTTCTAAGCGCCGTATTCACAACTTCAGCAAAGCTCTTGCTCATATATGGCTGACATGGAAATTCTCAAGATCATCAACCAGATCATCTCTGTCCTTTGATAGATCTCCCTCATGAGTGTCATAAGGTCACAAAAGTCCTGCAAAATCGTCCTTGGGGGGTGATATCATGTGAGAAACTTGAGGAAACCTCATCAGAGTCATTTTAAATACCTCTACTTCAGTCTGTTAGTTGCTGAAAGACTGCAAATCATTTCACAATGCACCCAGTGATTCAGATATATTTTTTAAAAGCATTCTCTGTTGCTCCCATACATTCTGGTAGCAGTCAATTTGATGATTCAATAACAAATCGCAGTCAGTTGGTGGCCACCATTGTTGTTATTGTTCTTGTGCATTCAGGTTGTTGTGCGTAGTCTGGCCAGAGTGTGATGCCACAACTGTCAGTGAAGGTTGGTCACTACAGGGAAGCTTCAGACATTTACAAGCATCCTTCAACACTTCAAGTGCCTGGGCTGCAACACTTCAAGTGCCTGGGCTGCATGTCTTTCGGGTGCTGAACTGCAGCTTGTAGTGAGAATGCACATATTCTCCTTAGTTTTCTCCCAGCATTTACGTATATCTATTGTAGATGCTGGGTCAGTGAACAATTCATCTAAATTGAGCTCAGCCATCGCTGTCTCCATATCTTGGCGAGTTGCCTTAGTTATGGAATGCAGTCACCCCAGGTGCACAATGCTTGATGGACATGCATTAGAACCTTGCAACTAGTATTGCTGAATATAGCACCAAATGATCAGTGTCTGATATGTCTACACGACAAAATGAAAAGTGATTATGTGTCTGTTGTTCTACTAATGTTGTCAGTTTGTTATCAATGTACATACTATGCTTCATGCTGTATAGCTATGAACCAATTCACTAACATGATCTATATGTCATCTTCTGGAATCTTGAAGGGGTACCAAAGGTGCAATGGAACTTGCATTTTATGAGTAAGTGAATATTAAATTTAAGTCTTAAATACACACAAGAAGTATGACCTTACAGTGTAAATGTATAAAAATATATTGAGCTAAGGTCTTCATTTAGTATATTTTCCATTGTTGCAGTTTTTATACGCCCGGCATAAGGCAGAACATTTTATGTTGTTCATCAGTTGTTCTACTAATCTACTGTTCTACAAGTTAGCCACCATCTACTTACTAAACTTTGTGGATGGCTTGTCTTTTATGGTAAGGAAAAACCCAATTGATTTCAGAGTCAAAAGGTCATGGTCATTGTAACTGAAAGCATCAAAATAGTTTCAGCACAATAACATTAGTTCAAGATCACATACCTGGACCAAACTGTGTGGATGGGTTGCACTTTGGGTAAGGAAGAAGCTTATTGATTCTGGGGTCAGAGGCCAAAGTCATTGTTACTGAAAGAACTTTACTTCTAGACCACTTACCTTGACCAGAGTTTTTGGAAGGCTTGCACTTAAATACCTTAAAGAGAAGAGACTTTTTGGTTTTGGGATCAAATGGTCAAAGGTCAAAGTCATTGTAATGCAAAGAAAAATTGGGTTTTGCATAAGAACTTCTGTACAGGAGTAAGTTCCCTTGACTAAACTATATGGATGGCTTACACTTAGGGTAATAAAGATACCTAAAGATTCTGGGTCTAAAGGTCTTGGTAAATCTAATAAGGAAAATGGTTTCTGCACAATAAATTTAGTTTAAGACTGCATACCTTGACCAAAGGTCACAGTCATTTAGACTCATTGGTCAATAATCTCCAGACTCAACCATACCCTACTAGTGCCTACATAGAGGACTATTTACCATGGTGTGGGTGTGTAATGTCATGCTGATGTCACTTATTTAAATATTTTTTTAAAACAAAGATGTCAGCATGGATTCTGCACCTTAAGGATTCCGTTCTGGAACCAGGAAGCCATTACAATATAAATTATTGTAGTCCTTTTCTATGATATGTGCAGTGCTCCAAAATAGGTAGCCCTATGCTTGGGGCCGATCTTGATCTAGCACAAGCCCCACCTCTTTGTAGAGCTTCTTGCCCAAGGGGTCAGTTGATTTTGGGAAATGGTACATAAATGCTATTCAGGGCAAGTAGATTTTTACCTCACCTGGCCATATGCCAAGTGAGCTTATGGTATAGTCCTGAGTCGATCGTGTCTTGTCCATCATGCACTATCCATTCACAATAGTTCGTTACAACTTCTTAGACTGCTTTGACCAGTTTGCACATGACTTTAGAGGGAGCATTCTGGCATCAAGGTTTTCAAATTTTTTCAGTGGATGCCAATGTGTCATCCAATATGGCCATGGTTACTAAAATTAGAAAGATCATTCAAAAACCTCTTCTCACAAATCAATGAACAGAGTTTGACCAGAAAGAATCCTGGATCAAAGGTCTTTCAAATTTGTTAAAATTATGCAAATCCATTATAATATATGGCTGTCATTACTAAATATAAAAATAAAAAAATTGAAATGACTTCTCCAAAGCTGTTCAACAGAATTTGACCAAAGTTGACAGAGCATTCAGTTGTTTTTTTTTTACAAATGATGCCATTCTATCATCAAAAATAGCTGACATCACTAAAAATCTTTAAATGAGAAACTGCTCAGATTTGACAAATTTGACAGAAAGCATTGTGGCATTAAGGGGTTTCATGTTATACAAAAGATGCTGATCTGCCATCAAATATAGCTGCCATGACTAAAAGTAGAAAACCCTTCAAATGACTTCTTCTCAAAAACCATTTAACAGAATTTGACCAAATATGACATAAAGCATTGTACAAAATGATGCCAAACTGCTATCAAATATGGCTGCAGTTAATAAAAATAGAAAAACCTTCAATAACTTTTTCTAAAAATCCACTGAACAGAATTTGACCACATTTAACAGAAAGCATTCTAGTTTGAAGGTCTTTCTTATTTATATAAATGATTTTGATCTGCCATAAAATATGGCTGCCATTTACTAAAATTAGAAAAATATTTACACAACTTTATGTTATAAAAAACACTCAAGAGACTTTGACCAACTTTGACAAAAAGCATCCTGGTGTAAAGACATTTTTATATTGGACACATGCTGATGTGCCATAAAATATGGATGAAGATATACAAAATAAAGAAACCTTGAAACAGATGTTTTCATAATATATGTAATTAACAACATTGGAAAAAAATCTTCAGAACACTGCATTAAATATTCGTAAACATACAGGCATTGAATTTTAGACAGAGAGTAAAGAACAGTAACATTCATGTGCTGGATCAATAACATATCATTTTCATTTATTTAGTAAAGAAATCAGTGTTATAGTAGGAATTATTCCATGATTTAGAGGAAAAACTTGCAGACATCATATAACTACTTTTAGACATCATATAACTACTTTTAGACATCAAATAACTACTTGTAGACATCATATAACTACTTTTAGACATCAAATAACTACTTGTAGACATCATATAACTACTTTAAGACATTGCCCTTATATATGACAATTTTTATTCTCAGCAACATGAACAAGTATTAAAACTGGAATTATTCATTTCAGGACCTATCTGTTACTGGTACAGTGCAAACACCAGCAAAATCCAATGCCATCTTACAAAATATGCTGAGTCAGCCAATTTTACCACCAAAGGATGGAAACCAAGATGGTGAGGCATTTAGCAAAGTGGGAAAACCCTATGGAAGCCTGGATCAAATGCTGAACAAACAAATAGAGAAACTTATGAGTGATCAAACTGATGTGCCGAAGGAGAGAAATTCTGTTTTACAAAATCTGCTAACACGACCAAATCCTTCCGAAGGACCACCACAGAAAAGGATTAAAACTGAACCTGTTGAAATGAGGCCAGATGAATGTGCAAAGACAAAATCTGTAGAGTTACAAAAGATGCTTCACAGAACACCTCCATCTTCAGAATATCCTGTTCCAGGAGTGACAATGTCAGGGGACTGTTTGGGTGTTACAGCCATGTCAGATGGGCTGACTGATTATCAAAATTTGCTGAACTCAGCAGTCAGTGGTTTGTCAGCTACAGTGGTAAGCCTTGTGAACATGATAAATTCTGGAAATTTAAATCTTCCAGAGGATCAAATCAAATCCTTATTGGAATCAAAATTCAATGAGGTGTCCTCCACAGTGACCAAAATTCTTGGAGAACGTAGAAACTCTGCTGAGAAGAACCTCCTAGTTCAGAGTGGGAGTCTATCTGCAGAGCAGTTGGTACAAGCGGGATCCAGATCTGGAGGAAAACAAGTTTGGGGAAATATAATTGAAGAGGCTATCATAAAGGAGGCTGCAGAAGAGGGTGCTGCTCCAAGTCATGCAAAACCTTCTGCAAATACACTCATTCAGCAGTTTTTGGCAGGTGTACAAGATCCTGTAAAGAAAGTGAAGAAGGAGAATGACTCCTTGAAAGAATTGTCAGACATCACATTGAAGAATATGTTAGCTTCTCCAGCAGGCAATGGGCCATCTCAAAATGTTCAGCCACCAAAAAAGTTCAAAGACATCCTTGAGAACACGATACAGGAAGCATATCACTCCCCAGTCCCCAGTCCCAAACTTGAACAGGTGTGTACACCATCTGGTTCTTCCTCTGTCACTTCCAGAATTAGTTTTGACTTGAATGGGCACATGTATCTGACCAATACAGAACCTAGTGCAGAAAGCCAGAAACAGAAGCCAGTAAAGGTAGATATGTCTAAATTAGAGTGCCCTATTTTGCCTACAGAGGAGGAAGAAGAAGACTCTTCAACAGTTTTGATAAAAGAGTCAGCTGTCTTATTGCCGTCTGAGATGTCAGTTCAAGAAATCCTCTCTAAAGGCACTTGTGAGGAGAAAGAAGAAACTTCTGAACTACCAGAATTTAAATGTGACATTTGTGGTCAAGAATTTAAACACAAAGGCACACTGAAAGTTCATCAAAGGGGACATAATTTTGAGAGAAAGCAATTCCAGTGTGACATATGTGGGAAGGTGGTGACAGACAAAAGCTACTTGGCCATACACATGAGAACCCACAGGTTTGAGAAAGGAATTGATTGTGGAGATAAATTCTATGAATGTGAAAAATGTAGTAAAAAGTTCAGTGAGTATGACAATTTTCAGATCCATGTTCGAACACACACTGGAGAAAAGCTTTACAAGTGTGATGTCTGTAGCACTGGGTTTACAAGAAGTACTCAGTTATCCATACACATGAGAATACACACTGGAGAAAAACCATTTAAATGTGAGATTTGTAAAATGACCTTCCGACAAAGTGGTGGACTAAAATTGCACATGACAACTCACACTTCTGACAAGCCTCACAAGTGTGAGATTTGTGGAGACTCATTTGGGAGGAAGGCACATCTAGACAAACATCGTCGTTACCACACTGGTGAACGACCTTTTAAATGTGAAATCTGTAATAAGGATTTTATAGATAATGGAAACCTGCAACAACATATCAAGAAGACTCACTCAGAAGAAAAGCCATATATGTGCCCCTTGTGTAATCAAGTGTTCAAACATGAAGCAAGTTTGAAAGAACACATCCGCACCCATTCAGGGGAAAAGTACCAGTGTCAGATTTGCAATAGAGAGTTTGCTCAAAAGACTTATCTACAGAGACACATGCGAAGTCATGCAACAGATGGTGAGAAACCTCACAAGTGCAACCTGTGCTCCGAGACATTCTGGACTCGTAATTACCTTCAGGCTCATCTACAAACGCATTCTGGGCGTGCTAGATATCGTTGTCAGTACTGCGATGAGGGCTGTGTTTCAAAAGAGGATCTGAAACAACATGAGCAGGGGCACTTGATATTCCAATGTCAGATCTGTCAGAGGGAGTATAAAGCCAGAAGGACTCTAGTTGCCCATGTTAGGAAAGCTCATCCTGAGACAGCAGAAGAGTATGCAAATAGCATGGAAGATGTTGGTGAGGAAAATTCAAGTGAATCATCACAGTATAGTGAGGAAGAAACAGGTTCAGATAAAGGGATTCAACCATCTCAGCAAATGGAGGTTTACACTGATACAGATGACACTAATGACCAGATTGAATGTACAACACTTAGGCAGACAAACCCTTTGAATATTAAAAACACAAGCAGATTCCATAAGATAACACGTTTTGAAACTTCGCTTCTGAATTCTAAGACTGAATATGCAAGCACAGATTCTCAAGCCCTGCCACTGAAGGACCTGATTGGGGGTTCTTGGCCCACAAAGGTGGCATCTCCTGAAAATTTGTCAGTTGGAGATCACTTTGTAGGATCTGTGTCAAAGGATCTGACAAATTCTCAAGCCACATTACTTGCAGATCAGACTGTTGATTCCATACCTAGGGATGTCACAAATAGTTTTGTTCACTCAGTTGGCACAATTATAAATCAGACCACAGAGGATAGTCTCCCTAATAGAGAGACAGAATCGGACTCTGCCAAGGACACATTCCCAGTAACTCCATTCAACCTAACCTGTGTAAGCCAATCAGGCGAGTCAGATACTGCTGCTGACTCAGGCTTTAACCTCGTTAAAATAGAGCCTCTGAGATAAAGGATAATGAAAGTGAAAATGATGTGCACTGTATCATATTAATACAGAATGTTAACATTTTTGTCTTAGTATTGATTCTCTTGAGAATCAATTCAAGAATGTTAAGGTCTTTGTTAAATGTTAAAAGAAATATGGTATGGAGCATTAATCTTTTTCTTTGAGAGAGGGATAGAATTTGTTACTCATATATTGTGTTGTAAGTATGATGTTTATTTTCTTATATTTGCATGCAATTTATATATATTTGGTTTTGCATGAAACATCTTGAAGTTTCAAGTGCAGAATTTCTCATTGTTGCATACCATGATTGCTGGGGGTAAAGATCTCTGCTTTTTGTTAGTTTGTTTGTCTGATTTTGTTGAGCCACTTTTCTGACAATGGTGGCAGCAACAGAGGCAGCAGTCTTTTAAGGTTTTGCTTCTGAAATGGCCTAAAATGAGAAAAAACACTATCTAATAGTACCGTACTAATCTGTTTAATTTAATATTGACTCTGACTGGACTGTCAGAAGTCAGACACTCTGATTTGTATAGTGTTAAAAATCAATGCAGATATGATGACTAGTGAACAAGCTGGTAAAACCCACAAAAACTGGGATGAAAGTAAAACATAAAGTGAAACAAATGATGAAGAATTAGAATCCAAAATAGCAGAACCAAAGAAAAAGTGGAGAATCTTATAGGTAAAGAAGGTTATTTACTTGGTTCTTCATGCAAATAACATATAAAATAGACTTCCGTATTTAGCTGTGTATAACGCACACTTTTTTCACCTAATTTTCTTATTTTAAGTCACGGTGCGCGTTTTATAGAAAAACAAAAAAATAAAGTCTTTTTACAGGTCGATCTGATGAAAGGATGAAGGCACTATTACTGCCTATTAAATCCGTTGCACGTTGCATTGTAATTAAATTGTTTACCGATACTAGCCTTATTAAAGAAATAAATAATGTTTACAAATCTTGATAGTCTTGTTCTTTGATTGCTTATGTTAATAAACTCGCTTCATTTCACATCACTGTGTAGTGTTTTATTCTGTGCCTTGACCAGAAATACATGTACATAATGACTGGTAACTTGTTGTTCTAAAGCTATGCAAAGTACTGCATTGCAGCGGAACAAATATGATTACCGTACCTGTACCGTTAATGTTCAGTATTCTATAACTGTGGATCTAATACATTTTGTCTTTATTCTTGGTTGAACTGAAATACAATATTTATAATTCAAGCAGTGTTAATGTTCTCATCAGAGGCACCTTTAGTGGACATATTTTTTGCAACTACGGTTTGTCTGTTACGGTAACACTGACATATTATGAAACAAAATAATCAATTAATGTATGAAGTTGGAAAACAATTTTTTTTTCTTGGAAAATAAATTTAGTTCTTAGTTTTATTTCTCATCTTAAATGATAGTATTTTATATTTCTTTGTGACTATACAGTGATCAATGCTTCACTGACTCCGTATGGATTTTTCAAGGTTATCAGTAAATGTTCAGTATTTGATAACTGTGGATCGTATTATTGTTTTAATCATTTATTCTTGTTTGAATTGAAAAATAATATTTAGAATTAAAGCAGTGTTAATTTTCTCATCAGAGGCACATTTAGGGTACATCTTTTTCCTCACTACAGTTAGTCTGTTACAGTAACACGGACGCATCGTGAAACAAAATAATTAATGTATGAAGTCGGAAAACATTCTCTTTTTTTTTCTTTGGAAAATAAGCTTGGTTCTTAGTTTTATTTCTCATCTTAAATCATAGTATTTTATATATTTTTGTAACTATACAGTGATCAATGCTTCATTGACTCGGTGTGATCTTTTCACAGTAATCAGTGCCGACTAAGCTTTGATGTGCTGAACATAGTTATAATGCTTTGTCTAGATAAATTTGCAATTTATTTACTTTTCTTTGGAAAATAAGCTTGGTTTTTTGTTTTATTTCTAATCTTAAACCACAGCATTTGATCCTTCTTTGTTACAATAGAGTGAGCAATATTTAATTGACTCGGCATGGTGTTTCTGAAGGTAATCAGCACCAACTTAAGTTTTGATGTGCCAAACATAATTATGAAGCATTGTCTTGGTAAATTCTATCTAGGGCACTGAGATATATTTTAGAAGTGTCATAATAGTCCAAATAAGTGTAAATACTGGACCTGAACTTTCACATAGCATCTTGTATTTGATCAAATGCCAGGAATGGTGACAGACGAGGACATATGACTTTTCGACAGTGATGACGATGAAGAGGAATTTTAGGGATTTGATGCAATAGACTGAACTCCACCAACAAAGCAAACCTTAAAACAGCCCTTTTAAGGGCCAACCATAAAACTGGAAAATTATACTTAAAAGTTTGCCACTTTTTCATTCTTCTTTTATGGTATCTGTAAAAAAAAAAAGTATTGGTTATAATCGGGTGCCACATACTGACAGAAAAGACCAGAGAAACAGTCATGCGCTAGTTTATTGTAAAGAATTAAAATGTCGTGTAACAAATGATGATCAGTGCACTATCCATAATAGCCGACTGTTGTTGCTCTACAAAACAGAGTGAAATTATTAAGATTTTAAAATGCATTATATCACATGCACGTTATATGGCAGAACTATGTTTTTATCCCTCATTCTGGGTCAAAATTCAGGGTGCACGTTATACACCAGTGCGCGTTATACACACCAAAATACGGCATGAAAAGGATACCTCATTTTATTATGTGGTTGGTCTATTATAGTCACACCATTTGCCCATGTTTTCAAATGAAGCTTTTCTTTCTTCTCAAACCCAGCTGAAATACTGTGGTTTCAGTACCCACCCAGGCCATCCTGGGTCCGCTGCCTCTGTATGTCCTTGGCTCCCATTTCCTCAGCAGGATAAAGCCATTCAATTGTTGAAAGCATTAAAAAATTAACCAACCATTAAATCAGCCTACCATAAGTTATAATTCAGGGCTTTCATTTGGTTCCATAATGAAAGTCTTTGCCTAGCAGAAGTTTGTGAAAATATTGTTATTGATGTGATTAATTAAATAATCAATTAATCGATTGATGTATGTGTTAAAAACAATTATCAATACAAAAGTTAGGTAATTAATTTTTTGGAAGACATTTTACAGCCATAAAGTTACTCTTGTACGTTGAATTTAGAACTAATTTGCTTTATCTCAACCACAGAAGCTTGACGTGACAACTGATAAATCTGTAACTGTCGACCAGTGAAAGCAGGAGATTCCATTCAGTTCTGACCTGGCATTGACATATCATAAACTTCCATTTTACTGTCCCTTGCATAGATGCTACATCATAGTCGTAATAGATACCTACAGTAATATTTGACAAATTGTCTTATCCACATAATAAATTATAAAATGAAGTGCACTTATTGGGTCCATTTCAGAAAAATAGAGAGAAACTTTCATGTAATTAAAAAATTTCTGTTTAATTCTACTATAGATGGACAAGATGGCAACTGACCATCATTGTCCTTATTATTTAATAGTACAGCATGGGAATTAAGAATCATCATAAATCTTTTTTGTCAAGCCCACCTTGGTGGGAAGTGAGACAAAGTAGTCACTTGGAGTCAAGGTCATAGTCATAGAAGATTTGGATTAAGGTTTTGGTTAAAGTTTTTTTCATTTGCTTACATTTCCTAAACCCCTTGATGGATTTTCTTATACAAGGGATGAATCATTATGAAGCTAATACAATTCATTAGGTGACATGCACACTTGCCTCTTTTACCTTGGCATCAGGGTCACATAGAAAATTTGCATTAAGGTTTTGGTTAAACTTTTTTCACTTATATTTTCTAAACCCCTTGATTAATTTTTTTCATACATTGGATGAATCATTATGAAGCTAAGAGAATTCATTTGGCGACATGCTTACTGTCCCCTATTGACCATGGGGACAATGTCACACATTTGACATCAATGAATTGATCATGGGGTCAATGTCACACATTTGACGTCAATGAATCGATCATGGGGTCAATGTCACACATTTGGCATCAATGAATTAATCATGGGGTCAATTTCACACATTTTACGTCAATGAATCGATCATGGGGTCAATGTCACACATTTGGCATCAATGAATTAATCATAGGGTCAATGTCACACATTTGACATCAATGAATTAATCATAGGGTCAATGTCACACATTTGACGTCAATGAATTAATCATAGGGTCAATGTCACACATTTGACGTCGATGAATTAATCATGGCCTTCTTCTTATGAAAATTTAATTACATATGATTATTTAAAGCCAAACTCATGGGGTGTCATGTAAAAGGATTACTGTAAATACTCCAAATGCAAACAATGTAGACCCTGATCTGCCATCGCATAATGCACTGGCAGATCAGGATCTGTGTTGTTTGTTCTACTGACTGAATAGACCCAGATCTGCTGGCGCATTATGCGACTTCAGATCTGGGTCTATCAGTTTGCAGTTGGTATCAGCTTATGTGCAAGTATATACGGTATGTAGTACAATGTAGGATGGTATGGTGCACTTTGTGGGCCCACAAATGCAATGACGTTTACCGTGGAATCCTTTATCGGTACTTGCTGAAAAACAATCAGAAAATCATTATTTGTCAATTTAACAAAACTGATAATGTATACAAATTTTGGGTCGAATTAATTATCAGCACTATAAAATATGGTAGGGACTCGGCATTTTGGGAACAAGTGTCATATGAATGTACATGTATAATAGATAACACCTGGAGTTATGACGAGACTTGTAAACTCTGTCCAAATATGTTTAGTCACAAGCTTTTTGTCAATAACTTTTTTACTTGTAATCTAATTGAAAAATGCTAGGGACAAAGTTTGTTCAGGACAACTGCTGCCAAGTTCAAAAAGTTTCCATCTTCAAAGAATGTAATCTTGGGTTGCTCTTCAGATAACAATATGGCACATTTTTTATATTTTCACAGAAAAACTAAGTCTGTAACCTTACCCAAGACATATGTAGTTTTTGATACATAAATCCAAATTACCATTGTGACCTTCACATCCATTTGCATGGCTATTTTCATTGGTCTTGAGTCATTATTGGGGCTATCTAGGAAACTCGTTCATTGTAGCTTACCTCAGTGAACTAGGAAAGTTATTGTACTATCCCTAGCATGGTGTCTATGTCCACACAAATATAAGCATATACATATGTACAGCATCACTGCATCTTGATCAACCATTCTTTCTTTCCATCTCCTAAACAACTGTTTCAAGTGGATTTATTAGCGCACCTACCCACTGGGGAGGAGGCTAAGGCAGCTAACTTTGTACATGTACATTGGATGTACATTCTTGGTTAAGTTTTTGTATCTAGTTCAGGTTTTTTGCACACTGTATGCATACTGTTATATGTGGAATCGTGAAACTTGGTGAGGGGATGCGTCTTGACAAGTACTACACCCATATTACAAAAGTAGGTCACTATGGCCTATATTTTACTTCACTGACATGGGTTACATTTTGTGTTTTAAGTTTATTTCTCAATTTCTGATCGTGCTAGAATCATCAAACAAGATGTTTGTATGCATTGCTTTTAGTACCACACCCTTAAAATAAAAGGTCACTGTAACCTACATTTTTCATTTTACTAACTTAGGTTAATTTTTTCATTTATATCAGTTTTCTTGGTTTGCAAAAATAAAAAGAGACATTTTCATCAGTTCTTAAATTTGTGGATTTGGGAAGGGTTCCATTTACATCCACAGAAGGATTGGTCAGTATGTCTTTTACTTATTACTTTTTAGCAACCATGAAATCCACAAAACTTGGTACCACATGAAACAGTGAATTCAGAGAAAAAATAACTTCCATCATGTAGATTACTGAAGTCAGATAAAGGTATGTCAACTCTAACAGTGAATTATTATGAGACATGAAATCTTTGTTTATTAAAGTCTAGACATTCATATATATTTAATACAAGGAAAGATACTAGCACTTTATGTGTTGTGTATAATGAGTATCAAATATTCAGTGTTTAAACTTTGACCTAAACTTTTATCCAGTTGTCATTCTAGTCTTAGTTGTAATGATTTTGTACTCTCATTGAAAGATGTTACATGTATCAGTTTTTTTCTATCTTCTGTTTTAAAATGCAGACATATTAGACGAGATTTTCTTTTTGCCGATTGTACATTGTTTTACTTTTTTCTTTGTGTAACTGCTGAGCTTACACATTTTGATGCAGTTTATCAAAAGAGTAGCTTTTGCCATTGTGTTACAAATTTTCATTTCTTTTTTTTAAACAGTTTATTATGTAGATGGTATTTTTGTCATAGATTTTGGTCCCAGAATGAAAATATAACTTTGTTTATCAAAGTTGGTACACACTCCTATGGATTAAGAAAATGTTTGGGTCTAAAATTTAGTTTCATTAGACTAATTTGATGATCTGTTCATGTGGGAACAAATTGTACATTCTCTTTTTCTTCACTGGCATTTGATAACATTTTGGTCAGGTTTTAAACAAGTTGATTTTTCAATTAATGTAATACAAATTGAAAATGTTCTGATTTTACTGTATCTGTCATGATGATGGGGATCTTCAGGAATATTATGAATTCATTGAGGCCCTGCATTGAGATGCAGGAGCCCTATATAATAAATCACCATTTCCATCTGTCTTTCTATCAGTCTGTATGTCCATTCACACTTTGTAACTACCATAACTTCACAACCCTTAAACATATTTGGATGACATTAGGTAGGTGAATTATCTATTGCATATTGATGTGCCTTTCAAAGGTTTTGTCTTTTCAGGTCAAATTTTGATGGAGTTGTAGCCCATTTTCTATCCATTTTAAATCTCCACTACAGCAGATCTTTGTAACCAGCAAAGCTCTGAACCATTCAACATATTCTGATGCAATGTGGTATGAACATTGTCTCACGTTCTTACATGTACCTTTTATGGGTTTAGTCTTATCTACTCCATTTGGGACAGAGTTATGGCCCTTGTCAATCAACTTCATATCTTTACATGGAATGTTGCCTGTAACCAGCATAGCTTAAGAACATTAAACATATTTTGATGGAATTCAGTAAGAACATTGTCTCTTTGATCTAGATGTGCCCATTATGGATTTTGTCTCATCTCAATTTTTGACAGAGTTATGGCTCTTGTCAATCAACTTCACATCTTTACATGAAATATTGCTTTTAATCAGCATAGTTCAAGAACTATTCAGCATATTGATGTATTATATTGTTTCAGCGACCTAGATGTGACTTTTATGGGTTTTGTCTGCTTCATTTAGGTCCAGTTTCAATGGAGTTATTGCCCTTTTTCTATCAATTTTAAATCTCCACTACAGTGGTTCTTGGTAACCAGCATGGTTCAGAAAATACTCAACATATTTTGATGCAATTTGGTGTGTACATGTTCTTATAGACCTTGATGTACCTTTTATGGCTTCACATGGCATGTTGCTTGTAACCAGCATAGCTCAAAAATCGTTAAACATATTTTGATGAAATCTGCTTTTTTGTTTACTCTTATCTACTCCATCTTGGATAGAGCTATGGCTCTTGTTGATCAGCTTCATATTTTTGCATTGAATGTTGTTTTAATCAGCATTATGAAGAACCATTCAAAGTATTCAGTAAGAACTTTGTCTCATAGACCTAGATTTGCCTTTTATGAGTTTTTTCTTATCTACTTCATTTTGGACAGGTAATGGCCCATGTTGATCAGCATAGCTCGAGAGCCATTCAACATATTTTGATGAAGTTTGATATGAACATTATTTCATAGATCTAGAAATACCTTTTATTGGTTTCAAATTGTTCATTTTGGACAGAATTACCTTTTTTTAACATTTGGTACTGAACTTTGTGGTTTGAGAAAGGACATCCTGTTTTTAATGCTGGATCATTGTTTTTTTATTTTGCCTTTAAATTTGAGGTTTACAGCAACCATGAAAATTGATAGCCTATGAATAAGAAGTGAATTTACTGTAACTTTCAAATGATCTCATTATGTGTTTGTTTCTTAAATGACATTGGGGTGATATTTTGCAAGTCCAATTCTTTATGATAATTAAAAAGCATGGAAAGTGGAAAAATTGTTATTGTTTTATTTGTGTTTTTTTCAAAGTATGTGACATCTTTAATTTTGATTACACAAATTGAATCTTTTTTGACCCTCTTTCAAAGTGAAAGCCAATACAGTCCCTTTTTACCCCTAATCTTGTTAGTTTCAGAGACAGAATTAACAGGTTGGAAAATAACATCACATAACAGGGTTTATTATTGAGCATCATTACTTTCAAGAGAAAATTTGATTTTTGTTTGTTTTGTTTTTACTGTGTGAAAGAATTACTTTGAATTTAAATCCATCCATGTAAATAAATTCCTTGCTTTTTATGTATATCTTATAATTATGATATTAAGTATACATATATTAGTGGTATAGCCATTTTATATTTATAGGTTGCATTTAAGTTTTTTCTATTGCTATTTTTGTGAAGTTTTCTTGGAAAGATAGTATGGAATTCAGATAGCAAAGTTTTATCTGTGAAAAAAGTTAAAAATTTTGTATAAAATATTTCATTTTGAATCACGTTTGTTGCATTGCATTTAAAAATTTTCAAAGCAAAGTGACCAGTTCTGTCGACTAAAAACTGTCTATAGTTATTAATTTTCAATAAACTCTTGGTTTTCATTCTCTGTTAAGCATTTTGTGATCCAAAACATAAAATCCACTGAATATCACTAAGATATGAAAACGTGTCTTCCTCACTCTTGGTCAAGTGCTTTGGTATATATGTAACAGTACGGTATGTGTGACAGAAGTTTGTACAGCAGGAGACAAGTCATGCTTCTAAAATATAATCTGATATTAAAGATTAGCTTTGGCCCTGTGTTTTGGAAAGGTAATTGAGCAAGAAACTCATCTTCAAGCTCATAGTTCACATAATTTGACTTACTGTAACTCAAAGTTCACAAAATTTGACTTACTGTAACTCAAAGTTCACAAAATTTGACTTACTGTAACTCAAAGTTCACAAAATTTGACTTACTGTAACTCAGAGTTCACAAAACTTGACTGACTGTAACTCAAAGTTCACAAAATTTGACTTACTGTAACTGTAATAAAAATAAAGTGAGATTATTAGAGTTCTGAGGGTCATCTTAACTTTGTTGCCTCCACCACCCAAGTTTGACTCTTGGCTGACTGTGGCAACTATCTGTCAACTGGTACAACAGAAAATTCCAGTTGACCACTGATCAACCCATTGACCAAAATAGGTGGTATTAGGCAAACATTCATATTTGTTGGGGGCGGACAAATAGTCCGACAGGAGCCCAGTAAGCCATCTTGTATATATCATTGTATGACATATACAATTTAAAATCTATGTAACTTAAACATTTCTCATCTAGTTTTTATGAAATTTTCATGACATCATTAAAAATCATGCATTTTTTGTTAGTTCCTCTGGTCATGAGACCAAGCGAGTTTATGGTATGGCCCTTTGTCCATAATGCATCATGAGTCGTCTGTCAACAATTGCTTGTTTGAACTTCTTCATAAAATCCACCTGACCAATTTCAACCAAACTTGGCATAGAGCATCCTGGCATAAAAGGCCTTTAAATTTTGTACAAATAATCCTGATCTCCCATCAAATATGGTCACCATTTCCAAAAATCGAGAAACAAATAAGTCATCTGTCAGCAATTGCTATTTATAACTTCTTCTCAGCCAAACTTAAAACTTCTTCTCAGCCAAACTTGGCACAAATCATCCTGGCATAATAGCCTTTAAAGTTTGTACAAATGATGCTGATTTGCCATAAAATTTGACTGACATTGCTAAAAATAGAAAAAAACTTTAAATGACTTCTTCTCCAAAACCACTGAACAGAATTTCATCAAATTTGACAGAAGCTTTCTGGCATGAAGACCTTTCAAATTTATTTTAAAAATGCCAATTTGCTATCAAATATGGGCACCATTGCTAAAAATAGAAAATCTTTAAATGACTTCTCCAAAGCAGCTGTACACAATTTGACCCAACTTCACAGAAAGCATCTCGGCATGAAGACTTTTAAAATTTGTACAAATAATGCAGATTCACCATCACATATGGCCACCATTACTAAATATAGAAGAAACATTAAACAATTCTTCTCAGAAACTTCTGATTCGGATTTGATTAAATTTGTCAGAAAGCATCTTGGCATGAAGATTTTTCAGATTTGTACAAATGATGCTGATCTGCCATAAAAAACAAAAATAGCTTTTAAACAACTCGACGAAAGTTGCTGAATAGAATTTGACCAAACTTGACAGAAAGCATCCTTGCATGAAGACTCATCAATGTTTAATTCTGATTGCCATCTAATATGGCCACTGTTACTAAAAATAGAAAAACTTTAAAATGACTTTTTTTCCAAAACCACTGAATAGAAATTGACTAAACTTGACAGAAAGTATCTTTCAAGTTTGTACAATTGATGCTCAATCCACAATCAAATATGGTCATGGTTACTAAAACTAGAAAAATCTTTACACAACTTCTCAAAACCACTGAGCAGAATTTGACCCAACTGAAGTCAGTCTGCCATCAGATAAGACTGCTGATAAATCTTCAGTAACTTCTGCTTAATACAATTTGACCAAATTTAACACAAAAGTTGTCGTAGCTTGAATGGCTTTCAGATTTATGCAGAAAATGTTGTTTTCACCATTAAACATGGCTTTCTATTATCTAAAATAGAAAACATTTACACAGCTTTATCTAAAAACAAATGCTGAACAGAATTTGACCAACTTTGACACAAGACGTCCTGGCATTGGTGCCTTTCAAAATTGGACGAACGATGCAGACATGCAATCATATATAGATGAAGGTTTCAAAACAAGAGAAACCTTGGAGCACTTGTTTTCATATAGAATCAGCTTCACTGGAGAAATTTCAATGGAAAGCATCCTACTGACCCAGATTTCTTGACCAACTGCTTTTGCATTTAGCTGTTGGGGCAGATGTTAGGTGAGCAAGTTCTGAGCCACTTGGGCCTCTTGTTTCAAGAGATCAGTTTCAATGATGATATTTATTTATTGTAAGTATTCTATCTAATTTGGGGTGGGGGTTAATGGGTGAGCTTGACTTTTGCGATTAAAAGATTTCAAGTATATGGGAGCTCGATTGGGATATAGGTAAGTTATTATAACTTCATAGGACACTGGTTTCAGAATGTCCAGTAACTGATGATGTTGAATTGCCTTTGATTTTTATTGTAATGATAACTTTTGAAATGTTTATCATTTGACATTGATAAGTTACTTTTTTTTAAAGGAATTTACATGATTTTTTTTTGGGGGGGGGATACAGTTTACATGTTAAAGAGGACCATGTACTTTTTGAAAGGGCAAATCTGCATATGCTTTCATAATAAGATTTTATTTAGAAATTAAAAATTGCTGTTAAAGGTTTTTAATTCCTATATATCATCATAATTTTAATAGAAGTATACTGAATGAGAAACTGTTGTTAAGGGCTGGGTATTTTGATATATACCAGTCCGTAGAATCAAATATAATTATTTTTTTCTGCTGCCTTATCAAACACTGTGAATTACTGTCAAAGCCTAAGGGATTATTTGAAAAAGGAAGTTACATATATCCACATACAGTACCATTTCAAAAAGTTCATAATCTCTTTGTTCAGACTATACAATTTGTACATGTTAGGAATAATTATTATATCTTGTACCCACTTGCTATTTAAGTATGTTTGATGTATGGGTTATATTTTCATTAAATTAGAACTGCCTTGTTGAATTATAACTCACTGAAATGGTGTACATGATAAACATCAGTTGTGCTTTGTGTATAATGTTTGTGTGCAAAATAAAAATTTTTGGATGAGTGATATGTGAGGGTGGACATGGAAGAGTATCATTTAGCTTGTCCTAATTCTACTGCAAGTAAAGCTATAAGTATTTCGTTTGACAATTTTAAGTCAATGAAGTATACAAACATACAAACAGATGGCTATTAAAAGAGGGATATTATGTGTATTTTGCCTATCCATTCATTTAAAATTATGTTATTAAAAGATAACTAATTGGTTTTCTTACACAAAGGTAGCTCCTGTATGATCATTATAGTTATACTGTACTGCTGCCTTAAGATGCAGGCAGTTTGTAGGATTCAGTTTGTTAAAGGTTTTGTGCATACATATATATGCCTGTATTTGATTTCAGGGCAGTTGTTCAAATTTGATACACACATTGAGACCATATAATGTGTGAATTGTGGGAATAAAGTGTGTATCACACCAATACTGGTCACTTTCAAATACTTCACAATTTACCAGTATTGAGTATTGCAATTTGTATCAGGGCTCTAATTGACCCCATGGCCATGTGGCATTTGTCAACCAACTTTTGCAGAATATCAGAAATTCCAATAATGAGGTAATTAGGGCCCTACACCATGAAATCGGCAGAGCCTATTGTCCATCTGTCTGGCTGACTCTTCCACAATTTGTTTTCCACAAGATAACCATATGTGGAATGGTTTTAGTTTAACCATATTTGGTAAGCTGCTTGACAGTGGTTTGTGGGAGAATGAGACCAGATGCTATAATCTGGCTGTAATAATATGTCCTCGACCTTTAAGATCCTACATACTAAAATACCACTATTACATGTTTTCTCTCAGGTTCCTGAATCATGTCCATTGAATATGAAAGAATTTTCAAACACAGCCATAAACATCATCATCATCATCAAAGAGTTACAACAGTGTTTGCTGCTGCATCCATTGAAGGTCTTTAAAGTATGTCAAATGAACATAATACACCGAGTTGAAAAATTGTGACAGTTTACTGAGATATACTGTCCCAGAATATTGAAACTATATACCAGACATGCTATTAAAGTAAAATTGTTTAAAAAATCCCAAGACAGTTAACATGCAACATAATCAGCTCTGGTGACTGCTGCCTCCTGTCACATATAATTTTGTATACAAGTTCCACAACTACATGTGCTATGTTATCTGGACAGCACACGTGATGTAACTGGTAATTTAAAGTATATATATTGTTATGACTCTAGGTCTTAAAAATATGTAACAGAAAGAAAGTGAAACCAACAAATTAAGTAAAGTCAACAAACAATTTATTTCCCTACAATACAAAATAAAAATTCAAAAGATACTTACAGTTTGTGAATTAAATTCCAAGTAATCCTAAATGTCCTATCATAAGTCCAAAATAATAGAATGTTCCAAATGAATGTCCTGGTGTACCACAAAGATGTTTTGAATGAATTTACATAAATCCCAAAATCGTGTATTAATCCAAAAGTCAATGAACACTTTAGTATTTCCAATGAATATTCTAAATTAATTCCTCTCAGACTATATCGGATTTCAACAACACAACTAAAGTAGATTCCTTACAGACTGATCATTTAGAACTGGAATTCTAGAACAGGAATGAATTTGTTTATCAAACTCTGTATATAAATACACATACCTACATGACTTATGTCACATCACAGTATGAGTAATTCTAATGGAAAAATACTGGCCTACCTGACACATGTCACAAAAGTCTAATTGTGAAATTCCTATGAAAATACTATGTAAACAACTGGATAAAAGTTAAATATGTATTGTCAAATAACCATACAACTTACACTCGTAGACAAAAGTTGGGTATATAAATATCATAAATAACTATATATATATATATATAGAGAGAGAGAGAGAGATGTGTGTGGAAGTAACTTCCCCACCCCACCCACTTTTTGGATGGACATGGACGAACAGGAAATGTAGTTGAACCGTTATTGCATAACAGCAAAATTGGCAGATTCTGCAGCTGACAGCAATTTACCACAGAAAAGCAGTGCTTGACACGGTCATAATATCACAACACTGGCAGGTGACACAGTCATTTCCATGCTTATACAATGTTAGGCTGGTATCATGTTTGAACTATGCCATCTGAACACCTAGTGAATGAATGTCAGTTACCAGCAGTCACTCATATTGTGTGAGCATTGACTGTATCGGTTTGACATTGGATACATGTATACATGACCTCACAAAAGATTTATATTTTCTTGTCTCAATCACTAACTTGGTTGAAATTTCTCATTACAACCCTGCTCTGCAAGCTTGGAGCCATATAATAACCAAGACCATCTGTCAGCAGTTTGGTTTCCACAAGGTAACTCTACTGGGAATCAATGGATTTTAGTCCAATTTGGTTTGCAGCTTTGCACTGATGAAATCTTGGCAGTGTTCTCTCCAGTCCAGTAAGCTTTAGGGAGACATATACAACTTTCTGTGATCTGCACTAATCTTCCTACACATTCTTAGAAGTCTACCAAATTTCAATTGTCTACCAGAAGTGATTTTGCTTGTGTGTTACAAGGGTCAAATCCAAAAATTCATAGATCTGTAACAAAAACAAAAAAAAATGTACATATCAAATTGGTCTGGTTTGGGAAAACAGTAATTCAGCTATCTTGCTTACAAGATTACAAGAACATGTGAAGGATGGATGGACTGTACATAACAAGAGACATTTAACATATGACTTAACCAATATGTCTCCCTCCCAGAAATGGTGGTGGTGGGAGAGAGAGACATAACTAAGGTTGCCACATTTAAGAAAAAATTAAAATTGTAAATGTTTACTCAATTGGAAGTTCACAAAAAGAACTCGTTTAAATGCTTTTATACAATACACTGTACAGACTCATTAAAATGGGAGGGGGGGGGGAATAAAACTAATTTTAATTATCTAATACTTGCCGGCTATTACATTGCTATCTCTTTTTCTGGATCTAGTCCCCAGTCCAAGGTGGCAATTCCCTCACCGAAATAATCCTACGTATCGTATCTCGGCTTATATTTGTCTCACAGAAATAGCAGAGGTGGTCTGAAAGAACAAAACCCGCACAGTCCCAGTCCGATGCCCTGGTCCTTTCCGTTCATTCGGAATATCATTGACCTTTGACTTTGACCAAGACTAAATGACAGGAGAATAAAATTGCTACTTTAGAAAAGAGGACGCCTGTGAAACATTGCATACAAGTTTTTACTGTATTTCCCATTTATGAAATCAATTTAAATGAATTTTTTCTGTTTTCACGCTTGTATGTCGGGTTTAGCAAGAAATGCAGGTCATTACAACTACAATTTACTTGTTATGGGTGTTAATAAATGTGAATACAAACATGAAAATGCATGACCATACATGCAACAGTGTCTAGACAACTGAGCTACAGGAGATAAAGAGTGCCTGGGGTACTTTGCCAAAGCAATTATGATTGCTGGATATATCTAACTACAATGAGAGGCAAATGGTCTCGTGATCACATGCATGTACTGAGCAGTGTTTTAATAGTTGGTAATATATAAGAGTATGATAATGCAGTAATCTGAATTAATAAGTGAATCATTTTATTTTATTGTTGTGCATGGGCAACAGACCATGCCAAAAAGATAAAACTATTTTAAACTAGTTACATCATACTCTCATATATGCCCAATTATTCATGTACTTAGTTTATTTACTCTGAATTAGTTGGCTGATAGTTGTTAGTCACGGCAAGGATCTGCCAAACATTGGGCCCTCGTGTATGATCTCGATGTAACTATCATACAGACTGTATAGCTGTAATTTTCATCTTATTTAATGTGAAATTCTATCAAATATCAACACAATTAACAGGATTAAATTTGTCCATCTTCTTCAGGATCTGGAAGCACACTTCACATAGTGTGCGCTTTGGGACTTGCACTTTTTTTTTGAGCAGAGGGGGAGGGATTTTAAACAAAATTATCTTGAAGTAAAAAATAAAACAAATATGCCAACTTGAAATTTTAACCTTGGACTGGGGACTAGCGCCAGGAAAAAGATAGTCATGTAATAATAGCAGATAATGATTGCATAATTAAAATTAGTTTTACCCCCCAGAGTCACCTTTTTATGCTGTAGTAAGAGAAGTGGTCTCATAATCACATGCACATATTAGGTGTGTTTCAGTGATTAATTCAAAGTACTACTCTATCGTACTACTGAAACATTCCTCAATATATGCATGTGAATACAAGACTACTTTCATTTCTACTGCACAAATAAAACCCCCACCATTATGTCCCGAGGCCACTTCCTCAGCTATCGAGATATGGTCCTAACGTTTCCTATACCTTATTACTGAAATACTGCTATATTGAAGCAGAAGCATTTGAAACATGGCTACTGAGATAAATGGTACTGATAAAATGCTATAATTGTGATACTTCAAAATTACAACACAAAATAATTTGAAATTCATTGCACAAGATGATACAACAAAGCTACATCGTGATCAACTCAGTTTTCAGATAGGTGACAGATATTCAATGAGTTCAGCATTAAAGCAACAATCTCAGTAGCAAGGCACAATGTGTATTTATTTATAAGTTTGGATAAAGTGTAGTCAAAATTAGCTGTGATACAAAGCAACATTTAAAATACTAGTAATACAAATGTTTGTTTATCTGCCCATTTCAAGCATAAAAATACTTTAAAAAAGTCTTCGTTTAATTCAGTGGTGAAAACATTTTTTAGATAAGCAGCATTAATTGTAAGAGCAGGATCATCAGGAAATTGCAGTACTAAGAAGGATTACATTTTGTATTTGATGTGGACAAATATTCAAATTTGTATTGAGCAAAATGTATGATATGACTCGAAGATCTCTTTGACTTTATCAGGTCAATATAAAACGATTCATCAAAACAAAGATAGAATTTGTGAAAAACTAAAGTAAAATTCAAAATGGCACATGGTGACTCAGTGTATGAAGTAGCTGTTTTATAATCATTGAAATGGCAACATTTTACATCGTTCTGAAATCATTCATAGATTAGAAAAAAGTTTTTTAAAATGTTGCAAATTGTTGAAAATAAAAATACCAATTGTGTATGGGTGTTCAGTTGGCTGATACACCAAAAGACAATCTGTCAAACATAAAGTACACTCTTGATCTTTTTATACTGTTTCAAATGGTTGCTACATAATTGTTTTTAAGGCACTTACCGGTATTCTATGATCCTGAAAGTACAATATCTTACACAAATATCAATCGTGTGAACGAATTAAACGAGAAAAAAGAGAATAAAATATGTTAAATTGAAACAATTCTTAACAATTAATCTTCATACACATTACACAAGAAATCAATTAAAAAATTACCCATCAGAAGGGTTTATGATACTCACGTGGATGATCAGTGGCAAGAGATATTGTTGACAAACAAGTGTATTGAATCAAACGGACAATAACATACAAATACATCCTGACAGTGATTGATGTATTTTCAAAATGTTCAGTGTCTCTGAGAGTAAACACCAAAAAGGAGATGATAAGCATCTTCCAGCTATGAAAGACTGAAAAGATAAAGTTCGATGAGGGAAAGAGTTTTTACAACAAAAGTGTCATGAATCTATGGACTAAAAAAAAAGTACTTTTCAAACTACACAAACAAAAAGGTGCTGTAGTGGAAAGATTTAACAGAGCTCTAAAGACTCAAATGTGGAGTATTTTACACAAATAGAAACCAGAAAATGGGTTGACGTTTAACCAGAGCTAATTGAGGCACACACTAACACTCGTCGCACATCAATAGACATTACTCCAGTTGAAGTGAGCGAGGAAGAAAAAACATGAAATTTAGGGATTGATCTATTCTTATATTATTAAACAACTCCAGTATTTTTCAAACTGGAAGTCTTGAATGGAGATTACATCGAGAGCATGTTTTGCGGGCAAGAGTTATCTCTTTATGACAAACAGGATGATTATTTCAAAGTTGACAATATTCTGAAGACCAATAATATTAAAGGGAAAGATACATACTTTTGAAACGAAAGGGATATACTGATTCATTTAACAGCTAGAAACATACCAGTATCAGAAATGATGGATATGCAATACATACATAGCAGTATAATAAATGGTGGATATGCAATACATACATAGTGTTACGACTCTATGGTCTAAGAAAAATGTAACAGAAAGAAAGTGAAACCAACAATGTATGTAAAATCAACAAACAATTTATTTCTAAATATTTAAAGTGAAAATCACAGACACTTACAGTAACATGAATTATAATCCAAATAATCCAATAATCCTAAGTGTCCTAAATATAGAAATTATAAAATGTTCCGAGTGAATGAATGTTCCGAATGAATGAATGTTCCTAATGAACGAGTGTTCCGAATGAATGAATGTTCCGAATGAATAGGTAGTCTGGAATGTCCTGATGTACCCCAATAATGTAATCCAGATCATCTTTGAGAATGTATCCAAAAGTCATAAATTTAAATCCAAAGGTTGATGTTAGCACTTTAGGTAACTCCAATGAATGTTCCAATAAATAATTCCTTTCGAATTATGTATACAGCATTACGAGATTACAGTACTACAAGATTACAGGATTACAGCACAACTATAATTCCAAACAATCTGATGATTCCAAAAGACTGATAATAAAAAACAAGAATGTTTTCAACACAAGATTTAAAATTGAATGGAATCTCGTTTACCAAATGAAGTCGAAATATAATACAAGTCACATGACAGAATGTTCTAGAATATTAAATGGTGTGTGTGATATTTAACACATAGCTTTAAGGAAATTCTGGTTTTATCTGTAAACAAAATCAATTTTGACCTCAAATTGAATCAACAACTCGTTTACCAAAACCGTCCTTGAACTCAAATATTAAGTAAACAACCTAATATTAGGACAATAGCTAAACATGGCAACATTATACTTAACATTAAGGTTTAAGTAAATATTAAAGTCAAGAAACATTTATAATTTCCTAAAATATTTATAATATTATATAAACATCATACATAACAATAGCAGTATCATAAATGGTGGAAATGCAATTGATACAAAGCAGTATCATAAATGGTGGAAATGCAATTCATACAAAGCAGTATCATAAATAGTGAAAATGCAAATCATACATAGCAGTATCATAAATAGTGGAAATGCAATACATACATAGCAGTATCATAAATGGTGGAAATGCAATACATACATAGCAATATCACAAAAATCGTGGAAATGCAATTCATACAAAGCAGTATCATAAATGGTGGAAATGCAATGCATACATAGCAGTATCATAAATGGTGGAAATGCAATACATACATAGCAGTATCATAAATAGTGGAAATGCAATACATACATAGCAGTATCATAAATGGTGGAAATGCAATACATACATAGCAGTATCATAAATAGTGGAAATGCAATACATACATAGCAGTATCATAAATAGTGGAAATGCAATACATACATAGCGGTATCATAAATGGTGGAAATGCAATTCATACAAAGCAGTATCATAAATGGTGGAAATGCAATACATACATAGCAGTATCAGAAATAGTGGAAATGCAATACATACATAGCAGTATCATAAATAGTGGAAATGCAATACATACATAGCGGTATCATAAAGGGTGGAAATGCAATCCATACAAAGCAGTATCATAAATGGTGGAAATGCAATTCATACATACCAGTATCATAAATAGTGGAAATGCAATACATACATAGCAGTATCATAAATAGTGGAAATGCAATACATATATAGCGGTATCATAAATGGTGGAAATGCAATTCATACACAGAAGTATCATAAATGGTGGAAATGCAATACATACATAGCAGTATCATAAATGATGGAAATGCAATTCATACAAAGCATTATCATAAATAGTGGAAATGCAATACATACATAGTGGTATCATAAATGGTGGAAATGCAATACATACAAAGCAGTATCATAAATAGTGGAAATGCAATACATACATAGTATCATAAATAGTGGATATGCAATACATACATAGTATCATAAATAGTGGAAATGAAATACATGCATAGCGGTATCATAAATGGTGGAAATGCAATTCATACAAAGCAGTATCATAAATGGTGGAAATGCAATTCATACAAAGCAGTATCATAAATGGTGGAAATGCAATACATACAAAGCAGTATCATAAATAGTGGAAATGCAATACATACATAGCGGTATCATAAGTAGCGGAAATGCAATACATACATAGCAGGATCATAAATGGTGGAAATGCAATTCATACATAGCAGTATCATAAATGGTGGAAATGCAATTCATACATATCAGTATCATAAATGGTGGAAATGTAATACATACACAGCAGCATAAGCATTTTTAGTTTTTCAACGATGACATGTTTCTGGAATGTGACAGGTGTCATAAAAACTGCATTGGAAAATGGTGGAGTTAAAATCTGCACGTCATGCTAATTTGAATTGATCACGAGAATAGATGGGGAAAAAGAAACTACGTTCAAAAACATCACTGTAAAATAACAAAATGGTACACATGCTAAACGTGATTAGGCGACTGCAATATAGGCAATGTCCTGTCAGTGCAATAAATGCCATTACAGAAGAAATTAAAAGAGACAATGCTGACACATCTGAAGTTGATTCAAACTTCATCACAAACAAACTAAAAACAAATACAACATTGAAACTACTTTCAAATTTAATTCAAAGAAGGTATAGCAGAGTCACGTTCAATTCAATTAAATGTGCATTTTTCCTTCATAAAGTTTTTAACATTAATAATTTTAGCACCTTTATCAAACCTTAAATTACACAGAATTACCACAAAATTAACCAAATTCAGTTTATTTGGGAAGTTTTCACAACATAAAATAATAACCATGTGCAGATTTAAAGATCTAATTTTCACAGACAATCATTAGTAAGTAAAAATTAGCTCCTGAATTAAATGCGCAATTTGTAAGTGTAAACAGTTGTAAAATGTCACAAATGTTACAGAGAAGAACTATCATCCTATCCTTACAACTCTGTTTAAAACATTAAACTGATTAACTAGCCTTAACCAAGTTAACATATAAAATGAATTTAACGAGATAAAAAATTTACTACACTGAAACTCAATATTTTACATACAAACCACTGATCATTTTTAAAAAAACAAGCAAAGAAACAAACAAAAACTGACAATGATGAATCAATGAAAAGATACAGATTCCGCTATACAGTTTCATACTTTGCATAGAGTTTGATTTTTAAACAAAAGGAATTTCCCAATTTTTCCTCACTGGTTATTTTAAAAAGATATCAACTCAATCAGATACAGTTTGCGGGTTTTTGAAACGCAAAAATCTATACATTTTCCGAGATGAAATTAATAATAGAAATAAATAGTATAATGGCTATTATTCGTGTTTACTCGAGTAGCTACCAGTTTCGCCGCAGACTTTGTTTTGTACACTGTTATGGCTAGTACAAATGGGTACAATTAACAGATTGAGCATCAGCATAAAAAATGAAGATGGAAAAGTAATAGATTTTTACGGTATGCCTGTAATCTGAGTTTTTAGATCTCAAGCAAATGGAGTAGGTACAGAATGATTGAAAAATATCCCTTCGATATCCCAGTGTACCTTTACACATTAAAAACAAAAAAGACGAAAAAGATACAGCACTCAACAGTGACTGAACAATAACCGTATAGTCAATTTACGTGACCCTAACAAAAATTAACTGAGGCTTAAAATGCAATTTTTATTAAGAATTGATTATATCAGGCACTAAACACATTTAGTGAGAACAATTTGAAAAACATCAAGACGTGAATGGAACAAGTTGAAAATAAATTAACTGCTATTGAACAGAATGGCAATGAAAAAGTTAACAAAATATCAGAGTTACAAAAACCGATTGATAAAAACAGCAAATTTTGTTTAGAAGCTTGTGACATGTTCAAACCGAGATTCAATAAGCTTCTACTGCCGTAAAAATCCTAAGATCTCTAATGGAAAGAGTAAATGATTTACCTAACGTTAGGTACTTTTTACAACCGATCGAACAGAGGATAAAAAGTTAAACAGATGCATGGAGAGTGAAATGGAGAAATTTTTTTAAAATCTCTGAAAAACTATGGCTTTCCACAATCTCCGTTGGAGAAGTTACAGAGTCACTTGAATAACGAAATTAAGCAAAACGATCATGAGCTTAGAACGCTAATTATTGATTTAACACACAAATTACTGGCCTGAATGACGAGATCACAGCTAACACAGAAAAAAAATCATTTTACCGAGATAACAGAAAGATAGATGACATAAAAAAATTAAACTTAGTGTAAATAAAAGTACGATTATATGATATATGAACGAAAACAACATATGATTTATCAATTACAGATTATAATGATAAAGTCAAAACGACTAAAGATGTTACATTCACCGAATTTTACAACAAATTACACGCTGAAGTCGGACAATCTAAAACATATACAAAAGAATATATTCAGAACTAAGTGGTGCCATTGACGGAGTTAACACTGAAATGAACACATATACTGAGGCATTCAAAATTGAATTTAACACAGAGATGGATGTAAAGAGCATTGTGTTGGGTGTTAGGTTGGATGAATTTTACAAACGAAATCGAAATGAACACAACGGAATTTGAGGAGAAAATATAACTAATACCTGGATATATATATATATATATATATATATATATATATATATATATATATATATATATATATATATATATATATATATATATATATATATATATTGCTCGCATTGCATGGGGAACATAACACTAACCATCTAGTTGGTACAGATATGGATCTTAGAGCAGTTTGAAATAAACACGTATATACTACCTGCAATATCCCCCACAATCTGGCAGAAGTATGACAATTTGCTTCTCTGAAATAGAATCGTTCAGCGGCTATTATGACTGGAGAAGCACCAGAGGAAATCTGAAGACATCAAGGAAAACAAGGCCAAGACGAGCTGACTACTTGAATGAAAGATTGCGAGAACAAGGTTTGGTCACTCTGTTCTTGAACAACCTGGACGATGCTTCTAACCAAGATGATGATGGTAGACATAGTTTTAATGATCTAAAAAAAATTAAAAGACAACCAAAAATGTATGAGTTTTACCAACCTTCTAAGATGAACAAGTCAAATATCAACATATTTTCATTGTAATTGTGATGGGTGTGAGTGTGTATGTTGCTTATATATTTTTGTAGGCGACGTAGGTAAATACACAACTCCCAACAAGCAGGATAATATACACCAGGAAGTGAAATACGTGAGTCAAAACACATCGTTGTATTACAGACACAGAGAGAGAGAGATAGAGAGAGAGAGAGAGAGAGAGAGAGAGAGAGAGAGAGAGAGAGAGAGAGAGAGAGAAAGAGAGAGAGAGAGAGAGAGAGAGAGAGAGAGAGAGAGAGAGAGAGAGAGAGAGAGAGCAGCATTAAAAACGAGCAAACATTACAAATCTGTATAATAAAGCACAGCTCAAATAGCATAATTGTACCTGGTAGTTTGCTCTTTTCATTTTACCGGAAGGTAAGATTAGATACTAACAATGCAGTGGTAAACGGTTTGGGTAGAATGCTCGTGAAAGACATAACCAAATCAAATGGAAGCAGTGATATTTTCAAGTTAAATGACTACAACACGTTCACGACATACAAAGATTTGTGGCTACCTGTATCGGTCAAGACAAACATAATTGAGAAAAGTATCGAGATTGAGAAAAATTGAGGCCAGGAGCTGGTAACGCGCAACACAATGGTACAGAAGCTATGCAGTTTATAGTGTATGGAAAGAAGTTTAGAATACCACTTGACTTTCAAATTCTAACAGATCATTGTTCACTGCATCCATGTTCTCTTCCGCAAGACTTCAGATTTAACACTACACTAGCCAAAGCATCTAAAGTGATAAAAGGTGGGGCTAAAGACTACGAAATAGAAAGCAACCCACTTTCAGTAGAAGACATTCTGAAATACCTGTATGGGTGATTGTACAAAAGTACAACTCTGTAATCAAAGATTACAGAGATAATACTTTTTTTTTTTTTTTTTAAATGAATAGACAGAGTTTGTAGAAATTGTAATAGACCTGAGACCATAAAGCTTTAATATGATGGGTTGGGAGGGTGGTTTTTCCATGTCGAAGATTACATATGTTGTTAACGTCAATGATAGTATACTTATGAAAGAGTGAATTTGAACGTTATAATATGATAATATGATTGGTAATGTAAAAATCGTGACCTTCCCTGATATTTGTATGTTCAATTGTATGTGTCGAGTGCGATCGCCGGTCATGTGGGTAGCAACTGTACTGTCGTCAAATGCGATGTTGCACACTTAATATCCCTTCCAAATCAGCATTTGAAATGCACTAAGCTTGATAACTTCATCTGCTGACACTATACGTATGCAGCCACGATGGACGACGCCTAATCACATGACCAGACACACACAAATTCGCCCAATTTCACATTTGTTATTAAATATCCTTTGTTAACTTGTAAATGCTGTCCTTCTTTTATACAAGAATGAGTATTTTTTGAACTTTTAATATTGTATTCTTCATTTTATGCTAGTCAATGTACTTTTAATGTTGTCAGCGTTCACTGGTATTTTTTTTTACTCCTTAGCCCATGCCTAGCGACCTTGGTTACGACTTGAAAAGCTTTGATGTTTGACGGACAAGAGATAACACCAAATGTTTTATTTATTTGCTACTGTTTGAGCGTAAGCGGACAAGTAATGCTAATTAAATTGTATTATAACCACCAGTTTGTGTCACTAGATGTAAAATATATGTTCGACACGACCCGAACTGTTCGGCATGCCAGAGAAGCAACACTTGGTCAGAATTACGTCACATGACTATTTTCAGAAAAGTATAAATGGGAGCTAAATTTGACGGTCGGCAAATAGCTGTGAACAGTAATAACGTAAAGATTCAAAGCGTCCATAGTTACAGATCTGACTAAAAATATTCCTGTCTTAAGGTAGTTATAGCTACAAATTTACAAAATCACATTAACAAGCTAATAGATAGTTATAAAAATAACAAAGTCAATGAATTTTAAATATGTCTTTAAAAATAGAGACTGAAATTACATCTTTACGAGTCCATTCAACTGAATTCAATGCTATTGATACCGGCTTAATATAAAACTAATGTTCTTCCATACTTAGTTTAGGCAGTTATTTCCCAACCACACAAAGAATTTAAAGTTTACTAGCAAAACACTTACAGTGTAGGTCATCCATTTCTTGCTGAATTATTAACTGGGGTTATGAAGGCCAGTATATAACAGTCTCTGTGCGTATTGCACGTAATTATATATTGATGTTTTAGTCGTCTTTTCCTTTTATTGAGCATTTTATCATAATTACACACTGTCACAAATAAACTGAATAATGAATTTTTGAAGTTATTATTACACTTATATAAGTTACCACGTACACCACCACCCTCCCCCAACTGATAAAATTTTTTGAAACGTAAGAAAAGAAACAAACGTTTGATAAGATTAAAGTTTCCATTTCAATTAAACGTATTGATGTGACCATAAACCTTTTGTCATCATGCATAAACAACGTTACTTTGTTAATTGTGATTCTATACATGCAGTACCTGGTAATTTTCCTTGTGATTTAATAAGCTATATTTGTACATCTCAGATTGTATATTCTTTCAAAACGTACATTTTTTTTAAAAAAATTTTGTTATTCCTTTGCAAACATCTTTTTCATTTTTGTCAGTCCTGTATGAATGGAATTTGGCCCTTAACCCACAGAACTGAACTCTGATTGTTGTGCTATTTAACTCATCCTTGAAAGTTCTCAGAACTTTCTTATTTATTTGTGGCATGTTATACACATTGTCCATGGGATTGTCATTAGTGTCATTGAACGTTATGTCATCCTTCATGTCACTGTAAGAGTTATCTGTCTTGACATATCTGTGTCAGTTATGAGTAGTTTTATTCTGTCACCGTATTTGTTTTCCAATATGATGTGACTGAATTAGTACTTTCAGCCATTTGGAGAGCTCTAGCACTGTAAAAAAAACATAAATAGCTTTGGTTAGTTTGATCTTTTTTGTTTTTCATAACTAGCACCAAGTCATCATCGATTATTATCCTCCTGACAAACGATATATCTTTTTGGCACTTGAAAAAAAAATCATCTAGAAATATTTTAATTGTTAGCCTTTTTTTTAAATGTTTTTTTTTTTTTTTTATAATACATTTTCCATCTTTTTCTCAAACACTGAATTATTCATCAATTTGAAAAAGTCTTTCTGGAACCTATTGGAAGATTTTGTTTCAAACTTGTCCTGAGCTCTGTGTATGTCTTGAGCAAAGGTTGCTGTTGAAAGAAGCCAACTCTTTGTATAAATTTTTTAATTTCAAACCCAACTGCAAGTGTAGCTTTAGGTTTCTGTAAAATAACACCTATTTCTCTTTTTTTTTTAGCGTACACACTAGTGTTGGTACAGTTGGTCTAGTACGCTTGCAATCATTGACCAATTTATTTGCAACGTGGATAAATCATTTTCATCTGGTACAGATTTCTCTGGAGCAAGGGAGTAGTCCTTGAAATTGTCACAAATATTTGTTAGTATGTCCAAATTCATCCTGTATCACCAACATTGGTGATGTTTAGCAAGTTTTTATATACCCATCTAATTTCTACATCATTCACCCATCTGAAGTGTTTAACAGACATGTATTGGCTCCTTGTCAACCATATAACTTGTTGCTGTAAGAATGATACATGATATATGACGTTGACCGGACTTTGTCCTCACCAATGGACCTTGCCCTTTCGAAGTCACCGTCAGATTTTACCTTTCCTTTATCATCAACATAATATTCGTTATTTACCTTGGCGTATATGTGTGGGATCATGCTAATACAATCTCGAATTCCACTCTCAATCATCAAAAACATGTCGTAGTCTGTAAAACGTTCAAGATTTATACTTGATATTTTTAAATTGGCATCATAAGCTAAACTGGGTGCTCTGTACTAGTGCGCTGTGTCAAGTTGTAGTTTGCCACACAGACATTTCGAGACTTCTGAAAATGTCACTCATCATCAAATTATCAATCTTTACGTACTAGTTGTGAAGGTTATCTAGTGTGTTCAATTTGAAGTGTAACATCACGTCGTGTACATACTGGTATTCGTTATCTGAGATGTTCGAAACTCTCAGATTTTAATAAAACTTTTCTTTGGGATGTTTAATTGTATCTATCCTAGATATTCGTGTATTCATATGGGCAAATGTCTTTCATGAAATATTTAGGTTTCATGTTCTCAAATTTTCAGTGTTGCTGTCCATTTGTCATCATTAAAAATTCTAGCCACTGTAGCCAGCTGTTGTAATGACCGCCCCATGAAGCTAAACTTATGTACTAATCTGATCATCCTTTTAACATTTATTTTCTAGATATCCTTCATATGCGTATCTACTATTAAATCCTTCCAGAATGAAATGTATGTGTCATCGTTATTCGGTAGGATTTTTACATCATTATACGGGTCATTTTTAACAAGTGTCTTAATGAACAGATGCCTATCATAACCAGACAAGTTATGAATGAAAAGTGGAATGTATCATGGGCATTTAAAATTGAAACGACAGTCTCAATGGGCATTTAAAATGTTTCTCGTCTTCATCTGTGAATGCCATTGGTTTTGCTTCTTTCACTTCTGTGTAGACTAGTCTCGCTGTCCTACCAAGCAAGTTATAAAAATTCTGTGTACAATCATTACTTCTTTAAACTATTGGTCTGTAACATTTGTGAATTGAATTCACATACATACAAAACCCTGATGACATGTGCTTAGCTATTTTCACTGTCTAGCGTTGCAGAGTCTCTGACGTCCAGGATGTCTGGTTTGATTTGTGGCATCATTGCAATTTTAATGTGAGCATCTCGTATACAACGAGTCTACGGTATGATGATACTTTCAAAGTCGCCATGCAGGACATATGGGATGATGACAATGTCTTAATTTGACGACTAATCTCTTTTCCGGCATTATATATATATACACACCGGCTTGCATAAACCATGAAATAACCTTTTGCGATCTGATCATTTTTCAGGTACATTTTTTTCTTATATGTATTTCTTCGCATGATGTTTGCTTACTCGTTATGACACCAATCCGGATAAATATTTTGTAAAAATATAATTATATTTTTTATTCCATCAAATAGAAAAAACATGTCAAGATGCTTATCTTTTCTTTCTTTGTCACTCTAAATGCTCTAATGTATTTATCTTCAACTATTTCATACACATTTACGGAGATGTCATATTGGAGTTAAACATTTTTTTTAATGCACTGTAATGTTATCGGGTATCTTTCAAAACAATGACTGTGTCTAACCAAACTATATTTTGATCCTCTATGTACATTATCACTCAGTCTATTTAGTACAGATCAAACCGCAGAGAACGACAACGTAAAATATATATCATTGTAATTTTTTACGTTTATGCAAAGCCTGTTTGTTTATAAACTATTCAGGTAAATCTATATGTAAGCTTCCTTTTATAGATTGATAGCTGTCTACGTGCAGTGTTTAATATTAAATCTGTCAAATATCCACCTAATTATAGGCTTATTTCCTATCCAAATTTAGTATGTAAAATATCAGATAAACGTTCAGCTGCATAATCCATTTCACTCCTGTTCGTTACGTTCATAAGTCTTGTCCAGCGATAAAAATGTTTTTAAAAAAAATTCCTTGTGTTCAACCTTCTCTCCATTCTGAGTTGCTCTCTTCGTAAACCCGATAGTTACGTCAAGTTGAACGTTTACAGAACCAAACTGACGGATTTCTGCAAGTAGAGTTCAGTGTCTCTGAAAACATCATGCAAGTCTTAATTGTTACCGCCGTAAAATCTTTACTCTGATGTTACGAATAAGTTTCATGTGTCTATGCGTTTCAGTATCTCCATGCATCTGAATTAATTTTATCAGCTTTGTGATCTTACGAATACTGACACTGCCCTTTTAATCTTCACATGAAGAGACCCTGTTATGTATACGTTCTCAGTCTTATTGATTTTCCTGACCTTCACGCATATATTGATGAGTGGCCCAGTGATCTCATTGCATTTCTGGTACAAGTCTTGTTGCTTCGTTGTTGGCTACGCAATGCAACAAAGTCATATACAGAGAGAGAGAGAGAGAGAGAGAGACAGAGAGACAGAGAGAGAGAGAGAGAGAGAGAGAGAGAGAGAGAGAGAGAGAGAGAGAGAGAGAGAGAGGGTACCTATATTATGTAAGTAAATGGGAACAGCTGGAATTTAATTATTCTTTTTATTCAACTCAATCAGATTTTAGACATTTAGATAATTGACAACAGAATTGTGCTTGTCTCTATTTTGTGTATTATTCTTTCTATCCTGTTTTGAATGTATCTTTCATTTGCCTGTTCATATTTTATGTGTCTTTTTGGTTTAATATTGGTATTGAGTCTTCCTCCGTTCTATCTCGATTGGTTATTTTGCAGTATCACAATTATAGCATTTTATCAATTCCATTTATCTCAGTAGCCATGTTTCAAAGTTAAAAAAGTAGTATGGCAAATGAGAGGTACAGACCATATCTCCGAAATTCCAGTAGTTGAAGAAGTGGCCTCGTGACGCTATGGTGTTTGATTGTTTTATGTAGTAGTAAGGGAAGCAATATTATGCTCACGTGCACATATTTATGAGTGTCTCAGTAGTTGGTAATATATGAGGGTAAGATATGGCAGTAATTTAAATTAATCAGTGGATCGTTTTATTTTATATTTTGTGCGTGGGCGACAGACCACTAGAAAAAGAGCAAAAAAAATTTACATTTTAGCTGGTGGCCTTGTACTTTCATTTATTATAAGCCTATCAATTTTTTTACTCAAGAAAGAGACAGAATTTTACCGTCATTTCCTAGAAGTTGGAAAAAGGTTCACGTGGAGAGACCATTTTATATAACGATACTCTTGTTTTCCGAATCCGTATCACCATCCTCTCAAACGAGGCTGGAACTACTTTTTCCTCTATGTTTCCAGACAAGCGTGAACAACTATACCGTAGCCTCACTTGGCATGCAAAAGGAAATGAGTAACATTCTCTGTAAGAAATCTGTATCAACAAGTTCAAACAATTTGTCCAATCCCAATTTATGTAACTGTCAAAATAATGGCGTCATTCCCATGCCAATTCCCCATCAGAGCCTCTAACATCGCTTTTAGCCTGGTCTCGGAGAGAAACTTTCAGAGTAATTCAGCTGATGAAATATTCCGTGATGCAAAATTTGAGAAATTCACAATAACTGTAAATCACATATATGGGTCCGCTGCCCCCATGTGTCTAAGAATTCGTGTTACTAACCGTGATAGTATTGAAAATGAGTGAATGTTGTTTCACGCGCTTCTTTCACTCTGTTCCAGCGCCGCCCAGTAAGCGCCTTTGGTGGCACTCTCCAGTTTCGTACTTTGCATAGGGTTAGATTTTTAAAGAAAAAGAATTACCCAGGTTTTCCTCACTGGCTGTCCTGGCTATTTAAAAAAGACCTTGTATATCTTAGGTATTGTAAAAGAACTTTGAATTCCCTTTATTTTGGTGTATGATTGATGGGTGCAATTTGGGTTATAGAGTATACAGCTTGGTCTTACTTAAGATGTGCACCTCTAAAGAAAACTGCTAGTTCCGCTTGGTCATTTTCACTTCCTGGACTTCAAAGGTAAATAAAAAAAAAGACCTGATAACTTTTTTTACTTTTTAGATATTTTGTAATTCATTCATAGTACTTTCATAGGCTGGTATTGTCTGCTCTGGCAAAATTCGTTTCCCTATTTTAATAACTGCTGAAAATAGTGCACTTTTGACTAATTCAGGCTGATTTTTCGAGTACTTTGGAGCGGCCATTTCAGTCTGCTGTGTGCTTAGATCATGTCCAGTTTCCACAAGTACAATATGTAAAGAAATTTCAGCCACAGTACATGAAAGTACCATAGAGGTATGCCAACATTCTCTCCATTGTGCATGTTGTAAATGCAAAATACTTCATCTTACACATGTCACTCTCTCAGAAGCATGTATTATCTGTAGAGCGCCCCCTTTTCTATCTGGCAATCTACTCACCAGTTTTGGATATTATCCCTCCGCCAACCAACTTGGCGGACACGTATGTATGTTAAAAGTAACAAAAAATGGTTTCAAGCATTTGGCCTCTTTACTTTATTTATCTTCATGACTTGTTAAGATCAATCTAATATATGTCTTAACTGTAAGTTGAACAAAGGAAAATTCTTTAAAAAAAATGTGTTTGTGCAAAACGTAAATTTGGACATGATTGTTGGAACACTTCCGTTGTCAAATCTTCAGTTTAGGAGGTGCGTAGTTTTTCACGTTGTCAAGCTTGTTAGTGTCGGAAGTAAGCAAATCTTGCATGTAGTTCGCAATCCCATAAGGACTCAGTCACAAATATTACTTCCGGTTCAGGATGTAGTCCGAGTCTATTTTTAGAGCATTTTTTCATCTCTTATTTTGGTGGCGATGCATGAGTTAGATTTAGCCATTCTTGGTATTGATTTAAATTAAATTGTTTATTCTTTAGAATACGACCATTATGGTGTGGTTGTCTGTGTGTATTTTGGTGACAGTGCACAGTGAGTAATGAGGCATTGGTGCTGATCCGGAAGTGAAATATGTGACCCATTAGACGTTGCTTTGTTTACAGTTCTGCCTAACAAAGAATGCCGGTTAACCTATGACAAGAACTTTACCATGAGTTCATCTTTGAAGATACTTTAGATCAACATATGATTTATTAGGATTTGTACACAGTGAAAAGTTCAGTGCTTAGAAACCAATGTAGAGACAATATAGGAAAATTAATTGTGATCTGAGGCCCTAATGGCTATATAGAAGTAATCGGTTTTTAAAAACACCGGAACTTCAGAAGTCTGCCGCTTCTTTCATAAACTGCGATATTCATGCGCATATCAACTTATCAATATGTAATTCGGTTCATGATTTAGGATGAAGTTCGTATTAAAAGGTTGAAATGGTTATCAATTTATTTTCTTTTTCAGTTAAGTATAGTGATTTTATTAAATTATCTGAAAATTGATAGATATATAACAAAACAATGATCAGGATGTGTTCTGATGCTGACAACTCGACGTGATCTAGCAATCAAGATAATAATAATAATAATAATAATAATAATACAAGAAGAATTATATATATATATATATATATATATATATATATATATATATATATATATATATATATATATATATATATATCCTAGTAAACAAAATTTTGCTATTACTGTGTGTGACGTTCCTTGATAACAGTCTGACAAGCAGACAACAGAAAATATATGTCCCCTCTATATTCATGTTAGAAATTCGGAATGTACTTGGACTCGTGTAAAAAAGAGATGAAAACAGATTTTGTTTGTGATATCTCAATATCTGTAAATAAGACATTGTTTTTGTTGTTTTAATGAAGAAAAGAAAAAATAATAACTTAAGTGCTTCTACAACTTTAAGTACGCTTGCAACATTAGAGGCTAGAAAGTTAGAAGAAATAAAAAGAACTCAAGATTCTCAATGAATGGTATATAATTTGTTTTGAAAAAAAATAAAAAATAATCCCCAGTCTTCGTTACATGTTAGTGAGTGAGTGAGTTATTGAGTTGGTTCAAAGGCGAGAGTGTTGATTTTGAAATAAAATATGGTCTTTTGAGATTTTCTTTTATTTTTTAATTCCATCCCCTACCCCAACAGCCCCCCCCCCTCTCTCTCTCTCTCTCTCTCTCTCTCTCTCTCTCTCTCTCTCTCTCTCTCTCTCTCTCTCTCTCTCTCTCTCTCTCCCCGTAGCATGCTACGGAACAAACCGGATGTTAATAATGGCCATTTTGAACTACCCTTAAGCCCGTGGTTGTTACTACGTCCTAATAACTTCATAACTTCACAATGAACAGATAATCATTTCTAACGGAAACACAAGAAAAAGTCGCAGGCAATTGAAGCCGAATGATTTCTTAATTTTTTATAAATTTTATTTTTTACATTGCAAAGTTGCAGCAATATCATTACAAATTAAGCATGCAGGTATTTCATTAAATGTTGAACGTCGTCGAGTGTTATTTTCATGGCCTGTCATGTTACGAGACTCTGTTCTTCGCACATCTAGCCGAATGTTTGTTCGCCCAAAAAACTTACCAATTTGAGAAGTATAACTATGATTAGGATGTGGGAACAGCAGATTTTGTTATAAAAAGATAAGTGTTGAAAATAACACTTGACAACGTTTCAACAATCAATGAAATACTTGCAGTTTTAATTCTTAATGTTATTCCTGCAACTTTGTCATGAAAAAATTGAAGAAATCATTCGGTTTAAATAGCCTGAAATTATTGTTTACGTTGCTTTTAGTGATGGCACGTCATCTAGTTATTGTGACGTAATAACTACCACGGGGGTGGGAACAATTCAAAATGGCCATTATTTACATCCGAGGTATTTTCTAGCATGCGATGGAAAACTCCGGGTGACATTCGAGGTATGATCCATCAGATTGACTTAGAAGTAGCGAATGTCGTACAGGGGTTACAAGAAGATGTTTCAATTGAACCAGAGACTGGTACCCTTAGACATGAGTGTGTTAGCTAAGAAGACGTCTAAATAGGAGACTAGTCTTGCGAAATCGTACCACTAAACCGACCCCGCACCCCTCCACCCCCCACCCCAAGTCGAAACGTCTGTTTAATACTGTAAAATTAATGCAAAACTATTTGTGAATTGTTACAGATATATGTTGGCGAAAGATGGATCAATATGTTCGGGTTTTATTTGTATTTCGTTTCATGGCATGTTTATAAAGATTTTATAAAAAAAAAGGGTCTTATTGAATATACTATATGTTTCGTCACTTCGTTACTATTGAACAATATTTCTCTCTCTGTATGCTTTAAACTTTGAGAATGACTATGTCCATGGTGGCATCATTTAAAAGAAATAAATTAAAGTGAAGCGTTTATATTTTATTAGGACCAACAAATGTTGCTGGAATATAATTGAAAAATAGAACACACACAAGCACGCACGCACACACGCACACACACACGCACACACACACACACACAGATTCAAGTTTTGGTTTCGCTGACATCTGCGAGACACTTTTTAATTTTGTTCAAAATAGCCATTATCGGATTGAAGTTACTGACTAACCAATTGGGACACAGAGATATTAATAGTTATAGGCCTATGCTATTAGTTTGTCAATGTAGGCAGGTAACAGTCAAAGTTTCAGTTCGATGGTACAGGGTTCGGCTTGACTAGTGCCATGCTGGGATAAAAGTTAATGCCTTTGTGTACAGGGCCGTCGCAAGTTTCCGCTGGACGAAACGGTGCCCCGGGCGAGCGTAGCCTTTTTGCGCCCCCCATTCGGAAAAATATACCGCAAACTCCGCGAAAAAGCGCCCTCTCCCTCCCGAACTTGGCGCCCCGGGCGGTCGCCCGTATCGCCCGCCCTTTACGACGGCCCTGTTTGTGTGTGTGCGTGTGTTATTGATGATTGGACTAAACATTTAGGTACAAGTGACCAGGTAAAATATTTTTGTACTCAAATTGGAAAACGCTCTTGACACTGTCTTCCAAGAATTGTTAAAGAGTAAATTATTTCACTATGGAATTGCAGGGAAAAATATGCACTTGATAGATTTTGTTTTTTTTTATGTTTTCTTGAACAATGTGTGGTGGTAAATGGTTCAAAATTGTATTGGTTGAAGGTAGCTTTTGGAGTACATCAAGGCACAATACTTGGACTAGTGCTTTTCTTTTGTAAATTAACGACATCATGATTAGAATGTATTCAGAAATTCGCCTCTTTGCAGATGTCTCTGTATACCACATATCAATCCAAACCCAGCAGATACCAAGATACTACAAAATGACATTAATAAACTAAGACAGCGGGCACGAAAATGGGCATGAGATTCCAACCTAAAAATACAATATAATGCAAATGACGAGAAAATATTCCATTAAATGATTATGTCATATTCATTGGAAGGTACCTCTTTAGAAACTCTCAGTCAACAAAAATATTTAGGAGTCACAATTGCTAGTGATCTAATATGGAACCTTCAAATTCAAGAATTATGCACCAAAGCAAATCGTATTTTATGCCTATTAAGACGTAACTTATCATCTTGCCCACAATATGCGAAAGAAACAACTTTTAACTGTTTTAGTTTGATATATTTTTGAAATTTTAGAATATGCTTGTATGGTTTGGGACACTATTCTCAGGTTTCACAGGATGGAATTGAAAAAAAATTCAAAAGTGAGCAGCCAGGTTTGTTGCATAAAGTTATGACTATACCCCATTAAGTATGACCTCAGTATTTGACAAATTGTCATGGAAACCACTAAACCAACATTGACTAGTAAATAGAGAAATTTGTTCAAAGGTTTAAAAAAACAAAACCAAAATACCCTGCTACATTTTAATCAAGCCAAAAAGAACCAGTAGAATATACCTGCCTGATACCATAGGAACAATCAAAGATTGGAATTCTTTATCACAAATATTAATCACAACAGCTTAATCTTCAAAAAACAAAAATTGATACCTTTCAAAATTAGTACGGTTACATTGTTTCTAAATTTTAAATTTTTTTTGTATTAAGGTTGACCATGCGCGGCGCAGCAATGTCATTATGATGTTAGCACCAGACTATAATCAATATCAAGATCACGGTATGTTTAGTTAAAGGTGGCCGGTTCGGGTTCGGTTGTTCGAGTTGTCGTATATAGACCCAATTGTTTGGAGGCGGAAGAGGCGTCACAAAGTACATCGAAAAAGAAATTATTTATAGTTGTCATACTTTCTTTTGCTTTGGCAAATATGGGATGTCTATGTTAACTTGCTGAAGGAACTTTTACAGAAGGGTAAAACATACTATTTATGACGTAATTTTACGCGTATACACTTTTATTTTTCGATCAAATTGACCCCCACCCACCTTGAACTATGGCATGTATGGGGTGGGTGGTGTTTCCCATCACGTGATCCTTTGTTAGGCTACCGAACGACATGTCCGGACAACCATCAAAAAAGTGAATGTAAAGAATGAAATCATATCAAAAATCGGAGAGATGGTAATAGTATACGATATATTATGTTTATTACTAATCGTTTTGCAGTTATGAGTTGGTCGTGGGTTGGTGTAAAGGAAGACTTCATAAAAGTGGATGGTGACGAACAATTTTTCGACGTCAGCAGTTGTGATAATTAGTTAGGGCTTTCATGATTGACCAGGTTGATGTCACATCATTACCTCAGTGGATGGCAAACGATATTATAACTGTGAAAGGCATTAATGACTTAAGTTCAACACATTAAAAACTGGACAAATTTTCACATATATTCGAGCATATTGTCAAATTAGAATGCTTTAGTATTATTTCAGTCCATTAGAGAATCAAACATTTTTGTTGGTTTTGATCAAATTTATATGGTTATTTCTCTTGTCAAAATGTAGTCTATATAATCTACAATGCAAAGTTTGCTTGAAATGACGCATCATGTGACCATGTTACATAGTGTATGAAAGGGTTATAATTTAGAAAGTGTCTTTTCATATGGCAGCTGTGTACTAGATTTTACAAAGACTATTGATGCAGCTGCTGTGTACCCACTGTAGTAAAGACTGTCTGCACAGCGACCAGTGTCTGGCTGACTGTGGATTATGCTATTTATGATATAGTGTGCATAAAATTAGAGGTCATTTTGGTTGGACTTCATGACTGATGGTAGAAAGTTTGCACCAATTGCAGCATGGACTAACTACAAAATGAAAGTCAACCTAAGGAATACCAGGTCCAGAATTTAAGGATTTTGATCCTAAACGTGAATGTAGTATGCTGTGTTGCTTAAAGATGAAATGAAGAAAAAGTGAATGGAATATGGTCATTTGTTTCTTCATCCAGTGTATTGGACAATTTACTGATTTAAAATGGAATTAAGGTAATTAAATAAATTAATATTGAAAAGAAAGTGTAATCTCTTCCAAGATTCCTTCTAGTTGCACACAAAATGAAAGAATGGCAAGGTAAAGGCATTGAGAATTGTTATTGTTGTAAAATCCGAAACAACCACAATTATCAAGGTTATAAACTGTCTTAAGTTTTCATTGGTTTATTATAGTACTAAATATTTCACAACAAATGAGCATTAACAATCTGATGACATATATATTGGTGACACAACAGTACACACATAATGTTCTGAATTATTGCATCAAAAGAAAAAATCACTTTCAATATCCTACCTTCAGAGATAAGGAATATTTTATGAAGTAACGATTGTGCAGTTACTGGTTAAGTTGAAAGTTTGATTTTAGCAGATGACAATAGATGTGATAATTCATGTACAAATCTGCAATTTTTTGCAAGTCATTGTGGGTAATTATCTACAAGGTACTATGGATATACTATAGCTGGTATTTGATTTTCTTCATTATAAAATTTTTATTGCTACAAGGGGTGAAGAAGTGTAACTTTATACCAGTTTTAATAACAATGACTTGCAAATATGGCATTAAAGGTTATCAGTTGCAAAAATGAGCATATTTTTACAGAAGGAAAGACTAAATGTATGATTTTCGAACAACTTTAATTTGTAAGCATGAAAACTTAATATCCTTCATGGGGCAAACTGATTGTGAATTGGACAGTTTTAACTTTGCTTTTCAATAGCACAAATGAGAGTCTCACCTGCCAACTGGTAATTGATGATGACACAAATAGGAGCAAAAATCTTGCATATTTGAATGTGTTAGTTGCCACCATTCTTGCCATAATCAAGATAAAGCATGAAATAACAACTATTGTAAAACTGATTTAGAGCTAGATGAGCACAATTGTAAGTCGAACAGGGACATTTGAGATAATAAAGAAATGTATAGTTAGCTGTCCTACTATTCTGTAAGCTGGGGATCAAGATGTAATTTTCATATTTATATCATCAGTTTATACTTTCCTTTGCTTAAAAGTGCCAAATTAAGAAACTTTTTTTATCAAATTGATATGAGTTGGATACAACTTTGCATTGAATCCGATATTGATATACCTATGTTGTGTAGTAAATATTAAGGGTAAGTAACTCTTTCATATTTAAGCAACATTTTCTGTTGAGAATTGTGGTTCCTGAATGTTGGTATGCATAATTAAATATTGCAGTGGGCATAAAAATTATCTGACTCATAATTGTGTCTGTCTTAGTTTACCCGACTAAATTCATCACTGCATCATTATTCCCATGATTGCTACACAGCTGTACAAAATAGCTTTACCTAAATTATATACATGACTATGCGAATAATCTTTCTAGATGAGGTACACTGCAGCCATGCGAATAGTCTTTCCAAGTTCAGATATTAAGGTACAGTTGCAGCCATGTGAATAGCCTTGGCCAATAATTTATGCCAATCAGTTCTGAAAGCAGCAATTTACTCCATAATATCATTCCATTTTGAAGAAGGATGGGTTTCTTTTATCCCAGGTACTGTTTAAGTTATACAGGTAAAGACGTGTGCATTTTGTACAGAAATCACATTCACATGCACATCCTGAATTTTCTCACACATTCTAAAAATAAATTAGACACTGGTTTACTTTAGACCTGGAGAAAACTGCTTTTAATGAAATCAAATCAGATCAACATTTTAGAAGACAAGGTCACACAATTTATTTTTGCAGTGCTCTATTTTGAGATATTTTAAATCTTTTTTATATTTCTGCTATATGTAAAGTATATCAGTTTCAACATAGAAAAAATATATGGCTCTTTGGGGGAAGTGGAATTTGAGTAAGGGCAATTGATTTGTTTCAAGCCACTTGCTCTGGGTTTGTCTCTTAAAATATTTTTATTTGAGAACTGCTTGGATAAAGTATGCTATGGTGACCTGCTTTTTAATACTCCAATAATCATGCAATTTTTTTTGCACATAACTCTCTTTCTCTTATGCCTTTGCATGCAGTCATAAAACTTGATGCAGGCATTAATCTGGAGGAGTACTTTGCAGGGTTCTCCTATGGATTCTGAAAGTTGCAGTCCAGGACTCCTTCCTTGAAAAAAGTTGCAGTCCCAGCCCTAAAAATAGTCCCAATAACAATATTTTTTTCTCCATTCACTACTTCAGAACATTATGCGTGTATTGTTGGGTTACCAATATATAAGTAATCAGATTACTAATGCTCATTCATTGTGAATATTTAGTATTATAGTTATTGAATGAAATACTACGGCAATTGAGAACAGTGATAATTGTGATTGTTTGTGATGTTACAACTGTAACAATTCTCAATCGCTTTACCTTGTCATTCTTTATTTTTGTGTGCAGCTAGAAGGAATCAAGGAAGCTATTACATTTTCTTTTCTATATTAATTGATTTAAGTAGCTTAATTCCATTTCAAAACAGTAAATTTGCCAAGACACTGCAAGAAGAAAAAATGACTATATTCCATTCACTTTTTTCATTGCATCTTTAAGCAACACAGCACATTATAAAACATTCACTTTTTTTCTTAAACAAACTTTAAGGTTTATATGTCCTTCTTGGTCATTTCACCATGTAATTTGACCATATGACTTCATATGAGCACAGCAGAAACTATATACATTGCAATTAATTCTAACCAATAGGAGTTCCTTGATTAGAGCTTCAATCACAAATAGATATAAATGTTAATCAGCTGCCACTAGAACAAGCAATTTTTGTGTGTAGTTTTCAAAACTTCACCAAACCATAACAAAGTCCAAAAGATCTATATTTTCTTTTGAATTGACCCCTAAACATGTAGTTGTAAACTTGAGGTTACTCATCCGTACCATCGGTGACCTCTATGGTTTGAATAAGATGAACACTATGGTGTGATGATATCTGTGCATGTGCTTCATATACATTTAAAGCGGTTGTATCAAAATTGTTTTGAAATGTTTTCGACTTTTTCATTTTCTGGTGAAGTTTAGAAACCTAACAAAATTAAAGTGCTTGTTTAAGTGCCAGTTTATTAAATATTTGTACCTATTTATAATTACAATAAAGTCTGGAAACAAGTCTGAGTGCATAAAGCTAACAATATTCCATTGTTTTCTCATTTTGCGGCCCATGGGAATGTCCTATTCATTCCACAAATCTTAGTCTCTTTGACATTCTGTTTTCTTCATAAAAAACCCGGATGCATTAACTATTTTCTGTTGGCTAGTTGTGCGAGAATCAGGCTCACTGGCAACCCATGTGCTTAGCACCAAAGAAATTATGTAAAGTTGCCATTGGAAAATACACTTATGACAATCACTCGAAAACAAATGTATAGTACATGAAAAAGAAAAACAAGCAGATTTATGATGATTAACATAGGCGTTCATATCCCTCTAACTAACAAAATAAGTCCTTTGGCACTATTTTTCAAAATACCATATATGATAAAATGCAAGTGTTCCAAACATCATGGAAGGATTTACCATACAATGGATTCAAAGTGCGCTGAGTGATGCTTATCACAACAGGGTGTCAAAGCACAAGCGCATGTAATTATTCTTTTGATCAAACAATCATTATGTACCGGCAATCGATTAACAGGTGTTTTTATTTCCTTGTCTTCTAAGTCCGAACCTATGCAGCTTCACCGAAATCCCTTTACAATCACTTGAAATTTGTTTGATAGACCGCACACTACATGTTTGATCTTTGCTTTGTAGAAACAGATTAAATAAAAGTTCACAGAAAAAAAAAACTTGCGTACCACAGACTCTGCTGTTGGAATTTTCATGATTCCAAAATTAAAAGTATGCACACTTTTACACAGATTTTGGCATCCTCAATAACCCTGCTTCTAATTCTCTGACAGAAGTAGATCACAGTGACCTACTTTTCATATGCAAGTGATTACATTAAGTTTTTTGCATCTAACTCCATTTCTTGCACAATGTTGCATATATAGACAAAGTATTTGTGCTCTCATTCAATATTAGGATGAAACTTAAGTGCACTGCCATTGGTACAGGTACATGAAATCTTGGTACATCAAATAGACATTTGAAGTATCAGTTTCCTATAGCAAGTTTTATACTCTGCAATCTCGCCACGGTACATATATCAGCACCTTTATTTCTCGTTTATATGTACCGTATTATTAAAATTCATAACTGCATGTAGTTTCTTTCATATATTGATCCTTTAGTTCACACAATATACTGACAGTGTCATTTCCTTGTAATCAGCGTCAGAGTCAGTCTCATATTTTCTCATTCAGACATGATAATGTGAATGTACTACTTAAAGCAAGTTTTGACAAATAGGAAATAAATAATTATATTTTTACTTATCAGATTTATTTTAATCATAATATTTGTACGTATTTGGGATTTGCCGACTTTCAAGTCTTAACTTAGCGATGGGCAATTTGCGAGTTTGAATGTGCCAAGATTGCCAGCTTTAAACAATTGGTGTGACAAGGATTGTTTTGATGTATGTCACCAAATTTAAGGTGTCTAGGTGATAATAGTTAATAATACAACCCATGAGATTTCGTTCACAAATGTGTTTGGAAATAAAATGCACCGCACCGATCTTGAATGATTAGCTACCTGAAAATCTAGCACCCACAAGTGGTGTTTATTATCTGTTGTTGAAGTGATTATTGCAGGAGACTGATACATATTTACTGTTTGGAAAATAATTAAATGGATCAAAATAAGTGTTCTCAAATCATTCTTAAAGTCGTCTTATCAAAGATTTCAAGGCAACACTTGGATGATGTTGTAGCAGATGCAGACATGTGAGTGAACAAAGTGCTCCCCACAACAAAGCATAAAGTGAATTAATTGACGTTTAAATATTTCAGTAAGGGACTCTGGTTTTACCTTGTTTTCTTACTGGATTTGATACTAAAACCTGCATGATCAATTGAACTTTAAGTGGAAACGTAGATAAAGATATGATTTATTACAACATGATTAAAATCAAGTTAATACAGTTCTATTCATGGCCATTTAATTTTTAAGTTTAAGGTTTTTTGACCTAAACATCACTCTCTCTTAAAAATCTAGTAATTTCCAAAACCCTTGTCTATCTATCCATTTATCTATTTTTATACATGCACATGTCTGTCTTTGCTCTTCTAACTCAATCTGCATTCCAAACCTTCATTTCTTTCCTCATCTGCATATCTGTCCACATGTACTATTTACATATCTTTTTTGATAACTTTAGTTATTGACATATTATTTTAAGGTGCAAACAAAATAATACTTGTGATATTTTGTGGTCATATTTTGGGGCCAGCTCAAATCCCCCAAGAGCAAGTTAAATTTTTCAGTCAGCTTGACCTTTTTTTTTTATAAAAATCTTTAAAGCCCTGCCAGGCCAGGTCAGCAACCTTGGTGTGTCCTTGGGAAAGGCACATGGCTTCCATTTCCTCAGCATGATATAGGTTCAATTTAAAATGGGTACAGTATCACTGTATGCCTAAAGTTTATACCCAGATATGCTAGGACTTTTGTCTCATTTCATAAGTTGATAATGGTATTGTCATCATGCTGTCACAGGTGAGATATAGCATACCACAAAACCATATGTTCTTTTTACAAGACATTGTCTTTCAAATCTGTGTGTACAAGACCAATACAAATTTTATTGGCTTTGATCTTTGGACTACCAGTATTTTTCAAAGACTGTGTTGAGGTTGCCACATTCCTAAATCACCCAAGGCAGTGAAAATTTTAAAATGATGAATAATTTCTTGTAAAATGACTATAGCTTAATAATCTATTGTCTTGAGTGTAAGCTTTTTGCAGTATTGTAACTATAGTGAGCAAATAGTGCTGGCATGAATTTTCTTCCTGAAAGCAGCATGTCCACACAAGATTACCATTATCGTATACACTAAGTTGAGTCCAAGTGCAAACGGCAAAGACCCAGATTTGTCATCGCATAATCAGCTGCAAGATCTGGGTCTCTGCAGTTTGTTAAAAGTAATCAGTAGAATAGACAACATAGATCCAGATCTGCCAGCAGATTACGTTGTTTGCAGTTGGAATCGACTATTAAGCAAGTATATAAGGTATTTATTCTGATATGTTTGTCATTATGTCAAAGAGAAAATTTTATCTGACATTGCAGACAACTTTTAGGGAAATTAACCTGCGAAAAGTGGTAAAGCGAGAAATCAACAAAAAAAATATAGATAGGACAGAAATTTAGGTCAAAGTTGAAAAGAGGGTACCCATTTATAGCTACTATGGAAGTAAAAGACGTGTCTAGTAAGGTGTGAGCAACATACTACATCTGATTGTAACACATTTAATATTGATGAAAATTTAGAAATACACAAACACAGCAAGATAGAATGTGTTAGTTATAGGTTTGCAATCAGTGCAGAAAATTTGCAGGGATGGGTATTTAGTCCATGTGCCAATCTTCCTCATCATAATTAGAATATGTAATTATAGAGCACTATGCTTGTCTGCAATGTATATTTGATCTGCCTAATACATTTTTTAAAATTCTTTCTCTGCAGAGATATATGTCAAGAAGATATTAAATAGAAGTTGACAAAGTTGGCTGGCACATCACATTTTGAGAAGCACGCCAAGAGCTCTTGGTTTAGTAGAATACACCATGGCATTTCTAGGTGATGTTTGCCGACTCAGAATGGCTGAATCCCAAGAAAATGATCCTTTGGAGAACAAAATCTCAGACTATACTGATTCTGGTATTACAATGGACAAGACTGGGAATTTTTGTGGTGGGAGTAATGTAGTTAACCACTTCGATACAGTCTCTGGTTCAGAAACATTGGTCACATCCCATGAAGTGGATATACATAATAGCTCTAATGTTGTATTTGATGGTGAAACTAGCCATAATCAGATTATGGAATCACCCTCTTCAATAGAACTCAAGAAAGAGGAAACAGTGGAATCTCTTGAAGTCAGTTCCTGGTCAGAGGTCAAGGCTGATAGGATAACAGAATTTCCAAAGTCTGGTCTGCCTTTAATGAATAATGATTCCACTGAGGGAGAGGCAACAAACAGTAACCAGTCTGGTTTTCACTTTAGCCATCAATCCTCTAATAAAATGTCTGTAATGAACTCCAACTTTGAAATCAAAAACTTTATGATGGAGGACAACAATCAGTCAGAAGCAGAAGAAAGATTCAGAGCTGTTGAAAATTTTCTTGGAGTGGGCAGTTTTCAAGATGGTTGCAAAGTTGGAGCTGATGTTGACATTAAGAAGGAAAATGGGCAGATGGAAAAAGTACAGGAAAAATCTTGTGCAGAATTAAGTCAGAATGGTGAGCTGTTCATTGCCACAGGTCCCACTGGGTTTGAACTGGACAATCTTAACATTCAGCGTGAGGAAGTCATTGGTGGTGAGGAAGAAATAACAGCAGGAGAAGGCAACTCAGAGTTGAAACCCATTGAATACGAGACTCCAAGAGGAGTTCATGGGACACAAAACCACTCACTCGGAAGTCCAAGCAGGAAAAGAAACAATTCAGTCCAAGAGGAAAAATCTCTTTCATCAAACAAAAAGAGTGGCTCTTCCAAGCGCAAACCTTCCAAGTCATTAGTTTCGCCATCTTCACGATCAAAGTCTCTTCATAAAGATAGCACTGATGAGGACAATATAGACATGGATGGGCAGAGTCAAGGTGGAATAGAAACTAAACCATTAGTCACATCCATGTTTTCAGCCTCCAAATCTAAATCCAAGTCCAGGTCAATGACTTCAGAAAAGGAGACTGTTTCATCAGGTAAATCAAACAAACACAAAGATAGCATTCCTTATACAACCAATCGATATCGAAGACATTTCCTGAAACAGGCTCGGAAAAGTGAAGCTAGGAAAGTTCAGGTTACCAATATGGCAGAGGGCAAAAGTAATCAGGAGATATGGGAGGAGGAAGATGAAACAGATAATGAAGAGTTGATGGATCGATCGTATAACAACTCAAATAATGGATCAGGAATTGTTGATACTGATGAGGAATCCAGTATGGTGATTGATGAAGGGGGTGATAACTCCAGTGATACCTCTGTCCATAAATGTTACGTATGCCAGCGCGAGTTTGACAATGTTGGCACCATGATGGCACATGTGATTTGCCACAGTGCTGCAGAAAAAGAGAAGGCAAAGGAGGATGGTATGCAGATTAACTACAATGAAATGATGACTCAGATGGAAATGGATCAGTCTCGTATATGCACGATTTGTAACCAGAAATTTGAGGATGCAACACAGTTGCAACATCATGCATATAACCATTTCCTTGGGAAGCAGTTTGCGTGTGAGGTGTGTGGGAAAGACCTCTCATCACTTGGGGCATACAATAGCCATATGAAAATGCATAAAGGTTACAAATGTGAAAAATGTGGAAAAGGATTTCGTGACAGAACTCGTTTAACGACACATCAGAGAACGCATACTGGAGAGAAACCATTTGAATGTGAAATATGTGGGAAGGGTTTCTCCCAGAAAGGAAATCTGAAATTACATTTACGAACTCACAATATTGACAAGTCATGCAAATGTGATTTGTGTAATCTAAGTTTTCGTCACAAGAATGATTTGATTCGCCACTGGAAAACACACACTGGTGAACTGCCGTACCCATGTGCTATTTGTAACATGTCATACTCAGAAAAAGAACAGCTGGAAGAGCATCTTAAAACACATGGGCTTAATCAGAAAACTGGCAGCAAAAACGGGGGTGAATATTTTCCAGAGGGGGTGAATAAGATTTACCGTTGTAATGAATGTAGCATAGACTTTGTTAACTTTCCAGAGTTTCAGCGCCACCTCCAGTCACACAAGGACAATACACATATGAAGAGTACCTGTAACATCTGTGGGAATGAACTTGATCAGGAAGAGCTAATTGACCACATGAAAACACACTCTGGAGAAAAACCCTACACGTAAGTTGCACAAATAAGTTTTAATCCTTTTGTCTACTAAAGGGACAAATTTTGATCAAATTGTTCATATCATATTGATTTAGGGGAATCATTTTTTTAAGGCAGGAACTGATTTATTGTATTACTATTCCAGAAGTGCATATCAATACAAAATCATTGATATCAGAGATTTCGGAAATTACCGGGCATGTCTCGGATACAATTTGCCACCCCAGAAACTCCAGAGCCTTTTCGGTGAGTCAGTTGCCCGCAACATTGTCGTCTGATTTGTACAATTCACATACTGATACGTATTATCCAGATGTACCTAGCCAAGACAAAGATATTTCCACCTTCATCATGTCAGCTCCACTATGTTATAAAGTGGATAGATGAGTGTTTTATGCCACTACAAAAATAGTCAGGAACGTTGTGTCCACTTCCTCCGTACTTGACCTTGCATCTCTGGCGATCTTTCATCTAGCTGATAAGGCTGGAAGTGACTATGCCTGGGATTTGGTAGGCTGTATTGCCAAGGTAGTGAATAGGATGGTTCACCACATGGTGGCAAACAAACGCTCTTACATCCTCTTGTAATATGGATTTGATCAGAAGAGACACACTCCTACTTTCTTCTTCTCAAACCACATCATCTGGCAACCATGCGTTCCCTCCCTTTTGGTTCTCCCATTCTGTTTGGGGGTCAAATTGTGGACGCGACAAAAGCAAGCCACATCAGAGTACAGTTTAAGCTCCTATTTATGCACAACCCTGTCAGCAAAAATATCGGAGATGGGATGATTGATGCCAGAGAGATCGCTGGGGTGGTTCTCAGCAATGGCAGAATTATATGTGGCCATATGCTCCTAACTTTTCACAGGCAGGTAGGGTGTGGTGAGAGAAGGCCTCCTGCCACTTGTCAGTGACATGACGTTTCTTCCACCCGCAGGCGACCTACCTGTGGGCACCAGACTCCTTTTTTCCCTGACTTGGATCATGAACCTATTCCCAGAAAATGATTGGGTGATCCCAGTCATATTGGATTATCTCTGGATCTTGTTCATCTGGTCCCCTCCACTTTTGTCATCCCCATTTATGACATAACTCCCAAGCGATCATATGAAGGTGAATGCTCTAGAGAAGGAAATAGAGTGAACAGGCGGTGGAAAACCACATACCCAGGGTTTCTACTCCAGAATCTTTCTGGTTACGAAATCCAACAGGAAATTGAGACCTGTTATAGACTATAGCAGGCTCAATCTGTTTATTTCTGCCCCAAAATTCAAGATGGAGATGGCAGGGTATGTCTGTCTTTCAGTGCATCATGACAAATATGCAATCAATCTCAGTCTGTCCAGCGTGTAATTCCATATACCAATTCATATGGCATTACGCAAATACCTTTGATTCACATACAATGGGATAGTCTACCAATTCCACACCCTTCCATTTGGCCTCATTCTAATTTCTTGGGCCTTCATCAAGACATTTGGACTGCATAATATCCCTGTTCAGGGCGTCCTCCATAGTGATGGCGGCGTACCTGGACTACATACTGCAAAAACATTCTGTAAGTTTGGTTTTGGTTAATGGCATGAACAACCTTCTTTCCCTCATTCACAGTTTAGGGCGGATAATCAAGGTCAAGAAGTTGGACCTTACCCCTTCTCAACATTTTGTCCATCTAGGTATGGAGTTCTTACAACATGTCAACTTAGTCAAGTTAGTGCATCTTCCTCCCAAACACATCAAAAGTGTGTCGTTCATGTGTCGGAGAAGGTGTTAACCAAGACATTTATTTCAGCAAGGGAGTTTCTTGAACTAGTCAACCTATTCTGTGTGGCAGTGGACCTTTTATACTTCTCCGCTTTACTCTGCAGATTACCCTCTTGCACATTGGTACCTGATCTTGGGTTGTTTTGAACACCGTATTACAGTCTTGACCAAGATCAAACTTCTTTAATTGCAAGACAGGGAGTGGCTAGCGGCAGGAACACCCTTAGAAACCACACAACTGGAAATAATCTGTTCAGATGCCAGTCTGTTGGGTTGGGGAGCACACTTGCTACCAGACTTTGTGATGGTCAGCGGCAAGTGGATGCTGCAAGATAAGGCTCTTCATATCAACCACTTTGGAAATGAAGGATATTGTCAATGCCTCCCATACTTGGGTGGAACACATCCAAGGAAAGACAGTCTCGATAATGTTGGACAATTTTGATTAGAGTGATGTACCTCTTCAAACAAGGGGGGACAAAATCACCAGACCTTTGCCCCCTGATATGAGAATACCTTTGTTGGTGTTCCCAATATCAGATAAATATTCAAGTCTGACTCATCCTGGCTGACTTATTATCAAGAAGATGCCCTACTGCTTCAGATGGAGCAGTCTCTCCACTTGTCAATCTTCCATCAAGTCTGTGCCCTATGGGGCAGACCGATGCAAGACCTATTTGTGATGAGGTGGAACAACAAACTGCCCACCTTTGTCTCCCCATTCTGGACCCAGAAGCATGGACTGTCGATGCCCTTTCAATCAGCTGGGAGAGAATGTGGACATGCATCTTCCCTTCATCAGTTGTGTTTCCAAAAATAATTCAGAAAGTGAGGGGCACAGACAGCAAAATGGATCAGATTGCTGCCGTACAATGGGACAAATCCTGGATCAATAATCTGCTCAGTATAGCGACAGACTTACCAAGAAATATTATTGCAACTCTCGTGTTGCTCAAGCAGCAGAGATTGCCACTATTCCATATGTGTCCAGAGAAACACCTTCTTCATGCTTGGCTCTTGTCAGGGATGCTCTGTGCAAAAGGAGTTCGGAGCTTCCGTCATGAAGAAGATCACAACAGCTAGAAGGCTCTCCACTTTGAAGGCATGGGGGGGGGATGGAGAGTTTTTAATGACTGGTGTCATGTAAATGACGTCACACCACTCTCAGCCTCCATTCCCTAGCTGGCTAACTTCTTTATCGTTCTCTTTGAGGTCAAGAAGTTGTCCCCTATCACAATTAAGGGATACCATTCCGTGATCTCAGACACGTTCAGACATCACAGAAGAGATTATATTGACCGCAACAAAGACCTTTCCGACATGCTTTCCAATTTCAACATATCCAGACCTCGTTCACTCACTTTGCTTTCCGATTTCAACATATCCAGACCTCGTTCACTCACTTTGTTCCTATGTCTTGATGTGGCTTTACTCTTCTAAATTCGAGCCCCTGTCTGCCACCACACTGAAGCAGCTATCATACAAGACTTGTTTTCTGATAGTGCTAGCTTCAGCATGCAGGGTGAATGAGCTTACATGTGGATCTGAACTATATGCAGTTTCATTCCGACAGCTCAGTCGTTCTAATGACACAACCTGGTTTTGTTTCTAAGAACAGGTTGCCATCAAAAGGTAACCAATAAATAAGCATTTTTGCTCTCTCCTCAATTGAGCCATCATGAGAGGTGAAGCTGCAGGATCCCATATGTGCTCTCAGAATATCCGCAGCAGCCATAAAAGACTATTCCTTACCGCATAAGGCAGATAAGGAAAACATAACCCCACAAGTACTGGCCAGTTGGCTAAATGTAGTTATTAAATCGTCATACTCTGAACTCGCACAGGATCAGGTATGATTAATGAAGATTTCAGCTCATGAAATACAAGCAATTTCCAGGAGCCTGACCTTCAAACATATTATCTCAATTCGAGACATAGTGGAGTCAGTTGGCTGGCATCTACTTTCTCCAGCTTCAGTCTTGGGCTCGGCCAACATGGGTATGTGAGAAAGCTTGCTTGCCAGTAGCTTCCCGTGGGTCGGTGGTTCTTTTCTGGGTTTTCTCGGGTTCTTCCTCCACCAAATATACTGGCTGCCATGTATAGCCTATCATGTGCTGAAAAATGGTGTTAAACCCATAACAACCAACCAAATCCTCCTCTTACCTATTCTCATAATGTTAATGTGATCAGGTAATTTATTTGATGGGGAAAGATTTTTTTAAAACTAAATTATGTTCCTCTGATAATACCTGATCACATTACTAAAATTCCCTGCCACTGTTCCCCGCAATGTGGGCATCCTTTTAAAGGTTACACCTGGGATAACAGTAGCCACCTAGTGGGAATAAAGGGGAGTTAACCTGCAAGAGTTGCTTCCCTTCATCTATGTTATATAGCTGGAAATATGTTTTTGCGTCTTTCAGGGAGGGCTGTTTTTGGAGGTAACAGAGAGTAATCCTAATATTGATGTGATCGTGTAAGTATTATCTGAGAAACATAATTTACTAACACATGATTTGTTTAGAAATTAGCTTGAATTCTGCAATCGAGTTTCTTAATATAGACCCTGAAGTGGTTGTTGGAACAAGCCCAGGGGGAGGAGAATTAATATGAAGTGAACCCATTTTGAGCCTTGTAGACGCCTATTACCAGTTACACTTGAGCATGCAAATGAAATTTAGTGCTTGTGCGGAAAATTGAAAAGAAGTTTATGTTTGTAGCTAATGCTGGAAATGAAAATTAGATTAACATGCTCACACTTTTGGCCATACCAAAAAATACATATGTACAAGAGCAAGTACAAAATTGTTGTTTTCATTTTATTTCTGCAGTAGCATAAAGGTCATCTTGGTATCCCTCCTTACTGTCTGTCTGTATTTGATCTCTTTATTCATCCATCCTGTCCTGCATTGTTTTGGCTTACATGTAATAACATATGTTACAACTCTAGGTCTTAAAATAATGTAACAGAAAGAAAGTGAAACCAACAATGTAAGTAAAATCAGTAAACAATTTATTTCTAGACCATTAAAATAAAAATTCAAAGACACTTACAGTAACGTGAATTAGAGTCCAAATAATCCAATAATCCTAAGTGTTCTAATCACAAGTCTTAAATATAGAATGTTCCAAATGAATTTCAGTAGCCTTGAATGTCCTGATGTGCCCAGTAGCCATTACTGTCCTGATGTGTCAGTAGTCTTGAATTTCCTGATATGCATGAATGAAGTAGTCCAGAATATGTTTGAATAAATTCACATAAATCCCAGAGTCAAGTATTGATCCAAAAAGAGAATGAGCACTTTTAGTAAATCCAATGAATATTTCCTCTCTCTGAATTCGCTGATTTTCACAGCTGTAACATCTGATTACTAAAATAAATTCTTTAATAGACTGATCTAAATAATATGAAGTTTAGTATATGAATGGAATCTTGTTTACGAAATGCTGTATAAATATAAGACAAGTCACATGACAGAACATTCTAGAATATGAGTAACTCTAAATGGAATTTTACTGGTGTACCTGATTTTTCTCATGTCAAGATATGGAAAATTCCAATCTAAGTACTAAATACTATGTAAAGAAGACTGACCTTGAACTCAAATGCAGTAAAGTACAACTTACTTCATGGGCACATATTATAAATTCAATACACATAACACTGATCAAACACATTTTGAATCTTGTACACTGATTTATGTTCCAGTGCAGATCACTAGAACAGAATTTCTGTTCCTGTTTTCATTCCAGGGTTTGAAATCGCTGTCAATTTCAGACCTTGGGGTTCCGGTGAGACCCCAGACAATCCCTCCCCTCCCCTGAAGGAATTCTCACATTATCACAGTGGGCCAGTCCAACCCTGTTTAATTCAGAGCAATAATGCCAGAAAAACTTGTTTACATATGCACAGTATGGAATTTTGTAAAGAAAAAGAAAAAAATCTGAAATTTTACTTTTACATGTAGATGACATGATTAGATTGTAAAATGCCTGTAGAAAAGTTGGGAATTTTTATTCCCCTTTAACTAATTTTTTGTTTGGTGTGAAATGCTTTATCGGGGATATATTTATTTTTGTGTCACAAATCTCGCTTAAAAAAACACTGTATTGAATTAAAACTGTCATAATAGATTATATTGTAGTTCACTTGCATTTCAGGTGTATCTACTGTGGGAAGTACTTCCGGCGCAGCCATCATCTTCAGACACATCTACGTACACACACTGGGGACAAACCATACAAATGTGAGTTGTGTGGCAAGTGTTTTGCCAGGGGAGATCACTTACAGAATCACAGACGAACCCACACAGGTAGGTCACAAACTGAGAGTTTCTCTCCTCCCCCTCCCCCCCCCCCCCCTTCATGTCATATTAAATTATTAAATACATTATTTCCTTTTATGGGTATATAATTACATAAGCAACAAATTGTACAAGTTTGAGTTGTTCAGCAAGTGCTTTTACCAGATTAGATCACCTTGAAAACCCCTTGTGTATGCTCTTCCTTTATAGCTAAGTGAGCAACTAATTGCACAAGTGTTAAGTTGTGCATGTGCATGTCCAGAATGGATTGTCATATCAACATTGGGTTTTCACTTTTAAAGAAAAACTTCTTTGATATCTAATCCATCCTAAATGAAAATGGTACCAATCTGATATCCCCTTAGACATCCAGTATGGCCATGATGACCATCTTAAAAATCTTATCACTACTCCTTAACAGATGGTTATATTGACATGGGGTTTTCACTAAATGATTTTTTATGATGTCTTGTTCGTCCTAATTGAAAATGGTACTGATCTGAGAGCCAGTGTGATCTCCATGGTGGCTATCTTGAAAATCGTATTACTCCTTCTCCTGAATCAGTGGTTTATATCAACATGAAGTTTTCACTAATAGACTTCCTATGATTTCTAGTTGGTCTAAATGATAATGGTGTCAATGTACATTATGGCCATCTTTAAAATCTTGTTATCACTACTCCTTTTCATCAGATGGTCATATACACATGGATTTTTTTAATGAGAAACCTGTTATGATGTATATTTGGTCCTAAATGAAAATGGTACTCATTGGACACTCACTATGGCCACCATGGTGTCCATCTTCAACATTTTTGAACAGATGGTTGTATTGATATGGGGTTTTCACTGAAAGACTTCATATGATGTCTAGTTGGTCTTAACTAAAAATGGTACTTGTCAGACAGCCGCTCAGATATCCACTATAGCAGCCCAACCATGGTAGCCATCTTGAAAATCTAGTTATCTTTAATGGATGGTTGAATCTACGTGGGGTTTTACTTCATGGCTTCTTATGATATATAATTGATCAATAATGAATATCGTGCTGATCAAACCTCCAACATGTCTGACATGCTGACTTCTTTTGTTATGTAGTTGGTCCTAAATGAAAATGGTGCTAATATCTAGTTGGTCCTAAATGAAAATGGTGCTATCAAATCTCCAACATGATGACCATGGTGGTCATCTCGAAAGTCTTTATATGGCTACTTCTCCTGAGTGGATAGTCATAGTGACATGGGGTTTCAGAACTGAGCACATTATTTTTTCATCCACTTGTCCAGGACAAGTGGTTTAAAAAAATTCACTTATTACACCTACCTTTTCACTTGTCCCTAAATTTAAATCACTTGTCAAGGTTTGTATACACTTTAATCCATAAAATGAACAAGCAAAAAAAAGTACAACATATTTATTTCTTAAAATAATTTAATTTTTCAAAAACATAGGTTGATATTATACATTTTATTACATCAGAGGTTTTCAGTTTTCCATTGTCCAGGTATCTTATATGCACTATTTCTTGCTCTGATGCGGTAGCATCAGTACTTCCATTAGCAAGAATGGAAAGGAATTTACTGGAATTCAGACTTTCCCTAACTTCTTATTTTTTTTGCCACACAGTCTGGCTTATGTCTCTTTGAAGAAATAGTTACTTCACACTCAGTGGCAGTCTTATGGTTTACCCCTCCACTTTCACATGAATTTTCCTTCTCTGAATCTTTCTTATTAACTTCCTTGTGAAAATAATTTAGTAAACTCACCTTGCTTGACAATTACTTCTAAAGTGATTGTAACAGACATTTTATCCTTAAATATGAACAGAGACAGTTCCTTAATTAGCGTAATTGTTTCGCTTCAAACGCAACATCGGATATTAAAGTTAATCCTCTGTATAATCAGTTAAAATTTAAAGAATCATCGCTGTCATTTAATCAGTTCATAAAGGGAACTGACACAAATGTTGGTAAAGTGCCTTTAAGTAATTTAATTGGATTGACTTGCAGGATTAAAATCAAACGGTGAGTCGTTCGTGAGGATCTGGTTTGTGTAAGCACAATATAACCCAGCCATTTTCAACACTGCTAATTAATCATACCGGCTTTGTTTTGCTTCACATGTTTTGACTGGCCAATAATTTGGTTGGCTAGCCCAATATGCAGTCAAGCAGTAATAGAACATGCGCATGTCATGCAACAGTTATCAATAACCACTGGCAGATGTGATACAGGATGTAAATAAATACATGGAGAGGGATAGAATCAAGTTTTCAGTATGCCCGGAGGGCTTGAATGGCCAGATAAAGGTAGATAAAATGATTATTGCATGAATTTAAGCACTTGCACAACTTTTTTTTTAATAGGAAAAAATCACTTGTCTCGAACTAACGACTTCGAATATTTTACTTGCCATACTTCGAAAATGAATAGTCTGGGATGTTGGGCTGTGGGATTTGCTCATTTCTGGGTTTTCACTAAAATAATTCTTATGATATGTAGTTGGTCCTAAATGAAAATAGTGCCAATAAGACCTCCATAGCCATCTTGAAAATCTTATCACTACTCCTCTTTAAGGGATTGTCATATTGACATGGAGTTTCATCTAAAACACTGCTCACTATATGTAGTTTGGCTTAAATGAAAATGATGCTAATGTGATATCCCAAAATCGAACAAATCTTACAACAGCTAGCTTCTTTCTTGCAAAATATTGTTGTTCCTGTGTTAAAATTATGATGATCCAGCTTCAGAATGGCTGCCTTGACAGCCATCTTGAAAATCTTTTTATGGCTACTTCTCCTGAATGGATGGTCATATCGACATGGGTTTTTGCTAAACACTTTAGCAATATGTAACTGGCTCTGAATGAAAATGGTGCCATCAGACCTCCAACATGTATGGTTCGCGCAGGTCTTGATAAACCCATGAATATTATGTCTAGTCTTGAAAAATCTTTGAAAATGAGAAAAAGTGGGAAAAGCACTTAAAGTTCTTTATTTTGCATTGACAGCCCTTTAAAAGCCTTTGAATTTTGTTAATATTTGATTTATTATTATTAAGTATCTCATTTTTACCTATTTAAGTATATTTGGGTAAACTGAGTGCTAACGATTGTTCTAATCCTTCATTTTATCACATACTATGTGTATTCGGATACCTTCAGTATTCCTTGTCTTATGACCAGACTGATACATTTGTTCTCAAACTCCCAAATCAAAGTTAAGGTGTTTCTTCATTAATAAACCAGTCAATACAAATGAAGTCAGCTTCATCTGCTTTAACGATGGTGAAATCAGACCTGCCAACCCTTACGATTTGACTGCAGGTTTTACTCAGTTGACTCATAAATTACTAACTTATGGAGTAATAGCCAAAAATATGAAAATACGATCTTTGTGATCAAATTCCAATATTGGCTTGTCGGGGTTTGGTCCATATCCAGGTTTTCATATTAGATTCAGTGGAGTTGGTCAGGAAACCATAGTAACTGAATAGGAGTACCTCAGATGCCCTTATCTGCCCATATTTTTTTTAATGAAAAATGCCTGCATGATGAAGCTGTTGTCATAGCATTTTCTAGAAATGTCGTCCAACAAACGAAAACACATTAAAGGCGAATGGGACAATCAGCCTCATATGCAGTTCAAAGAACCAGCACAGAAGTATAAAAAGGAATATTCAGATTCTTGGTTGTGCAGGAACGGCAAAAATTACATTTACTGGTCATAATGTTGTCTTGATTTGAGTATTGCTCACAGGGCGGAAAGACGATTGCAACAGCCACCATGTGAAATTATTTTTTTAAAAAACAACCAAAGATTACATCAAGCTGAGAGATTTAGAAGCCATAGACTTCCATGAGATTTGGAAATACAGTTTCTGAAACCGAACTGGAAGTCATTATGGTATAAATGTACTTTATGAACGTTTTAGTTGAACATAATGTTGCCTTTGCTGCATCAAATCACACTTCTGAACTTTTCAAATGCATGTTTTTCCAAGTTGACAATAGCAGTACATGATATTTTATTACACCTTACTGAAAATTGGTCTTATGGAAAAATTTGGAATGCCTTACTGGGAAGGTCTTGTTAGGGTTGGCAGGTCTGGGAAATGTGTGTCAATCACAAATGGATCACATATCCCAACTACTCATGGATTAGAGAGTTCAAAGGGGACAAGTTGATGGAATGTATGCTTTGTGTAATAATTTATAAGTTAATCGATTTTGGGAAAAATGGTGGAGTATGTTTTTTCCTCGCATATGAGAAGTAAAAGACACCAATCATTGGCAGCGCTTTGGAATCCTGGGAACAGTCAGTGATGACTTCTTTTTTGATCAGGGTTTGATGAGATTTGGTACATAAGCTTATATCATCAAGTTCTCACATGAGTTCGATTATAAACCACATCCATGCATATTTATGAGGTGATGACTTCTTTTTTGATCAGGGGTTGATCAGATTTGGTACATAAGCTTATTTCATCAAGATCTCACATGAGTTCGATTATAAACCACATCCATGCATATTAATGAGGTGATGACTTCTTTTTTGATCAGGGTTTGATCAGATTTGGTACATAAGCTTATATCATCAAGATCTCACATGAGTTCGATTATAAACCACATCCATGCATATTAATGAGGTGATATTGTGTCTGATTGGCAGAGCTTGTGAACACTCTAGATGCCATATTATTTTCTGATCAGATTTTGATCAGACCTGATATGTAAGTTAGTTTTGTCAAGATCTCAGATGAATTCTGTCCACACATATTAATCAGTTGGTCTTGCATCTGATTGGCTGAGTTTGTGAACAGTCTAGAGACAATGTTTCAAAACAGATTTTGATCAAACTTGCTATGTAAGCTTGTATTTTCAAGATCTTTGATGAGATCAATTAAAGGAAATTTTTTTCTGATAAGATTTTTATCAGATTTGGTATGTAAGCTTATATCATCAAAACCTCAGATGAGTTGGATTATTGTTTATAGCACTTGTGGAATGTCAAGAGATTAAATTATAGTAATTTCATATTGAAACCATGCATTTACTTGCCAGTTTTTAATAGAAGAAAGCCAGGGAAGTAACGTATGAAAAGGACTGTTCTGAATAATAGGTTTGGGATCAATGGTCATGCAGAGTTCTTCTTCTTGAAGAAAATATGAAAATATAAATATCTAGTTTTAGAATATAAGATGAATAAGTTTCAGTAGAACAGGTTATGAAAAATAACAGTACATGTTAATGATTATAATGAAGTTGAAAATAATTTAATAACATAATTACGGTATATTTATTAGACTAGTTTGTAAAACACCCAACAGGTTGTTACAATCTTGTGGATAAAAAAGTTTTTACTAAGAAAAAAAAGCTGTGCAGAGATTTACTAATACATGTAATGCAATGTAGCTCTGGTTTCTCTTCACAACAAATTAATCTTTTGTTCTGGTTTCTCAACACGTTGAAGGACCATTCCATGAGTCAAGGAAAACCAAAAACCTTGTAGGCAACATACTTTAAAGAGGGCTCAGCCCAACCAAACAAGTTATTGACTGTTGCAAAAGACACACAACAATAACACCTTAAAGCTGAACAAAACAAAGTATCTCCGAGGCACATCAAAATAAATGTATATAAGTATCAGAATTTCTATACATATTTAATTATGTGCAAGAAAAAGATTTTGCTTTAAGAAGAGTATATTTCAAATTCTTGAACAAAACTATGCCCATATTTATCAATTTATTTTCAGAGAATAATTGCTAAAAACTTTACACATTTGAAATTTCTGAATATTTTGAAGCAAGTTTGATATGTTTCATTAAAAGGAGATTGCCATTTGCTAGTATTGCCTTATTAAAATGCCTGAAACATTTGTGATTTATATGTTATTACATTGTATTGTGCATTAATTGAAGGCATTTAAGATATTCAGTGCCATTACACACACATTATTTTAAATGCATATTTTGAGCTTTTAATAATTATACCCTCCACTCCCCAAAAAACAATAGGCTTTCCTCCTGCAAAACTTACAGATTTATTTACTAGGAGCAAAGAAACCCAAGACCATACAAAAATCCTGAGAATTTTGTTTGTCAATCCAGGCTAATCAGATGTTGGGAACAAACATGCAACCGTCTGGTCATGAGTCCAGTCAGTTAATGACTGAGCCACCCCAGCTCCCTTGGGTGTAGATCTCAAAGGGTTTCCAAGTTGTTACTCTAGGGGCAGGCCCCCAGGAGGGTAAGGACATATCCAGGAATCTATGCTGGTTGCACAGATTAAGTCCCCTTGCAGTGCCAAGTAAGATTCCGCTTTACAGTTATTAAATACTTATGAAAGTGGGACAGGTAATATGTGAAGTTGTGTGCATTTGTAACAAACACAATGGAGAGGATGTTGGCATACCGTTATGTTACTTAATGTACTGTGACTGAAGCAGACGGTTTCTTCGATGTGCTCAAGAAATTAACTTGAACTGGACCAAAGTACACTAACTTTAGCAGTTATTAAATTAGGAAAAATGAATTTTGCCAGAGTAGACAATACTAACTTATGGAAGCAATAAATGGTGTATAAAATATAAAAATACTAAAATAAGTTATTGGCTAGTTTTTTTTCTTCTCCAATTTGTTTTTGAAGTCAAGAAAGTGAAAATAACAAAGCATAGCTAGCAGTCTTTTGAGAGGTGCATATCTGAAGTAAGGCCAAACTGTATACTCTATAACCCAAATTACAACCATCAATGATAAGGGTGAGGATATGAACAGTTTTTAAGTCATGAATTGGGACCTAGTCTCAATGGGGTGGAAGATATCCAGGGGACAATGCTGGCTGTATAAATGACTTGTGCTTTTTATGAAGAGAAAGTGATCCTATATGTGCGTGAGTGTCTCTGTGTGTGTATGTGTGTGTGTGTGTGTGTGTGTATATATATATATATATATATATATATATATATATATATATATATATATATATATAGACTTTATAGCCACACATGAATCTACTGTTTGTAATATTCATTTAAAAAAAAAAAAATATTTCAGCCCTTCTATAGGTCTCATCAGGTGTCAGCAGCAAACCATAAGTTTATCGCTGTGATTTGCTAGGTTTTCCCCACAAGTTTTTTGGCAGCAGGGTTAACAAAACATTTACACAGTATTCTTATCACTGATCATGATTTTGCCACGTTTGCACTATGGTAAATCCACTCACTTAAAATTCTTCCGTTTGGCGAAAGCATTCTCTTTGTTTTGTTGATACAGATGTGTTTCAATTTCCCTTCCACTTCCTGACTGCTGGCATCGGATCATTGTCTTTTATATCAACACAAGCAAGATTTATTTTCATAAGATCGTCAATAGTGTCAACACTCAGTCTGCACTGCATCTTTGTTTGATCAAATTCTGGCATGAAAATCTGTGCTCACACTCCATGCTTGACACTGGAAGTGCGTGTGAAATTTCTTTCAAATGAATCACATTTGGTTTCTGTCCTTTCATTGAAACTAGTTTTGTCAGTAATTCAGCTGCAGACTGTCCTCAATAATTGTTGTACATCATGTACTTGAGAATCCCACACTCCTTTACTTCATTGGCACTGATGACTGCATCACTGTTCTCTTTTGGTTGCCCGTAAGAAGTGATCAGAGTATCAGTTTCAGGAAAAGTGTTGGCTCAAACACAGTGAATGCATTAAAAAATCTCATGATCTGGGAATCTATAACGTACATTTGTATGAATAATCATGCACAGTGTACTGCTTTGGCTTGCAAGTCATTGTCACATAACAAACATTTCAGTTCTATCCCTTTGAAGTGACCATTGTCAAACATGGCTGTACGACACTCTTTGCAGAGGGGCCCAAAACGGGATGTATATGTATATCCAAGGTACTCAGCTCCCAGCAATGTCAAAAATCCATCAACATATTTCTTCATGGTAATGCATGGCAAATCTCTTGCCTGCAAACACCGGCTAAGGGTTACAGTTTTCATAATTATTATGCTAACACTTTAACATGGTGGGTAGTTCTCTCTTAAGCAGTAAAACTAGGACTGATACATATTGTTGTCTCATCTAGGCATATATAAGCCTACCAGTTAAAAAAAAACCCTTTATAATAACAAACAAACATCGTTACTGAGAAGCTGATCTTTACAATTTACCACACTTTCGTTCACTAAAGGATTAAGTTGCCCTTCTCTACCCCCATTTAACCAGCTAACTGAGAGCAGTATTGCCTTTAGGCATTTGAACTATAACATGCTTAGTCGGCGACACATCTATTGATTGTCCAACAAATAAACAATGTGTAAACTAGATCTAGTCACTTTTGAATTAAGTTTAATCGGCGATACCTTTAGTAATTGCCTGACAAAAGAAACTATCTGTAAACTCAACATAGTAACCTTTGAATTTTACTTTGTTAAAGTGTTTATTCGAGTTTCATGGATGAACAAATCAAAGACAATTTGAAATGATGATATTGTGGAATATTCCATGATCAATATGCTGTTTGTCAGAGCATATACAGGCCAAAACATTTTAAGTGCTGGACATGCCTGGAAACAAATACCTGGAAAATACAGGGATTTAAGATCTGTTTAGTCGAGGAAAGAAGATATGATACCAACATTAATAGACAATGTAAAAATTATGTGCAGTAAGCTTTTCTTTCCCCTCAACAGTTTCAATATAATGCATCGACAAGATAACATGTCAACTGCCGAGGTGAGCAATTTAAGGCTTACTTGTGCCTCTTGTTATTACAGATTGTGTCTGTCAGTTCATCCATTCATCACACTTTTGTTGACTTAATATTTCCTGAAACATTTGATATATTTTCATAAAACTCGGTATGCCTGTGTATCATGACTGGACACTGTCCTGTAAAATATGGAGTATGTCTATTAGCATTTTAAGAGTTATACCAATTTTTATACACCCACTAATAGATGGAGAGTGTATTATGCTGTGTTGTCCATCTGTCCATCCATACATCCATACATCTGTTACCAATTTCGTTTCAGCACAATAACTCGAGTTATTCTCCATCAACAGTTAACTAAACTTTGTGGATTGCTTGAACTTGGGGTAAAGAAGAACCTTATATATTTTTGGGTGAAAGGTCAAAGGTCAAGGTCACTGACTGAAAGAAGAAAAATTAATTCTGCACAATATCTCGAGTTCTCCACTATCTACAGTACCCAAGGTTTTTGGACAGCTTGCACATGGAGTAAGGAAAAATCCTTGCTGTTTATTGGGTCAAAATGTCAAAGATCAAGGTCACTGTTACTGTGACTGAAAGAACAAAAATGGTTTTTGCACAAGAACATTTGTTCTACATCACAGATCTGTACCAGATGATATGTTTGGCTTGCACATGGGGTAAGAAAGAAACCTTTTGATTTGGGGGGTCCAAAGGTCAAGGTCACTGTGACTGAAAGAAGAACAATGGTTTCTGCACAATAACTCGAGTCCTCCATCATACACAGTTACCAAAATTTGTGGATAGTTTGTACTTGGAGGCAGGAAGAAGTTTATTGGGTTTTAGGTCCAAAGGTCAAGGTCAGTGTGATTGAAATAAGAACAGTTTTCACACAATAACATTACTTTTAAATCACAGACCCAGACAAAACATTGTGGATGGCTCACACATGGAGTGAGGAAGAAGCCTATCAAAAGGTCAATGTCATTGAGTGAAAGAATAAAACTGGTTTTTGCATAATAACTTTAGTTCTAAACCATGTACCATGACCAAAGTTTGTGCACTCAAGGTATCAAAGAGGACTGTTAATTTTGGGATCAAAGGTTAAGGTCATTGTGGTTTGGAAAAAAATGGATTCTGCAGAATAACTTTTCTTCTAGAGTAAGTTCCTCAATCAAGCTTTGAGAATGGCTTGCACTTAGGTTAATAAAGAAACCTTTAGATTCTGGGGTGAAAAGGCTGGAGGTTGTAGTCATGGTAAATCTGATAAGAAAATAATGGTCTGCACGTTCAATTTAGTATCTTAAGTGCCTACTTTGGGGGTTCTATTAAATACAGGGCAGGCATATAATGTGCCATTTATGGTTCTCTTGCTTATTACAAATTGTGTCCATCCATCACACTCTTATGCAGTTAATATCTCCTGAACCATTTGAGGTAGCTTCATGAAACTTGGTATGCATTTGTTTCATGACAAGAGTTTGTGTCCCATGTCAGATTTGTACTTTTATAGTTATCTCTTCATGTTTGAAAATTGTATTTATACTTCATATTTCCTTAACCAACTTTACATGCTCTTATATTATGACTAGACCATGTGTCTTGTAAATGAATGAGGTCTGTCTAATAAGCATTTTATCCCCATTTTTAACAAAAAATTATGTCTATTCATCTCTCCATCACACTCTTGATAGTTAATATCTCCTGGGCTGTTTGAGATATCTTCATGAAACTTGGTGTGGATTTGTATCATAACAAGAGTTTATGTCAGATATAAGAATGTACTTTGTTGGATTATTACTTTCAGAGCTTACTGACAGATCTAGTTTTCAAGTTTTTTTTCTAGAGGGAAAGGGATGGGTAGGTGGATGAAAAACAAGTGATGAACATTTTGGGGCATTGAGGGGCAATCTTCCATTTTCATTCATTTGAAACATTGCTTTGGCTAGAGTCACATTTCAGTCTGTCAATTTCAGGAGAGAGGCCATACTCTTGTGAGTTGTGTGGGAAGAGTTACAGTCAGAGTCACCACCTCTTGCGACACAGACGTTCACATTCTGGTGAGAAACCATACAAATGTCAACTGTGTGACAAAGCCTTTAGCCGAGATCATCACCTCAAGAAACACATGGAGACACATAAAGTTGTAATCTTCCGCCCAGACTATGATGAAAAATAGGGACCAAAACTTGACAGGATGTGTGGTTTAAGTGTCAGTTTAATCATCTGTGCTTTAATTTTCGTTAAGAATAGAGAGAAGCAGCTTAACATCTTTTTGGTTTATCTGTTTATCTCATTTCTACCATTAGAATCAGATGTATTACCTAGAGTGTTGTAGAATGCAACAGGTGTGGTTGACACTGAATATCGAATAGAAACATGTTATGTAAGTTCAATCAATGACATTTTGCATGATTCATGTGGAAAACTAGTTCAAATAAGCTAAACCTACTTGTTGTTTGTGTTTGTTTTTAGGGATTTTTTATGGCACCTCATTGATTACATAAATGTACAGTGTTGGCATATTTTAAGATCTGTTCATCCTGATGGAGAGAGAGAAGGATAAATGGATGAAGAGAGAACAAATAGAAGAAGAAAAAGCAGGGTTCTCACTATACCAGGTTATCAGGAAAAAGTCGGGAGAAAGAATAGGTTTGTTCCCTACTGGGAAAAGCCACTGAATTGTGCAAATATTGATCAAAGTCAATACCAGGAATTTTCAGCCACCACTTGATCGCAAGAAAAATACGTTAACTGAACTGATCAGTAGTTGAATTTATTGAGTTCTTACCGGAATTTTTTGATGTTGCAGAACTATTCAGCCAGTTGAGATAAAATTTCTGTGTAGATCATTTGGGTGCTTGCCCTCAACATATATGTATAGTCAATCCAAGTGCTCAGACTATTGGATTGGTCAATTAGACTCGTTACCTCTTAGTCCACACCATATCGGTATAATTTTTTATTTTTTTTTAAATGTAGAAGTTATGAAGACCAGTCTAGCATCACAATGTGTCAACACAGCTGTGACGTGTAATCGTGTGAGTGTAAGAGAAAAATAATAAAGCTTTTCTTCCCCAGTTCCCCTTTTGATATGCAAAGTTAATGAAAATGTATTGTGATAAATCTTTGCTTATTACTTGGCAGTTCCCATTGGAAACATGGTGTTAAGAATTATCAACAGTAACCTTCACCTCCCCCAACTTGCCTTTGCAGTGAATTGTACTGTCAGACCTTGCTAAATACTTCAGGGATGATTCCAACAAAACAATTTTGGGGACCCCATCCCTAGAATTGGGCAATTTTGTTTTCATGATACGAGTATTTGGGGAATTTTTAACATGTAGTCATATGGTTGTAAACCTCCTATCCCTTATCACTCATAATTTTTGTTGTAATTTATTTTCAGATGTCCCTTTATAACAGATTTAAAAATGAATATTATAAGGATTTGTGTATGGAGTAAACCAAAATTAATTATATAATTTTGTTCTTGTTTTAAAGAGTGGTTGCCTTAAATAGCAGCGGTATTAGAAGCTGTTGTGTTCTTGACATAACAATAACTTTTTAAAATAACAAGTCCTTAATATGAAATAAATTTATATGTTTATTCATCTAACATAATATAATTTTAGGCTGCATTATAATAATGTTGTTTGTTACTTACAGGTGTTACTGAAATAAAGGTGTCCTATGATTATATGGCACCATTAGTTTCACATCAAATTAAAGTTCTTTTCTGTTGTAAAGTATAGGAATCTTTGTAACATATTTACCAAGCAGACACGTCAACAAACTAAAAACTATAATCCTTTTACAATGCAAAAAGCATGAAACAGAATGTCATAAAAAAAACTTGATTTGTAAAATAGTCAAAAGAGTCATTTAGCGTGTCATGCTATAAGACATGACATCAAACATATCTTTGCAAATGAATCTCAGACTAGGTGTTGAATTTAAGTAATTCAAAGCACAAAATGTGTGTATCGATCATTACCACCATGTATTATCAACTTTCAAAACAGCTGGTCACAATTTTTACAAAATAATTAATGAAGAAACACATATCCATCACTATGAAAATGGAGGAGCTGTCTACTCACTTGTCAGCTTTTCGACAATTCACATATGTTGGAGAATCCAAATATTTACAGGGTCCACGCTAGGGGGTAATTCAGGTGAAATAGTCACCTAAGAGTCATTGCACCTAAACAAGCCCCAACAAGCGAAGTTCACTTTGCCTTGTATTGATTTAAAGACATTTCCCCCCCCCCCCCCCAAATGTTTCAATACAGTGCATTAATAATCAAAGTAAAACATTGACTTTTTGTAAATTTTCCTATCAAAAAGGGAGGTGTAAATATAAAAAAAGAAGTTTTATGTTCTATTGTCAATTTTGGTGCTAATTTGATGATCATACATATGAGAAATTACATTGCTTTTTACGGAATTCCTGCTGAAAATTCACACATGATCCGTGAAAAACAAGTGAAAAATTGAATTTGTGTTGCCTAACCTGAAGCAAAATTATGACTAGGTGGATGTATCCAGGTCAATTAATAATAAAAATAATCATTATATCCAATATTTCATCATACAGATGTATGAAAGGAGACCTTCTGGTATGGAAACTTGCAAATTTTTGACTATAACCTATTTTCGACGTTGCCATGTTATGTTATACAACAACTGTAGTGAAGCAGTATAAGAAAAGTGTTAAAATTTTTATAAACTTCTAATTGTATTTCATCCGCATTTTAATCATCTGACATCAAAATATTCAAAAACAGTTGTTTAAAGTGACTATTTTGAACTTTGTACACCCACTTCTCCCTATTTTCGCTATCTTCACCCTATTCTGGCTAGAGAGAGGTAATTTTGCCAAACTATTTAAATACATCTTGGACCCGGACTTGTTATGATTAAATGCATTTAAAAGAAGTGCCAAGCTGAATGGAATGAGGTGATGGCTCTGGCAAGCAAGATTTAATGACATTCAATTGGGATATTTTTTTTTAAAAAAATCTGGGGCTGCTAGGCGTCTCCAATTTATATTACAGAATCATCACACTACTGGGGCAATTTCAATGCAGAATCACATGCTCTGGGTGTCCTTGACAATGACTACATTAAATATACAGTCCATAGTCAGATTACATTGAAAGAAGATGTTAGGACACCAACTAGACATAGGTGGAATTTTTAAATAAATAAAAAATATCAATCCTTTTTTTTATCCCAAGGTATATAATTTGTATGGGCTTTTTGTCTAAATTTGAAACAACCCTTGCCTAAAAGACTTTCTTCATATCTTCTTGATATCAACATATGCAGTTAAGCAGAGTAAAGTTAAACATTTTGTTCTGTAAACTAAAAAGAGTTACATGCAAATTTATATGAATTTGAATAGTTATACTTGTTTTTAGTGATACATTCTGTGTTTTGGTACATGGTCATATGTCAAATTCAGATGTTATGGGATGGTCTCAAAATAGAAACAGCTTTTTGAGTTTAAAAATGCACATTTTCTAAACCAAAATGTTTTTTATTCTGTTCAGTAAGGGTCATAAGTGATCCTTGAAAAAATAATTTCAGCCAGTAAAAAACCTGGAATAGACCTGGAACTTTTTGTTGTAAAAGCGTGGGAACCTGGAAAAAGAATTAGGCCTAAATATGGAAATTTAACATACATAAGGGCAGATATATTTCCGAAATGGAAAAAAAAGTAGTTCCAGAGTTGATATTGCCACTGTGGCGATATAAAATTTTCTGACATGATACATTTCAATATCTCATTATGAAATATACAATAAATTTGGTGTCTAGGCCAGTGTTTGCGAGTCATGTGAGTAATTTTCATCGGTTTTATATCCTTGTAATATTGATATTATACCAGAGCTATTTCATCAATTTTTTCAGTTTGCATTGTGTTAGTTAACATGCTCCAGTGATCAGTAATGAATTTACTTGCTTTTTTGCATATTTTCTTTGAAATTTGTCATAGATTAATTACATTTCCCATGGTCATCTGATGCTTTCAATATTTGATATTTGATGCCATTATAGTTATTACATTATCTTGTTTTCATAATATTTTGATATTTAACAGAGATAACACTCTGCTGGATGCTGTTTTAAAAAAAAATACAAATCAAGCAAGTTCAAAGATTGGTTGAATAGACTTTTTTTCTACATTACTGCACTTTACTAGAGCTGATCTGTTCAAACAATAACAATGAATGCAGTGGAATACACCCATTATTATTGTCAGTTGCTAGATGGCATGTGTGTACTATGTGATTGCTAGACTGGATTTCAGTTGCTTGTATGTAATACTTTTGAAACAGGGAATCTGAAGACCCACAGTACACAAAGGTCTTGGAAGGATAGATATGTGGGAGAGTTCAGTTTAAGGTAAGTGTTAGAGGACTGTGACATATTATCTCTGCCACATCTGTTGCAAAAGAATGTATCGCCACATGTCACTCAAACCTCAAGACATGCAATACCTATGGACCATGTACCAATACCATCACTGGCAATAATTTACAGGTGCACTGGCAGCTTGTGTCGGACATTCAGGTCTAATGTCTATCATCAATCCGACTGCCACTATATATCATGTACAGATTCAAATCGTCATAACTTAAACATTTTTCAACCATTTTTCATGAAAGTTTCAGTATGCATTAAAAAAAAATGAACACTAATTCACACTGGGTAAGTGTCTGCTCAAAATACTTTGATTGTATATTATGTTTTATGCCAGGCATGTGCAACTTCCTCCAGGGCACAGGCCGGATAAGCAATTTTTAAAGCCACACCCTATGATGTAAATAAGCGGAAAAAAACAGGCAACGGGCCATAGGTTGCACATGCCTGTTCTGTGCTAATGAGTAGGACATGGTTATCTCCGCTCTGGAAATACATCAGTTATGAGGAAACCAGTTCAACAAACATGTCAATATTGGCAATAGGTCAGTTATGAGAGGAAACCATTTCAACAAACATGCCAATATGTATCTTCCAGATTCAGGAGTTGCAGAACTCTGGATATAACCGAGACCCAACAAAATCGTGTTATATTGAAATTTTGTTATAACTAAAGAAAAATATTATATAAAACATGAGAAGGGACCTTTTGATGGATTTTATAATATCCAATTTTTTGTTACACCCAGTATTGTTATAAATGGAGTTTACTGTATGTGTTATATATATGAATGGAATTAAGCACACGTTTATGAGAGTATTGTGTCATTTCTGAGGATACTGTCATTAATAATATTCTCAGTGTATGATTTATCAGTTTTAAATTGATATGCATATGACATGAATTTGTAAGATACAAGATACTTTTTTCAGAAGGCCAGGTTATTTTCCATTTGGCTTATAATATTAACAAGGATTCTAGCTTGCCATTATCCCTCAAGAGACATGCTTATTCCTGAAAATACTGCAGTTCTGCCAGCCCATTGATCAGTGAGATCAAAGGAAAATAATCACTTGAGACCATTTTTACTGAGGCTGTTAACACAAAAAAGGTTTCTGCTGGGTTCAGTTTACATTTCACTGACTGTAGTTCTCGACACCACTGGTATTAACCTTGGTCATTTCAAGTCATTGGTCATTGTCTAAAGGTCATTGGTCATTGTCTAAAGGTCATTGGTCATTGTCTAAAGATGTTGATTGAAATTTTGTAAATGGTCAAAAATTCCCTCTGGAATAATTTTTTCTGTCTTGATAGCAACATGTACAGATTCTATAAATTATTTCTAACAAACTCTGATTAGAAGATTATCAGACTTGTGCTAGCCTAACAGTAAGCATTTGCCCCAAAAAAACAATCTGACTGGTAAAGGGCTGAAAGTTAAACCATCATTAACAGATTAAGTTCCCAAGGATCTCCAGATAAGGTTTATTTAAAATTGCCAGCATTTCAAACGGCTCATAGAGAATAATAAACTAATCAGTCAAAAGCAGTTTTTCAGAATGAAGTGTCTGCATAGTCCACAGCCCTATTACTATTATAAGCCACTTGAATAAGTCACTGAGTCTTTTGAACTTTTAAGAATTCAATTTAATGTTAGATTTTTCAGGGTGTTACAATGAGATGACCTGAATATAGTTTTTCCACATTGTTGTTTGACTAGCACATTTCTACATATTGAAAGCATATTGATATGTTCCTTGTCTTTTAATTGTTATGTCATATATTTATACATTATAAAATAACAAAATTCATAGTAGAGACAGACTTTAATGATAGTACCACTAGCATTTCTTATGAACACTTGTTTTAGTCCATTGTTTTAGTAGTAAGGGTTTCAAATTCAGATGAGAATCATTGCAATTACATAGCAGTTAAGTGTCATAGAATAAATCATTTAGGTAGCAACAGCACACAAAAGGACTATTTTCCACTCAAGCATGTTAAGTTGCCACTGATTTATACCCCACAATGCTGTGTAATACCAAGGTGTTACAGGTGATGTCAGTTAGACTTAAATTAATACAGGACCCATGGAGTTACCACCAGTGAATCCTTTAGGGATATTATTAAAATTACAGGGTCTTTTAGCTAGATGTATGGGAAGCTGCAACCTTTCTAATCACTCATTTCTGAGGTGTAGGTGAAGGAATTTAGAATCGTCAAGCCATCCTGTATGTATGCCAAAAGAGTGTAACAAATTTATTATGCCTTCATTTTCAAATTTTACCATTTTCAGGAAGTGATTGACTTCAGTTCATAGATTTGCTTGTTATTGCCTATGCCAATGGTCATCTACTTCTTCCCAAACTGACTCTTGGTATATGTAGCTAGCTGAAACAGTATTTTGAACATGTGCCCTCTTGATGATGAAAGAGTTACTGCTCATAGCAAGCAAAATCAATTGACCAATCAGAGAGCTTTTTGCATGACTTGTTAGGTATTCAGTATGGTAACTTCACTGATGTCAACATGCCTTGACTTGGAAAAAAAAACTTGTGTCAAAGGTTTAAATGAGACTTACATGAGACATGTGTCATTGCCTACAGAGGTCACTTCAGTTATTTCAGACCATCTTCCTAGATAAAGGTAACAATGGAATTGGATAAGTTTCTTTCAGCTGCATCAAGTCAGATAGTGGAGCTGTAGAAACTGTTTCGGTTTGTTAAATATGCCATGGGTCGATGTGAAATGAAGTGGATCATAAACCCATGGATAGTGAAGATGTGCCTACACATGATATGAGCTTTCCTTTTCTCCTTTTTTTTTTTTTATTCTGATGCTACTACGGAACTTCTCTCTTAAAATTCTAAATTTTACCATTACAGATTTAAAGTGATGAATTTTGAATGATTACTTTCATCTTTTCAAACTTATAAAACAGATGTCTGCCATCGTGAAATTCTCTTGCCAGAAATGCTTGTTGTACACCCTTGATGACATCATGTGTTTTTTTCATACACCCCAGCAGTATCTTGTGTACCTTATGGAGTCCGTAAATTCTGGTACTGTATCTTGCACTTTGGCTATTTACCTATCAGGGGCCAAGAATTTGCTCTAAGGGGTAATAAAGTTGAATATACAAGGTCATCCATAAATTGGCCATGCCTGTGGAGTGGAGTGGAGTGTAACTTGCACCTGGTAAGAGTGGTATTGCCAAAATCAGAATATTACACTAGCATGTCACTTAAGTACACTCAGCTGCACCCTACACCAGTACAAGTGTAGTTTGGTCAGTTCACTTTGTGTATACTATAACACTATAGTTTCTACTCTTAAAATATACCGTTCCTTTACTCTTAAATAAAGTTATGAGGTTTTCAAAAGTGTAAAATATGAACAAATACATGCTAAATACAGTAGATTGTTATATTTCAAGGAGTCATACTTTTAAAATCTTTTTTTGTACTTTTTTGTTGAGTTTCACTAATGTTATTCTTCCGCTTTTGTTGGAGATAATTTTTGTGCTAAATAGGTGTTGTAGAATTTGTTGGTTTTTTTTATTCTTATTGAGTGACAAATTTTGTGATATACATTTTGTTTAACATCTATATTTAAGACTGTTTCATCTACAGTAAATTTATATATTTGCACTGACAATAACAAACTTCTGCTTCAATGATGTGAAAGAAATTTTTAATGGATAAATCATGCTGACAAGTTTCAAAAATATATTGTAAGTATCAGAGACACTTTTAATTGTCTATTTCTGTGGAAAATATGGGTTATTTGATTAACATATCTTTGCATATCTTCATTTTTTTTTTTTTGCCTTGCAGAAGTTACATTTTCATCTAAAGTTATAAAACCATGCTTAGCGGAAGTGGCATATAATTTAATAGTTAATCTGAAACCAAAATAAAGTGTTCCAGATAAGGGAGTTTATAAATCACACATGAAATATTGTAAATATGCAGTGCACTGTTTTTCCAAGTGTATTTAATCTACCTATATTAGATGTGGTATACACCATATCATGTCTGTTCTACAGTACAGTATACTGCAGTTAAACCGTGCAGGTTTGATCATCAATAGATACTGTCAATTACTTCAACTCTTAGAACACTAATAATAAAAGTGAGCATGCACAGGTAGGGGACATCGCCAAGAACAGAAAGTATACACAATTCATTATGGTGGTCTCCACAGTAAAGGGAATTTTCGGTATTGTTTTTTTTTCTTCTCACAGTTCAGCTTTGATAACTATTGGGACCATTAAAGCTTTCTTTAGACACACTGAATTTCCAAAATGAGTAGAAAAACATCAAAACCTGTCAAAGTGGGCATCTTTTGTCAAGGACACCTGATTATAAAGGTCTTGAACCTCTTCTCTGAATTTGACCATCACATTTAACCTGTACATAATATATACCTGTCCACAAAGAACACAATTATGTATGAACCCTTGTCTTTTATAGACAGTTATCAGTGTAGTTCAAAATATTGAGAGGAAAACTTTGTACATGTTTCAAGCAGTCATTTTTGAAATGTACTTACTCTCAGGTCATTCGAAGTATGCGTCTGACATGTGGCGAGTTATTAATATTGGTTCTTTTCTTGATCAGCAACATATGTTATATGTGCAGAATGGGGTTGCCTATTCTAAGACATGCCATGTGTCTGGACAGCAACATGTGTTATATGTGCAGCATGGGTTGCCTATTCCAAGACATGCCGTGTCTGGACATGTTGACTCAAATTAGAGATATAATATGCATTAACTCAAGTTGCCCTTTGTAATGCTAAGATGGCTGCTTGTGTGCCTCAAAAGCCCATAGGAAACTTCTCTTTAAAGCCAAGAGTGAATTAATTTGTTGTTGGCATGGTTCAGGTTCACTAGATAAAAAGTTGAAATAACCCAGGAGGTTGCTAAAGGTGTTGCTAAAGTTTTGGAAGGAGATTGAGAAAGTATAGGTTTAATTGCATCATTGTGTGCAAATAATGTTGCATTGAATGAAACGTTGATAAAACTTAAGGGACTTGGTGTTTAGACTCTAATATAGTAGAAGAACCTGGATAGACATCATTCTTACCTTACCCAATCAAAGAAGAGACTTAATTTATGTTGAAAAATTTGCTTATGTATGGAAATTCTGCACTTTTATATGCTTGCCAAAAGGCAGAGCATATAATGTTATGATATTCATCCATCTGTACATATGTCTGTTACCCTTTTATTTTTGACACAATAACTTTGTTTTATACCATCTACCTTTACCCGACCTTGTGGATTGCCTGTACTTGGAATAAAAAAGAAGTGTTTTGGTCTTTGGGTCAAAGGTCAAGGTCACTGTAACTGAAAGGAGAAAAATGGTAGGTCTACATCACAGGTCTGGACTATACTTAGTGGATGGCTTGCACATGGAAAAAGGAAGAAGCCTATTGATTTAGGGTGAAAGATCAAGATCACTGGCTGGTTTTTGCACAAGTTCTCAACCATGTACCTTCACCAAAGTTAGTGGATGGCTTACTGTTTGGGTAAGAAAAAATGCCTATTGATGGTTTCAAAAGGTCAAAGGTCACATTCACAGTTACTGAAAGAAGGAAAATGGTTTCCGCATATTAACTTGTCTTCTAGATTAAGTTCCTTTACCAAACTTTGTGAATAGCTTGCACTAAAGTCAGGAAAGAAACCTTTTGATTTTTAGATCTAAATTCAAAGGTTAAGGTGGTGGTAAGTTGAATAAAAAAATAATGGTTTCTGTACAGTAAGTTTAGTTCAAGACAGCATACCTTGACATTCATTGAAACTCGCAGATGAATAATCTCCAGTCATTTGTGCCATAGAGGACTATTAAACATGAGGCAGGTCTATAACATACCATTAATGGTCCTCTTATTCTTCCTGTTAAATTCCATCTTTCAGAATACATATGGAACATTAATCTCCTGGTGTCTAAATTGGAAATGGAAATAAAAACTATTGTGAGAACAGTCTAGTCTTTATATTTACATATTTCTGCTTTGTTATCCCCTTGGTATGTTATGTCAGGATCTACACCTGGTGCTATGTCCATCTGTCTGTCTGTAAACATTTTCGTTTCCAGAGCATGACTCTCAAACTGTTCAAGGTATTTTAACCAAACTTGGTACATCTGTCAAGCATGTTGCATACAAGTGCCTTTTGATACTTGTAATTTTCTGCATTCACCTGGAAACAAAGTGTAGCATAAGTAGTATATAAATTGTGAGTACTAGACCATATAGTACTTTAAGTTTGAGTCTTGATATAAGCAATGGACCAGGGATATGTGTCATCTTGTAAAACATAAGCTGAAAAGGGATAAACTAATGGAAATTTATGTTTCTGTTTTTTAAAATGGTGGAATGGTACTTGCCATACAAATTCAGGAGTACCATCAACGTTCTCAAGAACATGGGACCTTATGTTAAATGTGCTCAAAATTAGAGTTTGCTGCACAATTTTTCTTGTAGGGAGTCCCTCTCGTCTATTTTCAACGTGGTAACCCTGTGAAGCACCTCAGATTTGATCCTGTATGTAATAAATTCCTGACAGGGAGAGACTGTCTTAAATACCACAGAGTTATTGAAGTTATTGCTAATTATGCGATGAACCACTATCTGTAACCATCAATATTTCTGTTAATCAGAAGGGTGACAAGTGGTCAGCAGGCAGCCTGCTACTCCTACAGACGTCCAAGTTATTGCTAATTATGCGATGAACCACTATCTGTAACCATCAATATTTCTGTTAATCAGACGGGTGACAAGTGGTCAGCAGGCAGCCTGCTACTCCTACAGATGTCCAAGTTATTGCTCATCATACATGGCTCTATTGGTAAACAAAAACAATGGAGTGGAATATCAGCCTATGAATGGAAAAAAGAATGACTCTGAAACTTGAACAATCAATAATTTGAATTTTAGGGTCCACACTGAAATGAAAGATGAAATATTCACATTGGTTTACTTATTGCTCTCCAATACACCAAGAATTTGAAGTTGACTCTGCCTTGCCTTGAGTCAGCATCTACACACATATGCACACATGCCATTTAATGTCTTTTGAATACAGGGTCAAACTTTCATGTCACTTACCAGTTAAAAGAGTCATCCAGACAGTTGTTACTCAGTAGTCACATGCTTTACAATCAACTTTTGGGCGTATTAAATGGCTGGTCATATCTGCAATTTATGTATTGATGTATGATAATCCTGCAAAACATTCACACATGAACATGCAAGGAATGAGTGAAATTCTGTGCACAAGAAGCAAACTTATCTCCATGGGCTTAAGATCATGGAATGTTTCCAATATTTTGTCTTTTTAAATGCAAGAAGAGAGGACTTCCCAAAGACTATCAGTCACCTATTTCAATAGTCACCTATTTTCAAGGATACCATCTAAGAAGGATACACAGTAATGCAACAACTTTGCAGATTAAAAAAGAGAATTTAATATTTTATTAATGTTTAATGAGTATTGTTTTTGTTTTAATATTGTTCAATTCAAAGAATAAGTATAATTTTGCTTAAATTCTTATTTTTTTAAACTATATTCCCTATTTTCCATCACTTTGCCCTAATCTGGCAGGCAAGGGAAGTTACATCCACTTGCACAGATATGTACACATACACTCACTGATGATTTTGTGTCTTTTATCTTTTACTTTCATACATTAAGTTCATGAAATTGATTAAATTAACAGTGAGGAAACAAGTTAAGTAACAATATTGAAAATACTTATCTCACAATACCTGAAATGTTACAACAAAGATACATTACATACCTGACATATATTCACTAGATCATGTTGCATTGAATGCTTTGACTCTTTATATACGCTTTTAAAAAATACATACCTGACATGTATTCAGTAAATCATTTTCATTGAATGCTTTGACTCTTTATATACGCTTTTAATAAATACATACCTAACATGTATTCAGTAAATCATTTTCATTGAATGCATTGACTCTTTATATACGCTTTTAATAAATAACAGTACCGTGATATTATTTAGCACAAGTGTTTGACTTTAAATTTAAAGTTTTGACTATTTAGATTTTAAGTTTGACTTCCCAGATTTAGATGTGGGTGTCCTAGACTCCTCATCCTGAATTTCTTTTGAGAGCACTGTATGATGCTTCTGTGAAATAATAAATATCTGTAGTAATAAAATAAAATACACTTATGGTTACCTTTTATAGACTCCACACATATTTTGAAATAAGGGGGGGGGGTAATATAAATGTAATAGAAACATCTGCTTCTGTGAAACCAACTGGTTAGAAATGGTAAAACTGTCAACTTGATGCATGACCACAACTCATTACATTGATTGAGGTTGAAATGCTAGCCATTATATGAGTGTTACCAAAACAAGTCTTTGTTCATATTACCATTGATCCTTGAGTAAAGAATTATAGCCACTTCCCAGGCATAGGTGAAAACAGTATGTTAAATGAGCTTGTGTATTCATTGGCAACTCTTTATTGTGTGAATTCTCTGATGAAAAATAGTTTTCTAAAGAGACTGTAAGTTATACTATGGTATCCATTGTTTTATGAACAACTTTTTTTTATTTAAAGAGTTATGTATATCATTGATACATTAATATATTGCAAACATTTTCAAGTTAACAAAGGTAATATACTGGGATCCCTCTTATAAGGACACTTCTTGCATTAACAAGATGGTCTCTTATGAAGAGACAAAATGATTATATTGTACTACTTGGATACGTGGATGCTGGAAGAGGTGACACCTGATCAGTGGGTGGCCACTCTTGGAATGTGGCCTCATTAGAGGGGTGGGGTGGGACTGTATTGGGAAAAAATTTCTTTCAGCATCATAATTTGCACATGACAGGTAACTGATTTATTACCAAAGATGATATTTTAAGTGCCAGAAAACAGTTGCATACATGTGATTCTACCAGCGGTTGGACAGAAGTACCGTTTTAAAGGCTGCCTACTGCACATACTATTTTTCAGTTGAAATCTACCGCTTTTCAAAATTAAAAAAGTTTTTGTTTTTAAATTTGGAAAACAAACCGGTTCTTTTACATGTTCTATCCACACATTATAGAAACCAGTCACAACCAGTCCACTCAGAACCAGAACTATTCCACCAGTGCAACAATGAGTGCAATGGTGCAAGCTGAGTATCTGCTTATAAATTGTTCACATAATGTCTGACACATGTTTACCTTATTGTTGTTATTTGGAGAGTATAAGGCCAATGTGGAATATATATTGAGGTGTACAAGTAATAAAGGGATCAAAGGTGGTTCATAATGACTTTTGAGTCTTTGATTAAATATTGGCTGCCGTTTGGCAGAGGCGAGATAAAAAGAAGAGACAGACCCCAAAATGATTTTGGCAGAAACACTTGCATAAACATTTTGATTTTTTGGGTCAGGTTGAATTGTTATTGTGTTTTTCAAGATGTTTTAATAGGAATATTTAAGAGAAGCTCATATCTTTTTTTGGTCGATTCATGTCAAAATGCTGAAACATGCACCTTCTCCCAGTGTTAAAAAACTATCAGCTAAAAAATATTACAGGAAGTTCAACAGTGCTTGGAAATCAGAATTTTAATTCAATGCAGGAGAGTAGTAAAGGTCCTGAGTTTGCATTGTGTGTTTCATGCAAAGTGGATTTTAAGATAGTATATTGGGGAAGAAATGATATAACCCGACACATGCAAACACCATCAAATAGGGGAAAATTATTGAGAGCCTGTTATAAAAAGTGTGAAACTTAATAATCGTAATGTCATCAGTGGACACCAGGCAGTAAACTTCTGAAGGAAGCTGAAATTTTATAAACTGATTGCAGTGAACTATGAGATAACCCAACTCATTTAATTGACAATACCCTGACCTGTTTTAATTAATTTTTATTGTCACATTGTCATCATTATCAAATTCATGTTCAAAACTTGCAGTTTTATTATAATAAGAAGAGAATACATATGCCCAAAAATGCATGTTTTGTTTTAAATCCCCATAAAATGTGTAAAAATTTGTACCAGTAAGAAATCCTACTAATTTAGAAGCCAATCTACAGATCAAAATTTTTTAATCTACTGATCTGATGTCCTGGTTCTGTCACATGTATGCTGTTGTTACATTAAAAGGTCATGTGGAAGAGTTTAATGCTTTCATTCAAATACAAATAGAATTTTTTCCTGAAAACATTATGTATTTGTTTACATTATCTTTTTGTTTACTTGCTACAACATTTCTAGCACTCCGATGCATTAAAGACTCTTCCACATAACTTTTTTCCTAATACATGTAATCCTTTTGTTGATGGACAATAAAATGTCAAGTGCATTTTTAAAAATATTTTCAGTTTGTACAGAAATGTATCCTGTTTGCTCTTTAAGATATTAATTGTTTATCACCCAGGTAGAATATTGGCTACTGTAACAGATGTATATTGAAAACGTGGATTAAATACATTCCAGAATAATTTCATTTTGTTGCACATTTTAATGATAGTTTTCTTGTGTATTGACATTTATATGCTTTAATAAAACTCATATTGCATGTTTGACTTTTATTTTAATTTGAGTTTTCTGTTTTGAATGTGGGAATTTTAGTTTTAATCTTTTATGTCCATCAAACCACAGTGGCTTAGAGTTTAAAGTATTGGACCTGTGACCAGAAGAGTGCAGGTTTAATTCTCACCATCAGATCATCCCAGATTGGCTATTGTGGTGTGTCCATGGACAGGCACTTTACTTGTCTTGGCACAATATAACATTCAGAGCTTTGCTGTGCCATAAAACACCCAACCAAGCCAATCATGTTTTTTTCCATCTGTCAGTCTTTTTATCCACATCATGTCATCAGTACAGTTCAATCATTTGTCATACTTAAATGCCATTTAGGTACATAAGTGATGACATCAAAATGGTATCATTTAAGAGCTTTTCCTGTTTTTATATGCCAGCCAGTAAGAGGAGAGTATCAATGCTATGATGCCTGTCTGTCTCTATCCATTTTCATACCCTGCTTCTATATATAGTGACATATCAACAAATCACTTTGCTCCCACAATTTTCGAGTTATTGCCCTTTTTGTCTTGTATAAGTGTATGACAGTCTCATTAGCACAACTAGTTCTGTATGTTTTGATGGATTGCCAGCAAACTTGATAAATAGTATAACCTGATGATGTGCATATCGAAAGATCACTTTGCTTCCACAATATTTGTCAGAGTTATTGCCCTTTTTGCCTTGTAGCTTAATGCAGTGTATGACACAATCTCATTAGCGCAACTAGTCCTGCAGTTTGCCTTGCAGTTCTTTATGGATTGCTGTGAAACTTGGTACATATTATGGTCATCATCCAAAGATGCACATATTGACAACGCTTTGTGCTCCCATGTTTTTTGTTGGAGTTATTGACCTTTTTTACAGCTGGATGTGTAAGACAGAATTTTGTGAATGCAACTGCTCATGTAATTTTTGTGGATTGCTGTGAAATATATGGTCATTTTCAGAAGATAAGCATGAGACAAATCATTGTGCTTGCACTATTTTTGTAAGAGTTATACAATTTTATTTTTTTATACTATAGGAGTATATTTATGTGAGCAAATTGCTCACCATTCCTCAACATGGTTTCTAAACAGTAATATTAGTTCTAGACCACGGTACCTTTAATAAACTTGACGGATGGTTGCGCTTGTCCAAGGTCAAGGTCACTGACTCAAAGAAGACAAGAGTACCATAAATGGTACATTATATGTCTGCCATATCAAGTTATTTTGCAGAAACAATTGTTTTCTTCTTTCAGTCTCACTGATCTTGACCATTTACCTCAAAATCGATAGGTATCTTTCTTTCCTCAAATGTACATCATCCACAGAGTTTGGTTATGGTTTGTGGCATAGGACTTAGTCATTTTGTAGAAACTGTTTTCTTCCTTGGAGTCCCTTAGACCTTGAAATTTGACCTTTTAACCCCCAAATCAATAGGTGTTTTGTCTCAAATGAAATCCATTTACAAAGCTTAGTCCAGGTATGTGGTACAGAGCTTAAGTAGTTTTGTGGAAACTGTTTTTCCTTCTTTCAGTCCCTGTGACCTTGATCTTAGATGTTTTGACCCCAAGATGAATAGGTGTCTCTCTCATTTCAAATGCAAGCCATTCAGAGAGTTTGATAAAAAATATCCTGCAGAAACCATTTTTCTTCTTAGTAAAACTGTGACCTTGACCACAAAATCAGTAGGTGTTTTCTCCTCTGAAAATGCAAGCCATTTACAAAGTTTGGTCAAGGTATGCTATATAAGTCGAGTTATTGTTTGGAAACTGTTTTCCTTCTTTCAGTCCCTGTGACCTTGATCTTAAATCTTTTGACCCCAAGATGAATAGGTGTCTCTCATTTCAAATGCAAGCCATTCAGAGAGTTTGATAAAAAAAAATATCCTGCAGAAACTATTTTTCTTCTTAGTAAAACTGTGACCTTGACTTTTGACATTTTGTCCCCAAAATCAGTAGGTGTTTTCTCCTCTGAAAATGCAAGCCATTTACAAAGTTTGGTCAAGGTAAGATATACAAGTCAAGTTATTGTTTGGAAACCATTTTCCTTCTTTCAGTCCCAGTGACCTTGATCTTAAATCTTTTGACCCTAAGATGAATAGGTGTATCACTCATTTCAAATGCAAGCCATTCAGAGAGTTTGATAAAAAAATATCCTGCATAAACCATTTTTCTTCTTAGTAAAACTGTGACCTTGACCTTTGACATTTTGACCCCAAAATCAGTAGGTGTTTTCTCCTCTGAAAATGCAAGCCATTTACAAAGTTTGATCAAGGTATCTGATATATAAGTCGAGATATTGTTTAGAAACAGTTTTCCTTCTTTCAGTCGGTGAACATTTGAGCTTGAAATCAATAGGTTTTTTCCTTGCCCCAAATGCAAGCTATTTACAGAGTTTGGTAATGGCAGATAGTCGAAAACCTAAGCTGTGTCGAAATAAAATAGGGAACAGACAGATACATGGACAATATCATAACATAATATATAGGGAAAAGACAGATACATGGACAATATCATAACATAATATATAGGGAACAGACAGATACATGGATAATATCATAACATAATATACTCTGTCTTATTGCAGATGTAACATGAAATAGTTTCTGCACCTTAACTTTAGTTCTAGACCATGTATCATCACCAGTGTAGATAGCTTGCACTTGGAGTAACGAGGAAACTGATTGATAAAATGTCAAAGGACAAAGTCACTGTGACACGAGAAGAAAACTGGTTTCCATGCAATAACTTTTATTCTAGACCATGTATCTACACCTGGGATTAAGAAGAAACCCATTAAAAAGTCAAAAGGTCAAGGTCACTAACACATTCAGGAACAATCATTTTGGTACAACAACTTTAGTTCTAGACCTTGTACCTTGACTAAACTTTGTGGCTAGCTTACATTGTTAGTAAGAAAGAAAAAAAACTTGATTTTGGGTTCAAAGATTAAAGGTCAAGATCATAGTGATTCAAAGAAGCAACATCATTTCAGCAAAGCAACTTTAGTTCTAGGCCATGTACCTTTACCAAACCTTGTGGATGGCTTGCACCTGGGGTATGAAAGACACCTATTGATTTGGTTCTCAAAAGGTCAAAGATCAAGGTCACAGTCAAATAGAAATGATTTCCTCAGAGTAAGTTTAGTTCTAGACCTGTCATCGGATGTTATTACCTTAACCAAAAAACTTTGTGACTGGTCTGTGTTTACATTTAAACAACAAAATGTATATGATCACCTTTAAAGTAGCTGTCAAATGAGGTGATCATTACTCTTTGGATAACACGAGTTTACTAAATCATTGTTGTAAGGAAGATTCAGAGAAGGAAAATTCATGTGAAAGTGGAGGGATAAAATATAAGGTTGCCACCATGGCAGACTGTGGCAGCAAAAAATGTCAAATATATCACAACTAAAAGAAAGAGAAATTATCAGCCATATTGAGTTGGCAATTATCCATGGCTTGAATTTACTGATTCTGAAGGAAATATGTTTTGCAGTTACTGTATTTGCAAACAATATCCCAAACTGGAATAGGCTGAAAATAGTCGGCATATTTGTCAATGGAACTTACAAATTCAGGATTTAATCAGCCAAGTCTCATTTTGGACCTTGTCAGGCATGTGCAGCACAGTATATAAATGACACTAGCCAGCATGTGCAGAAAATCTTTGAAATCACAGTTGCCGACACTCCACTAACAAAGGCCATTTTAAAACAAAATGAGATCTCTAATTAAAACAGCCTACACTCTAAACCCATATGTGAAACCATTTTCTGCTATGGAAATGCTGTGTGTAATCCAGGGGAAGAACAGTGTTGAATTTGGTGCTAGTTATAAGAACAGATGCAGGGCAACAGATTTTGTTCTGTCAATTGATCAAATCTTGAGGGAATAAGTTAGGGAAAGTCTGAATTCCAGTAAATTCCTTTCCATCCTTGCTAATGGAAGTACTGATGCTACCAGATCAGAGCAAGAAATAGTGTATACAAGATACCTTGACAATAAAAAACTGAAAAATTAAGCCCCTTGAAGAAATAAATATGTACAATATTTCTTTTGTTTTTTCCATGAATAAAGTGCACATACCTCATCAAATTTAGGCACGAGATTGAAATTTTGGAACAAGTAAAGTGGTAGGTGGGACAAGTGAATTTCTTGAAACCACTTGTCCTGGAGATGTGGATGGAGAAAACAAATTTGATCAGCCCTATATATATATGCACTAGTATCATTAAGTTCTCTGTGGATTTAAATTTTGAGCAATATCTATGCATATTATTGAGGTATGCTGATGTCTGATTGGCTGAGCTTGTTATCACCAAAGAGAGTATGTCTATACAGCTTTTGATCAAACTTTGAATAGAGGATTGCGTTATCAAGCTTTCATATACATTTTATTACAAGTGAAAACTACACATATTAATGAGGTGATATGGCATCTGATTGGCTAAGCTTATTGTCACCATAGCTGCTGTATTTTTTTATATCAGATTTAGTATACATACTTTTATCATTATAATCTTGGAATAATGGAATTATGAGCAGCACTGCATATTTTAATAAATTATAAAATTATTTGTTGTAGCTCCCCTAACAATAATGGGGCTGTAGCAAACATGTATAATACAACTGCCATTTGTAACAACTGCACACATAATTGTTTCTTTTTAGACTTACTATAATTATCACCCTAACCTTTAGACCCAGATTCTATTGGTTTCTATATTACCCCCAAGTACAAGCCATCAAGAAAGTTTGGTCCAGGTCTGTTGTGTAGAACTCATGTTATGATTCCTAAACCATTTTTCTTCTTTCAGTCACAGCGACCTTTACATTTTACCAACTTCATTAAATATATGACATTTCTTCATGCTAATCTTGACTAAGAGGCTCTTGTAGGCCCGAGATCACTTACCTGGCTGATCATAGTCAAAAATCCAATTCAAAGATGTTCCCAGTCAAATTTTGTTAAAATTTATCAATTGCTTATTGAAATGGTGTGATTTTTATTTTACTGTAGTAACACTTACCATATAGAATGTGTACACATCATTTGTGCAAATTTGAAAGATCAAAGTTCATAATAAGCCATGGTACCGATCTGACCTCCAATATGGTTATCATCACACCATTTTCATTTAGGATTAACTAGACATCATAAGAAGTCTTCTGGTGAAAACCCCATGTCAATATGACTTTCCATTCCTCCGGAGCAGTGATAACAAGATTTTAAAGATGGCTGCTGTGATGGCCATATCGAATATCAGATTAGCACCATTTTTATTTACGACCATCTAGTCATCTTAAGAAGTCTTCTAATGAAAACCCCACATTGGTAAGACCATCTGTTCATGAGAAGTAACAAGATTTCCAAGATAGCCGTTATGGTGGCCATATCAGATGTCTGAGCAAACCATTTTCATTTAGGACCAACTAGATCTTGGAATGAAAGTGTGCACAAAGTTTCATGGCAATCCTCTAAGTAGTTTAGGGGGAGTAGCGATAGCTAACTTGTGCTAACATACGATGATATGCCTACCCATAAGCTCTGGTGGTCTATGACCAGTGGAGCTAACACGAATCCCTTGAAGGGACTGATGATATACTGGCTGAAAAGAATTTCCAGGAATTCAAGATAAGTCCATTTCTTCCTTTTAACTGCAGAGTGTTCAAACCATCTTTGATATTCAAGATTTTCAAATTAGCTGCTGTGGTGGACATATTATCTCAGCTTGGCACCATTTTCATTTAGGACCAACAAGGCATCATAAGAAGTTTTCTGGTGGAAACCCCATCTTGATGTGACTTTGTTTTTTTCCAGTAATGATAACCAGATTTTCAAGATGGATGCCATCGTGACCATATTCGACATCAGACTGGCACCATTTCTATTTAGTACCAACTAGACATCATAAGAAGTCTTTCAGTGAAAGCACAATGTTAATATGACCAGCCATCTAGAAGTAGTGATAACAAACATTTCAAGATAGCCATTGCAGCAGTCATATTAAAAGTCAAATCAACACCATTTACATTTACAACTAACTAGACATCATAAGAAGTCTTTCTGTGAAAACCCTATGCTGATAGGACTATTCATTCAGGAGAAATAGTGATAACAAGATTTTCAAGATGGCAACTGTGGCAAGCATATTGAATGTCTGAATGGCACCATTAGGACCAACTAGACATCATAAGTTGTTTAGTAAAAACCCCATCTAGATACAACCATCCATTCAGGAGGAGTAGTGATAATATTTTCAAAATAGCCACTGAGGTGCCCATATTAGACATCAGATTAGCACTATTTTCATTTTGGACTAACTACTGTATTTGCTGGCCTATAAGTCATACTTTTTTACCTGAAAGTCTGGGCTTCGTCTTATACTCCGTATAGAAAACTAAACTGTGGAAAAAGCATGTTAGCGTTGGTGATGCAATTTCCCAATTACCGGTAATCTGGAATAGCATTCAGTGATACCATTAATATTCCTGAAACCGGAAGTTACTAGTGAAAAAGATAAAACCAAGGTGTTGATCTGGACTCGTCTTATTTCTGCATCGACTTATATATGGATGAAGGATGGAAAATTTACAAAATTAGCGAATTTGACTTATACTCTGCATCAACTTATAGGCCTGCAAATAAGAGGTCTTCTGGTGAAAACCTATGGCAATATTACTTTTCATTCAGGAGGATTAGCAATAACAAGATTTTTCAAGATGGCCATTGTGGCAGCCATATTGGACATCAGATCGGCACCATTTTCATTTAGGATGAACTAGACATTATAAGAAGTCTTAGTGAAAACCCCATGCCAATATGACTTTCAATTCAGGAGTCATCATGATAACAAGGTTTTCAAGATGGTCTCTCTGTGGTGGCCATATTGGACATCAGATTAGCCCCATTTTCATTTAGGACCAACTAGACATGATAAGAAGTCTTTTAGTGAAAACCCCATGTTGATATGATTTTTATCCATTCAGGAGGAGTAGCATTAACAAAATTTTCAAGATGTCCACTGTGGTGGCCATATTGGATATCAGATCAGCCCCATTTTCATTTGGGATCAACTAGACATCTTAAGAGGTCTTTTAGTGAAACCCCATGTTGATATGACCATCCATTCAGGAGTAGCAATAAGATTTACAAGATGGCCACTGTGGTGGCCATATTGGAGGTCCAAGTGGCACTATTTTCATTTAGGACCATCTTGACCATGGGATGAATGTGTGTGTAAAGTTTCATGGCATTCCTCCAAGTAGTTTAGGAGTAGTAGTAATAGCAAACTTATGCTAATGGATGAATGGACAGCAGACAATGGGACAACAGACCATCCCATAAGCTCTTCTGGTCTATGACCAGTAGAGCTAAAAATGACTACAAGGGAAATGATAAAGCAAAGAAGAACTGATACCTCATAAGGATTGGGATCAATGTAAATCAGGTCCCTGTATCCAACTATCCATTCCAGGAACAAGTTTGTGTTAGTATTCTTCGAAGTGATTCACTAACCCATTAATTTGTATAACTGGGTTGGGGGTGGGGAGGGCAGCATGAGGGACAGAACAAAGATAAACAATGTCTAGATTAGATCTAAATTTTAATTGTATATACAAATATACAAACAATAAATGTACGGGGTGGGGGGAGTATAAAAAAAGCTTTCGTGGCCTTAACAAACAAGACATCACAGGTTTTTTTCACAATTTATTTTTCTGTTTCATAAACTATAAGTAAATGAATGTTTGATCTTTTATGAAAATGATTTTTTAAATGTATTTACATTGTATAGTTCTTATGAAATGTCTATTGCAGAGAACATGTTTTAAACATGTGAAAACAAAACTCACTAACTGAACTGTACAAATCACATAGTCCAGAAAAGTTTTATAAAAATGTCTCTGACAAAGAGAAAAAATATGGTCTATCCTATAGAGAAAATAATCATTTCATATGGCAGCACAAGTATGAACAAATATGTTCTAAACCTTTGCTTAAAATCACTTACAAAGTTGGAAATGTATCAGTAACAAAAGTTAAAAAAAATTTCATAAAAATACATATTTTGTTAACTGTAATAGTTTGATTACAAAAAGTCAGAAACTTTCCAAATTTATCACTGCAGGTGGTGTTGTAAATATTTTAACTAGGTCAACTCTAACATCCCCATCCCCTGAAAAATAGGCATAACAAAATTTGAACATACTTATAAAAAATTAGACTTAACCACCAACCATGTTTTAAACCCTCTGCCTTGTATAAAATGTTTTTGGGAATTTATTTGTGCAGATATACTTGGGTAAAACAAAAAATCAAAGTGTTCCGTGTACCAGGCAACATCAAAGTGTTCTGGGTACCAGACGACATCAAAGTGTTCTGAGTACCAGAAACATCAAAGTGTTTCAAGTACCAGACAACAACAAAGTGTTTGTAAACAGAAAATAGAACACAATACTGTAGAAAAATGATAGAATAAATTGACAAAGCAGTGTATGTAATAGTATCGTAAACTTTTAAAAAATAATGCCCTAATTCAATGTTTGTGGAAGGAAGACTTATCAAATTACTGACCCAACTGAACATGAATAACACATGTGACATCAGAACATTCTGAATAAAGGAATGGTGTTTCTCTATGATGTTTGTTTCTGAATTTGCTTTATCTGTGTATACAATGCATATATAAACACTATGCATGAAAATGAAGCATCAAAAATGAACATTGAATGACAAGACAAAATTAGACACTTAATATCACAAGATATGGGCCATACAAATATATCTTTGGAAATGATGTTCTATGATTGTTAAGGATGATTATAAATGTGAAACTTATCTTGATCTTGGGTTGTATTATGACAAAAGGTACTGTATATACTCGCTTTCAAGTTTAGTCCAACTGCAAACTACACAGACCCAGATCTGCCATCAGATAATGCGCCAGCAGATATTGGTCTCTGCAGTTTCTTACGAGTAATCAGTAGAACAAACAACACAGACCCTTATCTGCTGGTGCATTATGCGATGGCAGATCTGGATCTGCGAAGTTTTCAGTTTTACTTAACTTATAAGCGAGTAAATACAGTGACAAATGCCCACTGCCCTCTTTCTAGTGAATAGAGTTCCATTGTCAGGTAACAATGCTATGTAATTGTATTGGGCAATTTTTAATTTTTAAAGGTTTTGATACAATGAGAACTGAATGTGATCAGCTTCATGCTTTTATGAAAGTGGAGCTCTTTAAACCAAACTCTAAGTCTTCATTTTAAAAAACTCACTATAATTGGAATATATAAGCTTCTTCAGTAACTGTAAAGGTGTCTTACTTTGGTCATAGGGCTCATTAACATACTTCATCTATAACTGTAAAGGTGTCTTACTTTGACCATAGGGCTCATTAACATACTTTATCTATAACTGTAAAAGTGTCTTACTTTGGTCATAGAGTTCATTAACATGCTTCATCTGTAACTGTAAAGGTGTCTTACTTTGGCCATAAGGCTCATTAACATGCTTCATCTGTAACTGTAAAGGTGTCTTACTTTGGCCATAGGCTCATTAACACGCAACTTTTCTTATGGAAGTGTGCTATCTAATTTCAAGCAACTTATTTGTTGCATTTGATTTCTAGAAATATTTTAAGATCTAATCTCTTTAATTGGCTGCACTGTAAACTTCACAACAAGTTACAATCTGCATCAACCATTTATAACCAAGTTTATATGTCCTTGGATTCCTTTTACAGGCAAAACATGATCTTTCATACATTGGTTTTCAATAAACAAACAAGCAAAAAATAATTAGCAGTTCAACAGTACATCCCACATGTCTATGAAAATAAAAATATAAAACCAGTCTTGACAGATGATAGAAACAATGACCTGCCTTGATTTTTTTTACTGATGAAAATGAAGTCATCATATCTATCTTTTACTAAAAAAAAATATAAACAGCAGTACTCCAAGAATTTTTTTTTTTAAATTCTTAATTAATTACTCATGCTCATGATAGTTTTGTTAAAGATTAAAATTGTGCTTGTGTTCTGAAGTCAAAATTGGACTAATGCAGTGATGACAAAACAGTATCTGATTTGATTCACAGTAAGCACAATACAAATTATTTTATTTAAAATGAGTATGGTCACTGTAGTCAATCCTATCAGTAATAATTCATTAATTTGTATCTCTCAACTCATTCACACTGAATACTGTAAACCAAGAGACTGCTGTATCTGAATTACTTTAGCAAATCAAAACTTAGAGGTAATGCACTTCTTTGCAGAACACAGTCACTTATAAAAAGTTGTCTCCCTTCGTCAGAATGCCAATTACATGTAGCATGAAGGGCAGGCTGATCAAGCCCATAAGGCAGACCACACATTCTGTTGTCCTGTCAACTTGTATTGTAATTTTCAGAAGGTTTGAAAAGAGTTGAAATAATGTTAAATGATAAATATTACCTTGTAATCTACTTACCAGGTTTATCCATTAAAAATAAAGACAAACTCTTCATGGTCTTGAAGATAAAAAAAGCAGAGAATTTTTGTAATGCCAAATATGTCTTAGAAAAGATTTTTTAAAAAAAGGTTTTTGTTCAAATACTGCTTTATGTATAGTTCTTAAGTTGTTCAACTAAGATTGCATTGGTATATCTCTTTATGAGATCATTACACTGAAATTAATTCCGTATCAGAACAGACAACTGTTTTTCAAATCTGAAAGCAGCTATCTGCTAAAATTTGTATTCAGCAGATAGTAACATTTGTAACAAATTATCTTTCCATGTGCTTTTTTGAGATTAAATATTTTGTATGATTTAACTGCATGTCTTGCTTTAGTTGACAAAACACAACCAATGTACACTGCATATCGAAAATTCCCAACTTTCAGTCATAAATTGTACCCTAATTTGTATGTCATAAATTGTACCCTAATTTGCATGTCATTTATCATTTTAAAAAAAAAATTATTATAGTATGGAAAGCTGTATTAAAAATTTATTTGCCTTATTCACTTTGGTTTATCTTTGGGAAAACTAGATTTGTGTTTGTAAAACATGTATGCCCCAAAACAGACCAAAATGTCTTGGTTGAAAATGTTAAACAAAGAGTCCCTCGAAGGGACTGACACTCTACTGGCTGAAAAGAATTTACAGGAATTCAAGATAAGACCATTTCTTCCTTTTATCTGCCGAGCACTGAAACCATCTTTGATATTCTTCAGCAATAACAAGATTTTCAAATTAGCTGCTGTGGTGGACATACTGGATGTCAACTTGGCACCATTTTCATTTAGGACCAACATGACATCATAAGAAGTCTTCTGGTGGAAACCCCATCCTGATATGACTTTCTGTTTGGAGAAGCAATGATAACAAGAGGTTTAAGATGGATGCCATGGTAGCCATATTCGATATCAGACTGTCACCATTTCTATTTAGTACCAACTAGACATCATAAGAAGTCTTTTGGTGACAGCACAATAATGATATGACCAGCCATCTAGGAGAAATAGTGATAACAAGATATCGGACATCCGATCAGCACCATTTTCATTTAGGACCAATTCATCTTCTGGTGAAAATCCCATGGCAGTATTACATTTCATTCAGGAGAAGTAGCGATAAGATTTTCAAGATGGCCACAGTGGCAGCCATATTGGACATCAGATCAGCCCCATTTTTATTAAGGACCAACTAGATATCATAAGAAGTCTTTTAGTGAAAACCCCATGTTGATATGACAATCCATTCAGAAGAAGTAGCGATAACAAGATTTTTAAGATGGCCACTCTGGTGGCCATATTGGATATCAGATCAGCACCATTTTCATTTAGGACAAATTCATCATAAGAAGTCTTCTGGTGGAAATCCCGTGTCAATATGACTTTCTATTCAGAAGGATTAGCGGCAACAAGATTTTCTAAATGGCCACTGTGGTGGTCATGTTAGACATCAGATCAGCCCCGATCAGATTGGACATCAGATCGGCCCCATTTTCATTTTGGACAAATTAGACATAATAAAAAGTCTTTTAGTGAAAACCCCATCTATTCAGGAGGAATAGCAATAACAAGATTTTCAAGATGGCCACTGTGTTGACCATATTGGATATCCGAGTGGCACCATTTTTCATTTAAGATAAACTAGACCATGGGATGAATGTGTGTGTAAAGTTTCATGGCAATCCCCCAAGTAGTTTAGGAGGAGCAGTGATAACAAACTTGTGTTAACGGACGGACAGACTATGGACAACAGACCATCCCAGAAGCTCTTCTGGTCTATGACAAGTCGAGCTAAGCATTCATAAAAATTTGAAAAATTGCTATAATGACATGAAAATCACCTATCAAGTAGTTTAGGAGGAGTAGCGATAACAAACTTGTGCTAATGGATGGACAGACTAATGACGGACAACAGACCATCCCATAAGCTCTTCTGGTCTATGACCAGTAGGGCTAAAAACTACAGTAACAGCATGAAAAGCAAATCAGGTCATCTACATACGCATACAATTATTTAATATGCTAAGTACAATTTTATTTGTCTATGTTGAGTGGTTGTGCAATCTAGTAAACAAGCTTTTTGGGATGGATGGATGGACAGGACCAAATAAAAATGCCTCCGCTGCAAGCTGTGGGTGCATAATGAAATGGCTTTCAATGGAAAGAGTTGTTTGGATGTTCAAAGTATGCATTTTCATGACAACTGCTTAAATACATTAAAATGCCATATTTACTCATTTATGAGGCTCACCAAACTTTGAACAGAAGAGACTCACATCTGTGGTTCTATGCACTAGCAGACCAGGGTCTATGTTTTTTGCTGAAAATTATTTACAGAATGGATGACATGGATCCTGATGTGCCAGGCCATAATGTGACATGAAATAGACTGGGTCTACCATTTTCTCTGGTAAGCATTAAACATGAGTAAATACAGTAGACTGTGAAGCAAATCCTGGTATTTATTGATTTCTGTTGATTAAGCTTGCAGCTACACTAAATAAACCAGAACCAAATAGAATTACCATATCTGACTGAACTGTAGGTTTCAAAGTGACTGTAATTTAAATAAATGACTTTATATGTAAAGTCCATGAAATAATCTTATTCATGTATACAAATGTATATATGAATGCTTATAATGATTTGATTGAATACAATTACCAAAAATTATGAATTTGTTGAATGCAATGATGGACAATTATGTTAAAAATGATTATGATGATGAAGATGATTAATTATATGATTATGAATTTTATAGAAATAATTAATATGTATTTCAAAGTGATGGCATTTGGAATGATCCATACTTTTCTATGACTTGATAAAACAATACAGCACAAGGTGAAATTCTCTGAGATTGCACAATTCTGTGGAAATAGCATCCATGTTCTGCATGAAGTATTGCTACACCTCTCTGGGATCAATAATATAACTTGCTGTTAAAAGTGATCCACCAGCACAGACACACTATTTTTACCCACACGACCTTGACCACTGCCATCAGATCCCACCAGATTAAAATTCTGCCACTTGGTAGGATGACCTTTTAAAAGAAAGGAAAAAAAATATATACAGTAAGTAAATGACAATAGTGTTACTTTATTAAAGTTTCACACTTCATCATATTCAAAACATATCTTTTGGTAATTACTGATGCTAAACTTTTACTGCAACAGTAAAGGAAACTACTAATATGTCTTGAAAGGTTTGAACTTTTAATTATTCAGAATACCTGCATATTCAGTATATTTGCTTATTCAGCATATTTGAATATTCAGCATATCTCCATATTCACTATGTCTGCTGTATATTCAGTATATTTGCATATTCAGCATATCTGCATACTCAGCATATTTGCATATTCAGTATATCTGCATATTAACTATGCATATTCAGCATATCTGCATATTCAGTATATTTGCATATCTGTATATTCACTATGTCTGCATATTCAGCATATCTGCATATTCAGTATATTTGCATATCTGCATATTCACTATGTCTGCATATTCAGCATATTTGCATATTCAGTATATCTGCATATTAACTATATCTGCATATTCAGTATATTTGCAATAGTACTTATTGTAATGTGGATAATAAACGTAAAATTTTGTTTTCTGAATAAATCTTTCAAAACCCAGATTTCTATCAAACTTAATAATTAGATTTTATTACTGCCATGTTACCATTCCTCTTTGTGGGACAATCAGTTACATATTTCACTACCTCAAGCAATTTTTGCTCTGATCAATAGAAATCTACATTTATTACATACACAAAAGATCCCAATTTGTCAAGCTCATCTTTTATGTAGCTAAGAAAAAACCTTTTAAATTAAGGTTAATCTTGGGTGTGGACGTAAGGACACACAAACAGACACAAAAGTGATCACTATGTCAAATTTCCACCATGGCAAGTTCAAAAATAACTACCGTATATACTGGCTGATAAATTGAGTCCAACTTGCAACAACACAGACCCTGACCTGCCATCGCATAATGTGCTGGCAGATCATGGTCTATGTTGGTTGTTATACTGATTACTCCTAACAAACTGCACAGACCCAGATCTGTCGGCACATCATGTGATGGCAGATCTAGGTCTGTGCAGTTTGCAGTTGGACTCAACTTATAAGCGAGTATATATGGTATTATTTTTCAACATGCAAAATAACTAGGTGTTGAATTACTGATCACACGATTATTGTCACAAGTCTGCATGTCCTGTTAGGAAGCTCTTCTTTTGTGGTCTGGACTCAATTATGTACATCAACTGCATTGGTAATAATACATGAGTCTCTAGAAGGGACTGATGCTCTACTGGCCAAAAAGAATTTCTAGGAAATCAAGATAAGATCATTTCTTCCTTTTAACAATGTCTGCCATTTTGAATGATGAAAAAACATAGTTTCACATCATTTCATTCATGCTGCAAGATGATGGCCAGGTAAACAATTGCTTAGAAGTACTTTGTCAAAATCAGTGAATATCATATGATTATTCATTCATCTTATATTTTTGTAATCATGGATATTGTTCATCTAAGTACTTAAAGGCTTTTGGTAAATCCTCATTGTGACTGATGCTGTTAAAATTGTATTACTGTTTTTAATTTACTTACCAGAGTTCTTGCATGCAAAGAAAATGGAGGAAAATCTAACAATGTCAATACTGTAGAAAATTTTCAATGGATCTAGTCAATTGGAGTTCTCTGGATTTACCCAAGAGGATATTCATGATGTGGAAGTAAATTCATACAGAAAGGTAATCCCTGATTTTATCCAGATCAAAGAAAATCAAGACAGTATCCCTATCCATGTCATGAACAACTCATCACTTAAGCAGATGAATTAACCTAGGACTAATTTCCAACTTTACAAATACTCATCGCATGTGCCTAAAATCACTACTTCACATGAAAATAAAGTTAAATGTACTGTATTCCCATCAACAAATACCGTTTTATTTTAGGGCAGTGGATGCTTGGCTTGGACTTTAGTGGATTTCTTGAACTGTGATAAGAAATAAACAATAGATCTAACACCAGCACTGTGTCACCAGAGCCATCCTCAACTTGGCCCATAACCTTTACACTTATCTGTGCCTGTCAAGCAAAGCCATAAAAACAAACTCCCTTGCTCAAGTAGTCACAAGCTACACTGGGCCCATGGCACTAATCAAGATAATGAAAATCAAAGTACAGGCAGGCACAAGCCACATAGTGCCTAAATCAATAACACCTCTTGTACCTGTGTTCTTCAAGCCCAGGTAGACCCATATATACTTCATCAAAGTGTAGCAGACAATGAAGCTAATCATGATGAAACTTCTTTCAAACACAATGCAAGTTGCAGTTCACAGTGCCATGGAAAATTATGTTCTAAATGACTTGATAGTTATGATCAGGGATCTTAATCAATATGTGCATGTGTATGTATATATATATGTATATATATATATATATATATATATATATATATATATATATATATATATATATATATATATACATACATACAGTTAGTTAGTTTCAAGGCAATCCTGAAAATAGTTTAGAAGGAGTGGCAATAACAAACTTGTGCCAACGGACGGACAGACATCGAATGACATATCAGCACCATTTTCATTTAGGACCAAGTAGACATGATAAGTAGTCTTTCAGTGAAAATCCTATGTTGATATGCCCATCCATTCAGGAGTAGCGATAACAAGATTTTCAAGATGGCTGCCATGGTTGCCATACTGCATATCAGATTGGCACCATTTTCATTTACAACCAAGTATACATCATAAGAAGTCTTTCAGTGAAAAAACCATGTTGATACGACCATCCATTCAGTAGAAGTAGCGATAACAAGATTTTTAAGATGGCTGCTGAGATGACCATCTATTCAGGAGTAGCAATAACAAGATTTTCAAGACGGCTGCTTTGGTGGCCATATTTGATGTTATGTCTGCACCATTTTCATTTAGGACCAACTAGACATCATAAGATGTCTTTTATTGAAAACCCTATGTTGATATGACCATCTATTCAGGAGGAGTAGCAATAACAAGATTTTCAATATGGCTGCTGTGGCAGCCATATTGGACATCAGATCAGCACCATTTTCATTTAGGACCCTTTAGGACCAACTAGGCATCATAAGAAGTCTTTCAGTAAAAACCCCATGTTGACATGACCAGGAGTTGTGACAAGATTTTCAAGATGGCCACTGTGGTGGCCATATTGAATGTCTGAGCAGCACCATTTTCATCTAGGACCAACTAGACCATGAGATGAATGTGTGTGTAAAGCTTCATGGCAATCCTCCAAGTAGTTTAGGAGGAGTAGTGATAACAAACTTGTGCTAACAGCCGAGTGGCTGGCACACAACAGACCATCCCATATGCTCTTCTGGTCTATGACCAGTAGAGCTGACTAATACCTTATTGTATCGTGTCACATCATGTGGTTTAACATTTAATTAATTATTACATTAGTTTTCATTAATATATTTAACTTTTGTATTCATTTACCTGACCTGAAAACATGTATCTTGCACAGTGCATATCTGGACAAATAATTACAGACAAATTCTAAGACTCTGTTCACAAAACACTGGAGGTTATTTCATATCTGACTTTAGTACAGAGATGCAAAAGTGTCTGCATTTAACCACGAAGTCCAACTTCCAAGAGGTGTATAATAAAATTGGCATCTGCATTTAACCACAAAGTCCAACTTCCTGGGAGTGTATAATAAAATTGGCATCTGCATTTAACCACAAAGTCCAACTTCCAGGGGGTGTATAATAAAATTGGCATCTGCATTTAACCACAAAGTCCAACTTCCTGGGGGTGTATAATAAAATTGGCATCTGCATTTAACCACAAAGTCCAACTTCCTGGGGGTGTATAATAAAATTGGCATCTGCATTTAACCACAAAGTTCAACTTCCAGGGGGTGTATAATAAAATTGGCATCTGCATTTAACCACAAAGTCCAACTTCCAGGGGGTGTATAATAAAATTGGCATCTGCATTTAACCACAAAGTCCAACTTCCAGGGGGTGTATAATAAAATTGGCATCTGCATTTAACCACAAAGTCCAACTTCCTAGAGGTGTATAATAAAATTGGCATCTGCATTTAACCACAAAGTCCAACTTCCTGGGGGTGTATTATAAAATTGGCATCTGCATTTAACCACAAAGTCCAACTTCCTGGGGGTGTATAATAAAATTGGCAAATACATGTTAGTATTGTGATCATCTTTCAAAATTAACTCAAGTCTAAGACAAAGGAACAAATGTGTTTACTTTGCTTACTTGTGACATCTGTGATGTTAGGTAGTCTTGAATTATTCAACATAATTGCTATGAAAATATATCTTATCCTCAATGTAATTCACTCACAGTCTTTATAATGTCTGACTGACAGACAATACCATGAACGCCATCTATGTAATTCACTCACAGGCTTGATAATCTGATTGACAGACAATACCATGAACACCATCTACGTAATTCACTCACAGGCTTGATAATCTGATTGACAGACAATATCATGAACACTATGTAATTCACTCACAGGTTTGATAATCTGATTGACAGACAATACCATGAACACTATCTATGTAATTCACTAACTGGCTTGATAATCTGATTGACAGACAATATCATGAACACTATGTAATTCACTCACAGGCTTCATAATGTTTGATTGACAGACAATACCATGAACACTATCTATGTAATTCACTCACAGGCTTCATAATGTCTGATTGACAGACTATATCATGAACACTATCTATGTAATTCACTCACAGGCTTTATAATGTCTGATTGACAGACACTACCATGAACACTATCTATGTAATTCACTCACAGGCTTTATAATGATTGATTGACAGACAATATCATGAACACTATGTAATTCACTCACAGGCTTTATAATGTCTGATTGACAGACACTACCATGAACACCATCTATGTAATTCACTCACAGGCTTTATAATGTCTGATTGACAGACAATATCATGAACACCATCTATGTAATTCACTCACAGGCTTGATAATCTGATTGACAGACAATACCATGAACACTATCTATGTAATTCACTCACATGCTTTATAATGTCTGATTGACAGACACTACCATGAACACCATCTATGTAATTCACTCACAGGCTTTATAATGTCTGATTGACAGACAATATCATGAACACTATGTAATTCACTCACAGGCTTCATAATGTTTGATTGACAGACAATACCATGAACACTATCTATGTAATTCACTCACAGGCTTTATAATGTCTGATTGACAGACTATATCATGAACACTATCTATGTAATTCACTCACAGGCTTTATAATGTCTGATTGACAGACACTACCATGAACACTATCAATGTAATTCACTCACAGGCTTTATAATGTCTGATTGACAGACAATATCATGAACACTATGTTATTCACTCACAGGCTTTATAATGTCTGATTGACAGACACTACCATGAACACTATGTAATTCACTCACAGACTTTATAATGACTGATTGACAGACAATATCATGAACACTATGTAATTCACTCACAGGCTTTATAATGTCTGATTGACAGACACTACCATGAACACTATCTATGTAATTCACTCACAGGCTTTATAATGACTGATTGACAGACAATATCATGAACACTATCTATGTAATTCACTCACAGGCTTCATAATGTCTGATTGACAGACAATACCATGAACACTATCTATGTAATTCACTCACAGGCTTCATAATGTCTGATTGACAGACAATATCATGAACACCATCTATGTAATTCACTCATAGGCTTGATAATCTGATTGACAGACGATACCATGAACACAATCTATGTAATTCACTCATAGGCTTGATAATCTGATTGACGGACAATACCATGAACACAATCTATGTAATTCACTCATAGGCTTGATAATCTGATTGACAGCCAATACCATGAACACAATCTATGTAATTCACTCACAGGCTTTATAATGTCTGATTGACAGACAATACCATGAACACCATCTATGTAATTCACTCATAAGCTTGATAATCTGATTGACAGACACTACCATGAACACTATCTATGTAATTCACTCACAGGCTTCATAATGTCTGACTGACAGGCAGTACCATGAACACCATCTATGTAATTCACTCACAGGCTTGAAAATCTGATTGACAGACACTACCATGAATACTATCTATGTAATTCACTCACAAACTTTATAATGTCCAAATGACAGACAGTACCATCAGCATCTTGTCACATCTCTAGATATTTATTATAGGCCTGACAACAATGTATCCAAATACAGATTACCTGTTGGAGAGTCACTGGATTTGAGAGCAAAAGACCAGCTCTCGGGGTTGACAGATGCACAGTGTGGAAGTCTTAACTCAACAGGCTGGTTAAACTTCAGACCATGGGGGCCACACATCACCAGTGGACTCAAGAGTGTCTCACCTAGTTTAAATAAGACCCCAAAACAATGGTTAGTTTTTGTTGAAAAAAATTACTTGTTATATATTCATTCAAAAAATGTTTTCATCCCTTCTTTCAAACTCGCTAAGCTGTAATTCTTCACAATAATGAGAAAGTACATATTAATGTCTTCATTTTTCCATTTAAATACCTATATACAAATTTGATGATACCATACTGTATATTCTTCAGGATGATATAGTTAAGATGACGCTTTTTTTTCTTTTAATTGTATAAATTATTTTGGAAAACACAGAACAAATGACTATAAATATACATCATACTTTTTGAAAAACTTACAAAAATGTAAAATGCACATAATCTGTTATTAAATTCAATACTGAACAAGAGTGTTTGTAAAACATCATATAATCTGTGCCCCCCAAGGGTCAGGTCAAAAAGTGGTAAGAATAGACCAAGGGGCCAATTTTACTTGCATATCTGAATTTGTCTTTTCATTCTGAGTAAGTGTATAGATAATTATTGGGTGGGGATCTCATAGTTTCCAAGTTATGGCCTAGGGGCCAGTTGCACATATAAATGTGTCTTTCATGCTCAGTAAATGTATACCAAATTTCATATAAGCTCACATGTACCGAGAATTGCAATTGCTAGATTTACATGTTTTAAAAACTCTGGTATTTGAGAGTTTATGTGAAGAATGCCCTGCTACTGAAATTGAAGATGAAATTCATTTCCTTACTGATTGTATATATTATGTTATACAAAGGTGCAGTCTATTTAGCATTAGTATTATCTATAGCATTTGTTCTAACTTTAAACACCCTCGAAAAGAGTCCCTGACACTCTAATGTTCAAAAAGAATTTCCAGGAATTCAAGACAAGACCATTTCTTCTTTTTAACAGCAGAGTGTTGAAACCATCTCTGATATTCTTGAATGATTTCCATTTCAAATTAGATGCTGTGGTGGCCATACTGGATGTAAGATAGGCACCAATTTCATTTAGGACAAACTAGACATCGTTAGAACTCATTTGGTGAAAACCCAATGCCAATATGATCATTCATTTTGAAGGAGTAGTGATAACAAGATTTTTGGTAGACATATTTGATACAAGATTGGCACCATTTGCACTTAGGATGAACTAAATATCATAAGAAGTCTTTTGTTGAAAACCTCATCTAGATATGACCATCAATTCTGGAGAAGTAGCAATAACAAGATTTTCATGAGAGCAGTCACGCTGGCCATATTGACTGTCAGATCACACCATTTTCATTTAGGACAAACTATACATCAAAGGAAGTCTTCTAGTAAAAACCCAATGTCAATTTGACTTTCCATCTATGAGGAGTAGTGATAGCAAAATTTTAAAGATGGCTGCTGTGACAGCCATTTTTGACATCAGATCAGCACTATTTTCATCTAGGACCAACTAGACAGCATAAGAAGTCATTTAGTGAAAACTCCCTGCTAATATGACCATCCATTCAGGAAGAGTAACGATAACAAGATTTTCAAGATGGCCACTGTGGTGGCCATATTGGATGTTTGAGAGGTACCATTTTCATTTAGGACCAGCTAGGCATTGGAGTAAGTCTTCTGGTGAAAACCCCATGTCAATATGACTTTCCTTTCAGAAGGAATAGCAATAACAATATTTATAAGATAGCTGCCATGGCAGCCATATTGGACGTCAGATCAGCACCATTTTCATGTAGGGCCAACTAGACATCATATGAAGTCTTTTAGTGAAAACCCCATGCAGCTTATGACCATCCATTCAGGTAAAGTAGTGATAGCAAGATTTTCAAGATGACACTGTGGTGGCCATACTGAATCTCTGAGCAGCACTACATGTATTTTCATTTAGGACTTAGTTGACCTTAAAAGGAGTAGAATAACAAACTTGTGATAACAAATGGATGGACAACATGCAATTGATGGATTATGGACAACAGGCCATCCTACAAGCTCTTCTGATCTACGACTATTAGAGCTAAAAATTATCTGCTGAAGATAATAGTATTATATTATATCTATGCACTTATCTGCTAGATGCCAATAGTTTCTATGTTATGACCCTTGGGGCTAAGAATAGATTCAAAGGATAAAGTCAGTTGCATATCTGAATTTGTTTTTTCATGCATAATAAGTGTATGCAAAGTTACAGGGTGGGGATCTCAATGGTTTCTAAACTTTCATCCAAGGGTTTCATAGTAATAGTTAGTATGAAACCCTTGTGTAGACATTTGCATCGGTGATCAAACATTCCAATTCTCAGACATGTCAGTCTCATAACTTGGGAGTGCTTTTAAATTTATTTAGAACCACACCCACACCCCTTATCCCACCTCTAGGGGCTGTAGGAACATTCTAGAAACATTGTGGATATCAGATGACCTTGAATGATACTGCAAGTCTGAAGTATCTATCTTGAACTGTGTGGAAGTATTTGCATGATATTACAAATGAACTATGTGGAAGTATTTGCATGATATTACAAATGCATACAAATATGAGCAGTATTATATAATCCCCACCTTTTCTCCTAAAAGCGTGGGGATAATGAAAAATTTTAGTATCCAAGACTCAAGATTGGAGTTCTGAACAACCAAATTTAATAAAGAAAACTATGTTGTGGTTAATTTTTGCTCACTGAATTTGTCTTATTTGTTTTCAAACACCGAGTAGACTCCTATGGTAAATAATACAAATATCTGTAGCAAAATTTTGGCAAACTTTTTCTTGTCTCTTAACATGTTAACTCATAGCAAATGGTGTTTTACAAGGCATTGCTGACTCACCTGCCTATAGTACGAAAAGGAGGTCTTTCTTGTACAAAATCTTAATGACAGCTGATGCTAATGTCAATGCCATTGCTGCAGTGGTCATATAAAATACCTAAATCTAGCTACTTGTTACTGCATTAAAACAATAAATAATGACTTTTTTTGTTGATTCCATCAAAGAATAAAGCAGTATCAATAATGATTTTTCATTCTTTTTTCAAAACTTGTTACCTTTATCTTTGTCAAGTGGTGGGAGAATACTATTATCTCTGCACACTTTGAAATAGATCTCTTGCTGAACACCTGGTGAAATGGCACCCTTTGGAATAACAATGCTGACACCTGGTGGAAATCAAGAAATAATTGTAAGCATAACTTAGTACAAATTGGGGATACATGTATCACATCATGGGAAAATATAAAAATTGTTATAAGGCCCCCCCCCCCCCCCCTTTCTGCAAGAAAAATGTAACCTTATAAACTTATGGGGAGGAGGCCTCTCATGAATGGAGCAAAATGGTTGAAACATTCTATTTTTCTGTCTGGCAAGATGGCCTTATAAATGGGTGGTCTCTCATGTGAGTGGCCTCTCTAATGGACATTTTTGGAAAACTGTCTAAAATTGGATTTTTCCTTTATATATTATACTGAAGTTTTAGTCAACAAGTAATTTACAATTTTACTTTCCCCACAAATGTTTTCCTTACTCCAAGCTGCCAGAGAAGTTATTTTCCTGACCATGTCATACATATACAACAGAAAGATGGGATACAGACTAGTATGCTACCTATGATGCATTGCTTGTTGAAGCACATGTCCATCTGATGGCTCACCAGAGTAGAGATAACTCTGCCTGTCCATCTGATGGCTCACCAGAGTAGAGATAACTCTGCCTGTCCATCTGATGGATCACCAGAGTAGATATAACTCTGCCTGTCCAACTGATGGATCACCAGAGTAGAGACAACTCTGCTTGTCCAACTGATCAAACACCAGAATAGAGACGACTCTGCCTGTCCAACTGATTGATCACCTGAGCAGAGATAACTCTGCCTGTCCACTTGATGGATCACCAGAGTAGAGACAGCTCTGCCTCTCCAACTGGTGGATCACCAGAGTAGAGACAGCTCTGCCTGTCCAACTAATGGATCGCCAGAGTAGAGACAGCTCTGTCTATCCAACCGATGAATTACCAGAGTAGAGACAGCTCTGCCTGTCCAAATGATGGATCACCAAAGTAGAGCTAGTTCTGTCTATCCAACTGATGAATTACCACAGATAGCTCTGCCTCTCCAGCTGATGGATCACCTGGTCTGGTTGTAATCATGTAACACACCTATCCAGTTGGAGCTGATCCAACAAGTGTTCAGCCTGGCTGTAATTATGTAACATACCTAGCCAACAATAGCAGTGTCAGCACTGCTCCAACAAACATTCAGTCTGGTTGTGATCACATCTAGCCAGTCAGACCTGCACTCAGTCTGGCTGTAATTATGTAACACTCAGAACTTCTCTGACATGCATTCTGTCTGGCTGTAATTATGTCACACTCACACCAAGCTAGTCAGAGCTGCTGCAACGAGTATTCAGTCTAGCTGTAATTATGTAACACTCGGCTGCTCCAATAAGCATTTAGTTTGGCTGCAATAATGTAACACTCGTAGCTACTTTGACAAGCATTCAGGCTGGCTGTAATTATGTAACACTCATAGCTGTTTTGACAAGCATTCAGGCTGGCTGTAATTATGTAACACTCAGAGCTGGTCCAGGAAGCCTTCAATCTGGCTGCAATTACAAAATAGTCAGCCGCTCCAACAAGCATTGTCTGGCTATAATTATGTAACACTCCAGCCTAGCCAGCAAAAGCCATTCCATTGACCAAATCTCACCCTGTGATTTTGACCAGCAGTCCATTTCTTAGGGCTAAGTAATGCATACAAGGCTGACGACAGTACACTTTAACAAAATATGAAGTATACTACCATGTACACTCACGTACAAGTCAAGTCCAACAGCAAATAACACAGACCCTGATCTGCCATCACACAATGTACTGGTAGCTCAGGGTATGTGTTGTTTGTTCTACTAATTACTCTAAACAAACTGAACAGACCCAGATCTGCTGGCGCATTATGTGACAGTAGATCTTGGTCTGTGCAGTTTCCAGTTTGATTTAACTTATAAGTGAGTATATACAGTAATAAAAATGAAATTCAATGGAAAAGATAAGAGTTACAGTAAGTATGGATATAAATACAAGGACAAAGTTGAATCCAACACACTGTGCATTTCTTGAAAATGGTTTATAAGAATCACCTGTTTCTGGAGACTCCAGAATTCCCCCATTTGAATCAAAAACACCCCTGGCAGTGGCTATCACTGTGTGGTTCTCATCCACTTCCCTTGTGGGGTCAAATCTGAAAGAAAAAGAAATAAACACCGTCTTCTTCATCAAAACCTTGTCATTCTGATTTGTGGCTGTATCCATAATCCAACACATTTTTGTAGAAAAACTATCATACTGTATAACCCACACCCAATTACAAACAGACCAGACCCAGATCAGCCACTTTATAATGCACTTGCTTTGCACCTCTGCAGTTCTGAGTTCAATTCTATGTTCCAGGTGCAATAATATGTGGTTACCCACTCAAGGTTGGTGGATTTACTACTAGTTTTCTAGTCATCTCAACCTCAATGACCACTTTATTTTGACATATGATCTCTTGACAGAATGCCATAAACATTTTAAAAGTTTATGATCTAGTCAATGGAAAATAAATTCAATTAAAAAAAATATTATGTCCACCAATGATCTAGATATAATACGTTAAACTGTACTGATGGTATGTCCGTATTTACATTCTGTTTAAGAAGAACTGCAATGGGAAAACCCCGATTTTTTAGTATAACGTAATGCACCAGAACAATAGGGTCATATAGATCTGCTGGAATTTTCAAAAACATTTTAGACATCTTTTAAAAAAATCTTATGAAAATTACAATGAATTTCATGGTATTGTAAATTTAGATAAATTGAAAGAATGGAATCTCTGCTCCTTGTTATCATCTAGAAACATTGACAAGTCTCTTTTTGCAGGCATAACAATTTTCTGTACTGAGGTAAACTGAGAAATGAGACACTCCTTTGTGCAAATTAATGATTATATTAGGTCCATAGATTTTAACAAGTAGCATTTGGAAAAATGCATTTAAACTGATGCATAATATATTGTGCATGGCATAACAAAAATGCCCAAAGGGTAACAGGAAAAGGAAAAAGGGGTTAAGGGTTTAGACTGAAAATTGAAAATTTTGGGAAGTAAACAGGTCTTGAATATATAAATAAACTAGATAATCAGCAATGAATGCATTGCAAAGGGTCCTGTTCACTACAATTTGCTTCCCAGGGCCTTACACAGATGAACCTGTGTTGGAACAAAAGGTTACAAGAATGTGCATTTACAGGGCCACAACTCCTCTAAATGATGATGTGGAATGCTGGAAATCCAAATCATTTAAGGTCTCATCAATATAAAGCCGCATGCTTAATTTGGTGTGAATCCAACAAGCGTTTTTAAAGTTATGCTGTGGAAACTAAAGTCAGGAGGATGGGTGATCAAGGATATAACTCTTTTAAATCATGTTATTGAAAGCTGACAATGTAACTTATTTAAGACCTTATGAATATAAAGCTGCATCAAACTAAATCCATATGCCAGATTTTGTTGAAATCCAACACACCCTGGAAAAATTTGTGCTGTGGAAACTAAAGTCAGGAGGTCAGGCAATCAGGGGGCATAACTCCTGTAAATGTTCTGGAATGCTGGAAATCAAACTTATTCAAGGTCTCATCAATATTAAACTACATGCCAAATTTGGTTGAAATCCATCAAATGGTAAAGTAATGTTAACCCAAGTCAGGGCAAACTAGAGGCATTACTTCTCTAAATGTCATGGAATGCTGGAAATCAAACTTATTCAAGGTCTCATCAATATTAAACTACATGCCAAATTTGGTTCAAACCTTGGTAAAAATATGTTAACCAAAGTCAAGAAGAAGGGCAAACAGAGGGCATAACTCCTGTAAATAATGTTGCTTAACAAGAGAAATCGACCTAATTCAAGGCCTCCTCAACATAAAACCACACACCGTATTAAGCGCAAATACAACAATCCTTGGTAAAGTTAAGCTGTGGAAGCAAAGTCAGGAGGGAGGGAAATCAGGGGGGACAACTCCTGTAAATGATGTTCAAGGTCTTATCAATATAAAGGTGCATGCCAGATTGGTTTAAATCCAACAAACCTAGACAAAGTTATGCTGTGCAAACCAATGTCAGGTGGTCCAGCAATCAGGGGCATGACTCCCATAAATGTAAATCCTGTTATGAAAGGCTAACAAGAGTCCCTTGAAGGGACTGATGCTCTTCTGGGCAAAAAGAATTTCCACGAATCCAAGATAAGACCATTTCTTCCTTTTAATTGCCAAGTGTTGAAACCACCTCTGATATTCTTCAAGATTTTATAATTAGCCGCTGTGGTGGACATATTGGATGTCAGATTGGCACCATATTAATTTAGAACAGAGCAGACATCATTAGAAGTCTTTTGCTGAAAACCACCATATCATAATGATCATCCATTCAAGAGGAATAGTGACAACAAGATTTTCATGACAGCCATCATGGCAGCCGTATGGGATGTACAACTAGCACCATTTTCATTTAAGACCAACTAGACATTATAAGAAGTCTTTTAGTGAAAACACCATGTTGATATGACCATTCATTCAGAAGAAGCAGTGATAACAAGATTTTCAAGATGGCCGCTCTGGTGGCTATACAGGCCATCAGATCAGCATCATTTTCCTTTAAGACCAACTGGACATCATACGAAGTTTTTTGGTGAAAACCCCACGTCAATATAACTTTATGTTCAGGAGGAATTGCAATAAAAAGATTTTCAAGATGGCTGGCTATCTGGTGCCCATATTGAACTTCAGATTGGCACCATTTTTATTTTGGACCAGCTATACACCACGAGAAGTCTTTTAGTGAAAACCCCTTGTTGATTAGACCATCCATGTAGGAGGAGTAGCTATAACAAGATTTTCAAGATGGCAGCTGTGGCAGCCATATTGGACCCCAGATCCGCACCATTTTCATTAAGGCTAAGTAGACATCATAAGAAGTCTTTTAGTGAAAACTCCATGTTGATATAATGATCCATTCAGGAGGAGTAGCTATAACAAGATTTTCAAGATGGCTGCTATGGTGGCCATATTGGATTTCAGATTGGCACCATTTTCATTTTGGACCAACTCGACATCATAAGAAGTCTTCTAGTGAAAACCCCAGGTTGATATGACCATCCATTCAGGAGGTGTAACCCCACATCAATATAACTTTCTGTTCAGGTAGAGCTGAAATAAGAAGATTTTCAAGATGGCTGCCATGGTTGCCATATTGGACTTCGGATTGGCACCATCATTATTTGGGACCAACAAGACATCATACAAAGTCTTTTAGTGAAAACTCCATGTTGATATGACCATTGATGTTGGAGTAGCTGTAACAAGATTTGCAAGATAGCAGCTGTGGTGGCCATATTTGACCCCAGACCAGCACCTATTTTATTTAGGACTAATCAGACTTCATACAAAGTTTTTACTGAAAAATCCATGTTGATATGACTATCCATTCAGGAATAGAAGCAATAACAAGATTTTCAAGTTGGCTGCATTGGTGGCGGTATTGAATGTCAGATCATCACCATTTTCATTAACACCAAGAATACATCATAAGAATTTTTTTTAATGAAAACCCCATGATGATATGACCATCCATTCAGAAGTAGTGATAACAATATTTTCAAAATGGCTGCCATGATGGCCATATTGGATTTCAGATCGGTACCATTTTCATTTAGGACCAACTAGACATCATAAGATGCTTTTTTTAGTGAAAACTCGATGTTGATATGACCATCCATTCAGGAGGAGTAGGAATACATGTAACAAGATTTTCAAGATGGCAACTGGCAGCCATATGGATGTCCGAGCAGTACCATTTTCATCTAGGACCAACTAGACCATGGGATGAATGTGTGTGTAAAGTTTCAAGGCAATCCTCCAAGTAGTTTAGGAGGAGTAGTGATAAGAAACTTGTGCTAACAGATGATGGATGACAGACAACGGACAATGGACCATCCAACAAGCTCTCCTGTTCTATGACCAGCAGAGATAAAAATCAAATTTATTCATTGTCTCATCAAAATAGAGCTGCATACCTAATTTAGTTAAAATTTAATCATCACTGGTCAAGTTATGCTGTGGAAATTAAAGTCAGAAGGATGGACCAACAAGGTGCCGCAACATCTGTAAATGATGACATAGAATGCTGGAAATCAAACTACTCATACAAAACTGTATACCAAATAATACCCAGAAACAAAACTGCCCACAGGCATCCAGATTGACAGACAGACATGATTAACATAGGGCTCTGCTGATTTTGTTAAGTAGGGCCCTAATTATATTTAAAAAAAAGCAAAGGTGTATCAGAATTTCAACTTGCTTCAATTTTCTGATAAAATCACAGAATCAGTTTTACATGCAAGAAATATTGTAATGCTGTGCAAATTAAAGTCAGAACAAAAATACGACTTCCATAGTGAACTCTTAATAAAAGACATCCATTGAGAAATCCAGTGAAATGCATGGAAAAGAAAAGGTTTAGATATATTCTAACAGGAATGTCATCTCTTGACTCCTTGTATAAAGCACACCCAATTGGGAACATCATATACCTAGGTCTGCTAACAGTATAATGCACCAGCAGATCAGGGTCTGTGCTGTTACAGTGAACAACAAAGACTAGGATGCTGATAGATCTACTGGTACATTGTGCAACAAATGATTTAGGTGCATGTATTACACTGTACAAGTCAATATGGTATAACAAAGAATGGTAATGATACCATGTTAAGAGCTGGATAACATATAATAATAGGGCTTGGAATATATTATCATGCAAACGGTTTGTCCTCCAGGGTTCATCAAGTGCAACATGCTGCCATGCAGGGTGAATCAACCAGGAGTCTTACCCTTCAACAACAGTCTCTGGGGTGGACACACTATCTGATTGGCTATCTGTGTCACATGACATGGCTGAAGTCATATGATCGACCTCATTTTCAAAGGTTACACATGGTTTGTTAGAGCTATCAGAGATGCGACTCTCTTCATTAGTATTTTTATCATTTTCCTTCACTGAATCTGATGTTGGTTGATCACTAGAAGCAGATAAATTAGATTATAAATGAAATGACTTCCTTTTTCAATCATTATAATAAACCAACAGAACCTGCTTTTACAATAATTGCCATGTCAAAGAAAGCGAGTTCTTGTTATCCATAAATGTACGAATCGTTTAATAGTTTCATCGTTGGCAACAGTGGCTAACAGGAGGCAAAAATAGTCCAGTTAACGTACTCAACACAGCATTAAAACAAAACTATGTACATTAACATACTAAATGCACAGAACTTCGAACTATGTACATTAACATGATAAATGCAGTGTACTTTTATTTATGATGTAAAAGTTATTGTGGATTTCATGGTTGCCACAAACCAAAAATGTAAAGACCCAATGAATAATGCTCCATCTGTGAGGACAATACGACCCCTTTCCAAAGACCCAATGAACAATACTCCCTCTATGAGGACAATATGACCTCTTTCCAAAGACCCCATGAACAATACTCCCTCTATGAGTACAATACGACCCCTTTCCAAAGACCCAATGAAAAATACTCCCTCTATGAGTACAATACAACCCCGTTCCAAAGACCCAATGAACAATACTCCCTCTATGAGGACAATATGGCCCCTTTCCAAAGACCCAATAAACAATGCTCCATCTATGAGTACAATATGACCCCTTTCCAAAGACCCAATGAACAATGCTCCCTCTGAGGACAATACAACCCCTTTCCAAAGACCTAATGAACAATACTCCATATACGAGTAAAATATGACCCCCTTCCAAAGACCCAAGGAACAATGCTCCATATACGAGTACAATATGACCCCCTTCCAAAGACCCAGTGAACAATGCTCCATAGTAAAATATGACAATAAAAACTCCTTCCAAAGACCCAATGAACAATGCTCCATCTATGAGTACAATATGACCCCCTTCCAAATTCACAAACTTACTTACATAGGAAAACATAATTTTTTGCACAACTACAAAAACTGACACCCACAACAACACAAAATTCACTTAAATGAAAATATTAAGGCAATCAGATATTTATAAGCTTGCCAATATAGCAAAATATTATGGGCTTTTCTCACAAAACTTGTTTTCTTGATACATTAGGATCTAAATCTACTAACAAGCTTAAGTTTCTGTTGCTAAAAGCCAAAATGTTAGAAATCCAGTCCACACAAAAAGCCAAAATGTTAGAAATCCAGTCGACAAAAAGCTAACATGTTAGAAATCCAGTCCACACAAAAAGCCAAAATGTTAGAAATCCAGTCCACACAAAAAGCCAAAATGTTAGAAATCCAGTCTACACAAAAAGTTAAGAAAGATGTTCACCATGTCTTGAGCTTGTTTTAGCAATAAAATGCTAAAAAATCTGCTTGATGAGACACAAGTCATCAGATAAGAGTGGTCTCCTTCTCTTGGGTTGAGAGACAGACACCAAAACCTGTCAATTGTCAGTGTACTACTAGAGACAGACACCAAATCCTGTCAATTGTCAGTGTACTACTAGAGACAGACCCCAAATCCTGTCAATTGTCAGTGTACTACTAGAGACAGACCCCAAATCCTGTCAATCGTCAGTGTACTAGTAGAGACAGACCCAAATCCTGTCAATTGTCAGTGTACTACTAGAGACAGACACCAAATCCCAAATCCTGTCAATTGTCAGTGTAGTACTAGAGCAGATGTATACACTCTTCCAGATAGAGCTATATTACGATTGGACAAGATTGATAAAAAACAACATATTTTACTCCAAAAACTGGTTTATTCTTAAAACATGTTACCCAATCATGATATGTTAGAAGAATAGGTAACAGATGGAGAGAGCAACATCCCCTTGTCCCGGAGTTGGACCTGTCTCTGGTCTCCTAATGTATGTCATGCTGCTTTGAATTTTGTGTGAGAAAGAGTATGATTAAGGCATGGTCAGTGCATGGATGCAGTTTAGAAGAAAAAAAATATACTACTCCTGTGAATCCAGCAGAAGTTGAGTAACCTGCATCATTATGAAGCTGCTGAGTGACCTAGGAAGGTAGCCTGTTGTGTTATTATATAGGTCACACCAGGTTGAACTGAGATTTTTGACATGAAAGATCTCTGAGGTAAAAGCTGGAGAATGTCTCTGACCTCCATCCTACAGTCTGAATGATGTCAGGGAACAGTTGTACTTGAATACTATGCTAGTGGTGATTGCCCTAACCTCATGAGTTAATATGCATAAAAAATTCATCTTGTCTTGATTTAGTTCCTTGCAGACTGAGTGGATATCACAACAGATCAAGAACAACAGAGCCTGATCAGAAATATCATCCCTTTCTTCTTTGAGTGATTTTAGCAATGTAATTTTGGTCATCATGAGAGAAACCAAACCATCTTGGTGGAACTGCAGATAGTTCAGGTTGACCGATAAAGCATGAATCTGATTGATTCTACTTGTTGTGGTTAAGGTGACTAAGAAGCAGGTCTTGTATGAGAGGCAAGTCAGAGAAGCTCTACACTGGTTCAAAGGGTGCCTTTCTCAGTCATGTCAGAACCCATTGATGATTCCATTTCAGGCAAAGGGACAAGGCCCTCAGTTGACACAAGCCAATGGTCTAGAAGGTATTTGTTCTTTACTATATCCTCTCTTCCATGATGGCAAAACAAATCTTAAGTTGTGGCATGCTAGCCCTTGATTGTGATCCGAGCTAACTTTTTCTCCTTGAAGTGCCATTTGAGGAAGTTGACTATTTGTGGTACCAAGGTTCCTAAGGGGAAGATATGTCTCTGTTTACATCACTGAGAGAAAACTCTCCATTTCTCTTCATAAGCTTTCAAAGCGGTGGGTCTTCTTTCCCTAGCAATTCTGTCCACAACTTGTTCAGAGAATTTTTTTTTTCTCTGAGGGCTTGTTTAATATAAGTCAGGCATGAATGCAGGTTTAGCATCTCTGGGTTTGGCTGGAAAACCTGCATGCTCTGTTGTTTTGGCAGGCAAGGTGAAGGCAGGACTGTCCTGGGAATCCCTGTCACTGGATTGAGGAGGTCGCTGATCCATTTTTTCAGGTTTGGGAGCTTGGTGACAAAGAGGTCTGCAAGAGGTCAATTCCAGCAGGTGGGGGATTCAACTCAAGACTGAGAGGCAGAAGGACCATGCAGTAAGGACCAACTAATTCTTTCATGATAGTGAGTCCACTAGAATCCTGAGCCTGCCTGGGATGGGGTGGACTAGAACATGGATTTGATAATGAGGAGGCTACCTGAGAAAAGTCCAACATGAAGGCAGTGGTCTGTGAACTTGGTTGTCCCTTGCCTTCTTATGTAAATGATGACAGTTGAATTGCCAGGCAGAATGAGAGTGCCCTTTCTAAATGACATCTGTATTTGCTTTGGCCTTCATCTCAAGGAGGCTGGTATGTGTAGAGCACTCCTGAAGGGGCTAAACCCATCTCAGTTTATAGGGGGACCAGAGATGGCCACTGCATTCATGTTGGCATTTTTGCACAGTTATTTTTGACAGTTGATCCTGCAGGGAGGTACCCTCTGTTGGCTGGAAAGGGGTGGGGTAGGGGAGGGAAAGACTACTTCCACAGACACATGGAAGGCTGAGTCTTCCCCAAATATCATCAGATTGAGGAAAGAAGATGGCATTTGTGAGCGTGTCTTCAAACTCAGAAGAGTGGAGTGACAGAGAAGTCCCCTACAAAGGTAATGATGACTGAGCTGGCAAAGCAGGTGTGCAGGGAACAATGACAAAGCTGGGAATCCATCCATATTGGGATACGGTGATCTCCAGGCATTCACTTTGAGTGTCATCAAAGGTCAAGGACAGGTACTGTGTCCAGGAATTGTAGCTGGTACTGAGTCACCATGGAGCTGGGACCAGTCATGAACCAGTAAAGTACAGGTCTTGGATACTTCTATGGATTCAGTACTGGATACTATAATATAAAGGTCCAGTGAGTCATTGATACTTCTTTGGGTTGTGTACTGGATACTATGGCAGATGGGTTCACTGAATCCGGTGCCAGTTAAACTAACCACTCAAACAGAATCAGGGCTGGAGTTGGCTGGAGGTTATATGTATCTTGAGCCCAGGACTGAGTATACCAGGAAGACAGAGCACTGTATCCAGTTCCGGTGATACAGGTGGAGACTGCCAAGGTCCCTCAAACTGACTGATACTCTACTGGCTGAAAAGAATTTTCAGGAATATTCAAGATAAGACCATTTCTTCCTTTTAACTGCCAAGAGTTGAAACCATCTTTGATATTCAATAACAAGATTTTCAAATTAGCTGCTCTGGTGTACATACTGGATGTTAACTTTGCACCATTATCATTTAGGACCAAGAAGGCATTATAAGAAGTCTTTCAGTGAAAACCCCATGCCAATATAACTATTCAAATAATGATAACAAGATTTTCAGGATGGCCACTGTGGCAGGCATATTGAATGTCTTAATGGCACCATTAGGAGCAACTAGACATTGTAAGAAGTTGTTTAGTAAAAAAGCCATGTTGATATGACCATCCATTCACAAGGAGTAGTGATAATATTTTCAAGATGGCGGCTGTTGTGGTCATATTGGACATCAGATGGACACCATTTTCATTTAGGACCAACTAACATCATAGCAAGTCTTCTGGTAAAAATCCCATGGCAATATTACTTTTCATTCAGAAGGATTCGCAATAACAAGATTTTCAAGACGGTTACTGTGGTGGCTATATTGGACATCAGATCAGCACCATTTTCATTTATTACCAACTAAACATAAGAAGTCTTCTGATGAAAACCCAATGGCAATATTATATTTCATTCAGGAGATGTAGTGATAGCAAGATTTTCAAAATGGCCACTGTGGTAGCCATATTGGACATCTGATCACCACCACTTTCATTCAGGACCAACTAGACATCATAAAAAGTCTTTTAGTTAAAACCCCATGCTGATATGACCATCCATTCAGAAGGCACCATTTTCATTTAGGACCAACTAGACATCATAAGAAGTCTTCTGGTGGAAACCCCATATCAATATGACTTTATGCTCAGCAAGAGTAGGATGTCTGAGCCGCACCATTTTCATCTAGGACCAACTAGACCATGGGATGAATGTATGTGTAAAGTTTCATGGCAATTCTCCAAGTAGTTTTGGAGGAGTAGCGATAACAAACTTGTGCTAGCGGACGGACGGATGATAGACGATGGACAACAGACCATCCCATAATTCTTCTGGTCTATGACCAGTAGAGCTAACAGATAGAAACACAAGATATTTATATACAATAAAAGTAGAGTGAGATTTAGAAGAAAAAGAAGAAAAAAAGATGGAGTATGCTTCCCTGACGTAAGAAAAATGAAGGATTGTTTATACTGGTTAAAAGGCACAAAGTGGAATGTATCTTAAATGAGTGTCCTGACCAATCACAAGCAGAATCAGGGGTTGATGACTGACGAGATTAGGTGCCAATCCTTCAATCCAAATTAAGATCACTCTCATCTGATTTCAATTTCTGAAAGCAGATGACTTTTTATCATGATTTTGGCTACAATAAGCAGAAAAACAAGCTGAACATCTTTTTTAGTTTGGGAGGGAGGATTTATGAAGTAGTGGATGTACTCTTCCTATTTTGATCAGGATATGAAGAAGAAACCATGTGCCTATCAAACATTTTGAAACAAAGTACACAAAGTAAGTCAGGGCACAAAAAAATCCTTGTCTGGCATGTTAAAAATTTTGTTGAGTAGGTAAAATATCGTGTGTCTTACCAATATATTTCAAAGAGAATATGAAGCAAAAAATTAATTTTGTGAAAACATCCATCAGTCTGAAATTTAAAAAAATGTCTATCCAGCCATAAAAGCCATGATAAATTCTTACAAATTGATAGATACACAGAATCACTGTGCCTAGAACCCAACTAGACAGTCAAAATGTCTGCATGAATCACAAATTGTAGACATACCTAGGTAAATCTTTAATTTTGTCTGCTGCACTGGAAGATTTTGAACCATTTACATCCAACTTGCCAAAAGTTGACAATGGCTTGGCACCGGGATACACCTCAAAAGCACTTCCTGTTGTTGGATCTGATGAGGATTCCCTTGGTTCTTGACTAGACTGGTTCTCATCCCTTGAGAAAGGAACAGAATATTGTTGTACACTAAAATATATTGTGAAATCAGTCAAGTGTAGTATGGCAACATGAATACTCAAAATGCGATTGAAGCAAAGAAATCTTTTTCAAAAGTCCTTCGCTACAGTTTTCCCATATTTTCTAAGATGGGGTAAATTCCTGCAAAGTGTGTTACTGCAATTTATCCTGTCTATGAAGAAGAAAAAAAATCATACATAAATACACATCACAGAGTTGCTGAAAATGTACATACCTATATTGTAAAAGTTAACTGCATGTCTTAATGAGTAACAAAGGTTTCTATGAATGTAATGTCTAGCCTGTATATAATGTTATGATGACAGCTTTCTGCTAAGGTTCTGCTCCACATTTTATTAAGTACTTTCTGAAAAAAGAACACGTACAAGATGAAATTGTGTGCAATTGCAACAAGCACAATGGAGAGAATACCTCTATGCAACTTCCATGTACTGTGACTGAAATTTCTTTGTATGTGGTATTGGGGAAACAATGTACTGTTTAAAGAAGACAGATGATCGAAATGGCTGCTTCCATATGCTTGAGTAATGATGTTGGTTGGTTGGTTTTTAATGGCACTTTCAGCACTTTATTTGGCTATATCATGCTAAGGAAATAGGAGCATAGTGCCTTTTCCAAGGACACACTGAGGCAGCTGACCTGGGCTGGCATGGATAGGTATTGAACCTGCAACCCTTGGAGTATGAGTCAAATTCTCTACCAATTGAACAATTGAGAAATGAACATGAACAAGTCAAAAGTTTACTAACTTTGGCAGTTATTAAAGTAGGGAAAATGAATTTTTCCAGAGTAGACAATACTAGCTTCTGAATGTGCAAAAAATAAATTATAAAATATACAAAAAACTTAGTGGCTATTTTTTTTCAATTTATCTATGAAGTCCAGGAATTCAATATGACCAAGCAGAGCTAGCAGTCTTTTGAGAGCTTCACATCTGAAGTTAAGGCCAAGCTATATACTCTTTAACCAAAATAACACCCATCAATCATACACTAAAATACAGCAAATTCAAAGTTCTTCAATCGATACCTAAGATATACAAGGAATCATACACTAAAATACAGCAAATTCAAAGTTCTTCAATCAATACCTAAGATATACAAGGAATCATACACTAAAATACAGCAAATTCAAAGTTCGTCAATCAATACCTAAGATATACAAGGAATCATACACTAAAATACAGCAAATTCAAAGTTCTTCAATCAATACCTAAGATATACAAGGAATCATACACTAAAATACTCAAATTAAAAGTTCTTCAAATAATAAGATATACAAGGAATCATACACTAAAATACTCAAATTCAAAGTTCTTCAATCAATACCTAAGATATACAAGGAATCATACACTAAAATACTCAAATTCAAAGTTCTTCAATCAATACCTAAGATATACAAGGAATCATACACTAAAATATTCAAATTAAAAGTTCTTCAAACAATAAGATATACAAGGAATCATACACTAAAATACTCGAATTCAAAGTTCTTCAATCAATACCTAAGATATACAAGGAATCATACACTAAAATACTCAAATTCAAAGTTCTTCAATCAATACCTAAGATATACAAGGAATCATACACTAAAATACTCAAATTCAAAATTCTTCAATCAATACCTAAGATATACAAGGAATCATACACTAAAATACTCAAATTCAAAGTTCTTCAAACAATACCTAAGATATACAAGGTCTTTGAGGAAACTTGGGGAAATTCTTTTTCTTTAAAAATCAAACTCTATGCAAAGTACAAAACTGTCGAGTGGAACTTTTAACCAGACAAAACAGGAAACCCTACTATACCAGGTACAAACTTTAGGCATATGGTAACAGTACACTGAAGTTTGAGTTGAATATCAGGATACAAACTTCAGGCATATGGTAATATTATTCCAAAGTTGTAGTGGCTAATTTGGGATATTTAAAAAAGTCTTAACAAAAACTCTTCACATGGATGACAACATGGCAAATTCAAATTCAAAGTTCTTCAAACAATACCTAAGATATACAAGGTCTTTGAGGAAACAGAAATGTAAGACCTATGTTTTGCCTTTCAATGATCATACAATAACATAAATAGAAAGCAAACAAATTGTTCTGAAACTTGCAAACCAAAATCAAATACTTAACCAAATGTAGCATTTGCTTCTGTGTTCATTTTAAATTCTATTCCTTTGAAACCCACATGATTTAAAGAAGTATTTAAAATAACAGCTGGAAAGGCAACTCCTTTAAAATCAGCATTTGCATTTTGATTTTTAGACACCATTTGCACTATTCCCACCCACATCCCTGTTTTTTGCTCGATAAGCAGAGACATCTATAGCACATGTGTACGATAGATGTCTCTGTTATAAGCTTACATTTCTATATCTATTGTTTTCCTTTCCTGTCTTTTGTAGGTGAAGGATGGCACAGAAAAAGTACCATAGGAGTCCTATTTTTGCCCACAGATGTAAAAAATTTCTTTCCCTTCAAAATAACTTGCTTGAATTTGACAAGACAGTACAAATGAATCTAAGAGTGCTGAAATCACACAAAACAAACCCAATACATGTCACTGACATGACTGTGCTGCAAATGTGTCTTTATCTAAATCACAGCAACACACATGCATGGCAAAAAGAACGTACTGTTTGCTGATTTGCATTTTGAATATACATATACAATTACTTTTCAGAATACAAATAAAACTAAAGCTATTAGCAATGAGTGCATCACAAAGAGACCCACTCAGTGTAATTTGCTTAGCAGGGTCTTTAACAAAGGAACTTAAGTTAGGAAATCCGAGTTAAAAGAAGATGGGTATTCAGGGGCCATAACTCTTCTAAATAACATTGTAGAATGCTTTAAACTAAAGTAATTCAAGGTCTTATTGATACTGAATTAAAATTTGGTTATAATCCATTAATCCTTCATAAGGTAAAGCTGCAGAAACCATGTCAGGAATATAGACAACCAGGGGCAATAACTTCTGTAAATGACATCATGGAACATTAGGAATTAAATTCATTCAAGGACTGATCAATGTAAAACTGCATGCAAAATTTGGTTGAAATCCAAATGTTGTAGAAACCAATGTCAGGAGGATAGAAAAACCAAAGGGCATAACTCCCTTAAATTATACCATGGAACAATGAAAATCAAAGTTATTCATGGTCTTGTCAATATAAAGCCCTGTACCAAATTTGAATTAATGCCTACATACCTTTCTAATTATGCTGCAAAAACTGAAGTCAACCAGATGGGCAATTTGTGGGAATAACTCTTGTAAATGACTTGCTCAAGGTCTCATCAATATAAAACTGCAAACCAAATTTGGCTGTAATCCAACTAACCGTAGTAAAAGTATACTGGGTAAGCCAAAGTAAGCAGGACAGACAATCAGTGGGACATAACTCATTTAAATTAAGTCACTGAATTCTGAACTCATTAGATTCTTAGTAACGTTAAGCTGCATAACTGAAAGTTAGGAGGACACACAATTATGGGCAACAACATCTCTATATCATGATTTAAAAGGCTGAAAATGAAATTCTTTTGAGGTCTCATCAATATAAAGCTGCATACCAAATCTGATCAAATTTGAACCATTGCCAGTAAAGTGGTCCTGCTGATGGCTGGATGTACTGACAGATAGATACCATAGAACTCAACAGACTTTATACAGTATGGTCCCTAATTAGAAAACAATGCATTTTGTCAATCTATGTATGATAACAATATCATATCTCATTGTTTGGTGAAAAAGAAACCAGTAACAGATTTTGGATTAAAGTCTTCCCAACCCTATAGGTACAGACTGGCTCACCAGGTCAGAAATATCATTTTCAATTAGGTGATGTGAGCAAATGAGAGTACACATCTTCATCCAGAAGAGATCTCAATCCATCACAGGTTAAACCCCAACAATCCAACTGCTCTAGACCCAGCCAAAGCTAGTACTCATTTACAGGAGTATAAATTGACCTCTTGGAGAAAAGGAAGAATGCTCCAACTACCAACAGCACACATATTTCTTTAAAAATTATGTTTTTCTCCTTGACATAATTATGTCAATTGACAAAGGACTTTTACATACATGGTAAAGATTTAAAATTAACAATTTTCTCCTTGATGAAATTATGGTAATTGACAGAGGACATTTAAGTATGTATAGCTATTTGTTTTCTATATGTTAAATAGTAACAGGTCTCACTGTACTCCTGTTCGACCAATTGTTCAACCCATGTAACAGGAGTCAAGATGCGATTAAGTAAACACTGACACCTAGCTGGGTGATTGGATTGGTCAACAGTTTATTGGAATACATGTTATGTGACAGTTGACTGACAGCTGCCATGTACTCCCAAAAAGTCAATTCAGTCAAGTGCCTGGTTCATTAGGAGCAGTGTCAGTGGGAAACCTTAACTTGGGAGCTTTTGAAATTAAAGCCAAAGTACCAACCATCATGCTATGCTGCCACTCTAAGGCAGGCCTGTGTGTCATCAGTAGCAGATTTCCCATTAGGCTGTCAAGACAGCTGCCTAAGGTGGAAAAATTCAGGGAGTGGATCTGGCTTTGTTAAAAAATTATTTTGCAAAAAAAAAAAAAAAAGGCTCTAGTTAAATTTTGCCATTATTTAAAGGTGTAAAGGTCTTTAAAGGCTTTGGTTTCAATGCTTTGTTTTTGGCTGGGGTGGGTGGGGTGAACAACTTTGATTGTGCCTAGGGGCGGCAAAAATCATAAATCATTCAATGGGTGTCATTCATTTTTTTAAAAGCTGGATGGGATATTAAGGAAGTAGATGGGGGATTTGATTGGAAATAACATTATCAGATTTAATAGCTCCCAGTAAAGTAACCAGGATTGGAAGTTAAACTGCCTGGGGAAAACCATGACCCCGAACTTTTAATAACAACCCTGTCAAGGTGGTAGCCTAGACAAAGGCTGCAGTGTATGTAGAGTTCATTACAATGCATGGCTCATGACTCATGAAAACTGATGGAAGGATGTTCAAATGCCTCTTGTGTGTGGAACAAACTAAATTATTCTGCAAACTTGAAGATTAGCTAGTCTATCATCTAGATGTCATTGTCCCTAACTTACGATTGGCACAGATAAAAAACATTTCAAGGGGGAAGATAAACTGAAAAACATGTCATGTAATTTAAAGTCAATATACATTTAACAAAAGGACTAGACTAGAGAACACACAGTGCTTTGTATCAATATAACACTGCAATTGGATTCATCCCTCCATTCTCTTGGTTCATCTTTAAGATTAAAAATGAAATAACTGAGGTATCTTACCTCTTAGAACAATCATTTTTTTTACACTATAGTCAGAGGGTAAACTGGTATTCATTGAGACGTGATTGCTGGTCACACATTTCCTTTTTTTGTTTAAAAACTGATGATGTTATTTCTTAATGATTACTGAATGGTTCTTGCTTTAAGTTAAAATTGCTTCCTGATAATACATCACAGAACTTCAAAACCCTGAAGTGCTATGGGACCAAAGTTATTTTAGACTTTTTTGATTATTTTGGATTTTTCAAGGTTACAGACAAAAGAATGCATCATACTGGGACTGAACAAGTCATAATGTATTCAATCTCTTTTATATTTCTTGATAGTGAATATAAAGTAAACACTCATTAGCCTAACAAGTAAATACTTGTTAGATGAACAATCATGTCTAATTATGATCAGTTTACTCTGGGAACAGAATAAAATAATTGCTACTACCACAAGCAGAGTTCCTTAAATTGATCACCAATTATGCATTACACTATTATTACATACATACTAATTAGTTACTCTCTCATGACGATGTAAAGAATAACTAATTAGTTACTTTCTCATGACTATAGAAAGAATAACTGTTACAACAATAAACATTGCCACCACCAATTGTTTAAAACAAAAATTTGAAAAGATTTAGATAAAAACCCACACCACCAAAATATGAACAAGCACAGTAAGTAACAACACCAAATAATTAGTTACCCATGTATTTCATCTTGTGATTTTGAGAACCGCTTTTGGGACCCATAAAAACCAGGTGTTATTAGCTTCTTGTATGACTCAAAATTTTCTTTGGCTTGTCGATCTGCTTCCCAACTGCTATGTTTATTGACCTGATCGTGTGATTTGGAGAATGCTCGAGTTTGTTTCAACCTCTCTAGCTCATCATCCGTTCTGCAAGGGGATTAAGGAGCTATTGAAAGCCAAAATTTATGCAATACACCTACAGTGCAACCTCCTGTAATGGTCCCTCATCTCTCCTATCTAGCGAAGTTCTCCAATTCTCTTATTTTTTCATCTACAATCCATAGATGATATCATGACGGTTTTATATTTTGGTTTTGGAATGGTCCACTGCATGTCAGGAGATATGGCCAGTGTTTTGTACACAAATTATACAAAGTACAGTCAAACCTGTCGTAACAGTCACCTTTATTCAGCGGTATCCCTTTCAGAACGGCCAATCTTATTTGCCCTCCCCCCCCCCGGCAAATTTCCAATATATATGTTGTGCATGTAATGGTCACCTACCTTCCATGGCCAGTGGCCAGATGTTTCCTAACCAAACAATGGTTTCTTCCTGCATTAAGCAGTCACTGACAAAGGTATTGTTTTAGATAAAAGAATATCACGTGAATTGATGTGCAAACACGTGAATTGATGTGCAAACATTTCTAATCTCGCTTATACTCACCGTACTCCAGTCACGTTGATATTGTAACTCAAAATTGTCACGTGTCAAATCAAGCGAGGCAGTTTTTATCATTAGGGTAGAGGGTCAAAGCAATTCATTTGCTGGATGGTGGGAAAAGTAGTTGTGTTATTGCAGCAGAAATGGATGTCACCTTTGGTGCCAGTGTAACAGATATAGTTAGATATCTTCATCTATTTACCTGTGAATTAAAGTTATCTCTAAAGAAAAAAGTTAATTTTTGAGGAGAGATACAAATTGGATCCCTTTTCATTAGGGTCAGGGGTCATTCAATATTCAAAATGTGTCTGTAAAGGCAATTGTAGTTTTGGTCCAAGGGTCACAACGAATAGCCATATAGGCCTTTTTTTTTATTTTCTGTTCATTACAGGCTTCTCAGATAAGCCAACTGTCTTTTGATCTTGGCGAGTTGAGCAACTGACTAATCCATCTATTGTTTTTATAGCATGAACTAAGATCGGTGTATATTTTTAAGTCGGTGATGATTTCATTTATAGGATGGATTAAAGTGAGCAGGATACAGTAATCTTGTGTGGAACATAAATTTGGAACAGAACAACATATACCCATAATGATGATTTTGTTGTACAGTGCACATAAAATAATCTTGATAATGTAATAATAATAATAATAATAATAATAATAATAACAATAACGATACTGATATTTGGTGCATGGTATTTGTTCAAAACCAATTTTAAAAGGTGAACGTGTGTACAGAAGTCAACCATGTGCAACTGCCAGTTTTGCCTTTTCCTGTGAGTGGCCACTAGTGACAGGTTTGACTGTAACTAACACAGGTTGTGAGCACATTAACCAACTCTGCATATCAGCTCATTTATGAACACATAATACTTGCTAACATCCTTCCACTCCTCGAGCAAATATTAGGTGCATCGTTTACAAATGTCACCAGTGCCATCATATCATCCATGGACTATACATATTTTACCTCCTTTAATTAGCAGTCAACCTTACAACAACAAAACCTGATCCATCTCTGGGTTGGCTATAGTATGGTCCCGATGGATTCTGAAATCGTAACCAGTACTATATCTCAGAAACTTACAGTATGCCACATCTCAAATGCAGATAAGAATATTAAGCTCCTTCCATACCTTACAAATTTCTTTCATTCTTGCCAATGTTAGATGTTACTGCCTTGTTTTTTTCAAAAAATGTGAAATTGAACGGCATCTATAATGTTGAAGCGTCATGGCTGGACTAGTCTATGTTTATGATGTGGGAGTGCGCAGCTTCCGGCTATTCAGCAAATTCCAGGAGAGTCTGATATGAGTTGTGACCCTTTAAAGCCTTTATTTATAATTCCCCAGAGTCCATTTCCTTGTATGGAAAAATTGACAAATAAATATGGAACGTCAATGCAGATTATCCTAGTGTAAAGCGGGTATGCGGTTTCATAAGAGACAAAAACCACATCATTATTAAAGAAATTAAGGTACAACATTATGAAAGTTTTGAAAAGCCATATGCTGACTATGTAACTAGCAGACAATGTTTGTTTACATACCACATGCGAGTCCAGAACATCCCGTCATCCCTCCTTCTTGCATAGACTCCTCTGGCTTCCGGAAAACAATCGAAACTTTATTATTCACCGTTGAAAGCCACATTTTTGAAACAACAAAGCAGTAACATCAAACATTGGCAAGAATGAAAGAAATTTGTAAGGTATGGAAGGAACATAATATTCTTATCTGCATTTGAAATGTGGCATGCTGTTAGTTTCTGAGATTTAGTACTGCATACGATTCAGAATCCATCGGGACCATACTATTGTTAAGAAAGGGTTGAATGTATATTTTACAGCATTTGTCTGGTCTGGGCTTTCAATTCCAAAGGGTGAGTTATATACCACAATAGTCTTGTTATTCTGACCAACTATCTCTTAATTTGACATATTAGATGCAAATGATTTAATTACAATTATTTTTTTTAAATATGTTAATCTAATCGTTGTGTCAAATAGTAATGGTTTTACTAACAAAACTTTAAGCTGTGACTGATCACTATTAATTACGGAGTCTATATTGTGATGATGTGTAACTTTATCAGGACGTCCAATAAATAGACTGATCATAATTAATTATGGAGTTAATACTGTCATAATGTCTTACTTTATTAGGAGGTCCAATAAATAGACTGATCATGATTAATTATGGAGTTAATACTGTCATAATTATGGAGTTAATACTGTCATAATTATGGAGTTAATACTGTCATAATTATGGAGTTAATACTGTCATAATTATGGAATCAACACTGTCATAATGTGTAACTTTAGCAGGAAGTCCAATAATTAGACTGATAATGATTAATTAAGTTGTCTATACTGTCATTAGAAAATGTGTAACTTTTATCAGGAGGTCCAATAAATACACTGATCATGACTAATTGAGGAGTCTATACTATCATAATGTGAAACTTAATTAGGTCAAATAAACAGACTGATCATGATTAATTAAGGATTGTATACTGTCATTAGATAATGTCTACCTTTATCAGAAGGTCAAATGACACTAATGTGGATTCATTTATTATTGTGGCAATCATCAATTACTGTGATTTGAAAAATATGACCATGGAATACACAAAAATTACCACCCCGCAAATAAAAATAACTTCACAGTATACACAGCCTAAAAAGCTGACAAATTGACACCCACAAATAAAAATGACTTCACTGTATATACAGCCTAAAAAGCTGACAAATGAACACCCCACAAAATAAAAATCACTTCACAGTATACACAGCCTAAAAAGCTAACAAACTGACACCTACAAATAAAAATGACTTCACTGTATACACAGCCTAAAAAGCTGACAAATGAACACCCCACAAAATAAAAATCACTTCACAGTATACACAGCCTAAAAAGCTGACAAATTGACACCCCACAAATAACAAGAGTCCCTCGAAGAGACTGATGCTCTACTGGGGGAAAAGAATTTCTAGGATTTTAAGATAAGACCATTTCTTCCTCTTAACTGTCAAGTGTTCAAAAAACCAGCTCTGATATTCTTCAGCAATAACATGATTTTCAAATTGGCTGCTGTGGTGCACATACTGGATGTCAGCTTGGCACCATTTTCATTTAGAACAAAGTATACATTATTAGAAGTCTTTTGGTGAAAACTCAATATCATAATGATTATCCATTCAGGGGAAGTAGTGACAACAAGATTTTTAAGACAGTTGTCGTGGCAGCCATATTGGATGTATGACTGGTACCATTATCATTTAGGACCAACTAGGCATCATAAGAAGTCTATTGATGAAAACCCCATATTGATATAGCCATCCATTTGGACTGGAGTAGAGATAACAATATTTTCGAGACATGACTTTCCATTCAGGAGTAGCAATAACAAGATTTTCAAGATAGCTGCTGTGGTGGCCGTATTGGACACCAGATCAGCACCATTTTCATTTAAGACCAAGATCATAAGAAGTCTTCTGGTGAAAACCCCATGTCAATGTGACTTTCTGTTCAAGTAAAGTTATGATAAGATTCTTAAGATGGCTGCGTTGGTGGTATTATTGGATGTCAGTTCAGCATAATTTTTATTTATGACCAGCTACACATTATAAGAAGTATTTTACTGAAAACTCCATGCTGATATGGCTATCCATTCAGGAGTAGCAATAACAAGATTTTCAAGATGACTGCCATGGTGGCCATATTGGACATCAGAATGGCACTATTTTGATTTAGGATCAACTAGACATCATAAGAAATCTTTCAGTGAAAACCCCATGTTGATATGACCATCCATGTAGGAGGAGTAGCGATAACAAGATTTTCAAGATGGCCACTGTGGCAGCCACATTTGACATCAGATCAGCACCATTTTCACTTAGGACCAACTAGACATCATAGGAAGTATTTTAGTGAAAACCCCATCTTGATATGGCCATCAATTAAGGACAAGTAGCAAAAACAAGATTTTCAAGATGGCTGCTATATCAGCCATATTGGATGTGCAAGCAGCACCATTTTTATTTATTACCAATTAGACCATGGGATGACTGGGTGTGTAAAGTTTCATGGCAATCCTCCAAGTACTTTAGGAGTAGTGATAAAAAATGGTCACACAGACGACGGATAACAGACCATCCAATAAGCTCTTCTGGTCTCTGACAAGTAGAGCTAATAAAAATGACTTCACAGTATACATGGCCTAAAAAGCTGACAAACTGAAACCCGACAAATAAAAATGACTTCACAGTATACACAGCCTAAAAAGCTGACAAATTGACACCCAACAAATAAAAATGACTTCATAGTATACACAGCCTAAAAAGCTGACAAATTGGCACCCCACAAATAACAAGAGTCTATTTAAGGGACTGATGCTATAACGATGAAAAGAATTTCCAGGAATTCAAGATAAGACCATTCTTCCTTTTAACTGTTGAGTGTTGAAACCATCTCTGATATTCTTCAGCAATAACATGATTTTCAAATTAGCTGCTGTGGTGCACATATTGGATGTCAGTTTGGCACCATTTTCAAAGTGGACATCATCAGAAGTCTTTTGGTGAAAATCCCCATATCATAATGATCATCCATTCAAGGGAGTAGTGACAAAAAGATTTTTAAGACAGTCGTCATGGCAGCCATATTGGATGTACCATTTTCATTTGGGACCAACTCTGTATCATAAGAAGTCTACTGGTGAAAACCCCATGTATATAAAGCCATCCAATTTGGGAGTTAGTCATTTTCATTAAAAAGACAGCTAGACACCACAAGAACTCTAATGAAAACCCCATGTCAAAATGATTTTCCATTTCAAGAGTAGTAGTGAAAACAAGATTTTCAAAATGGCAACATACTGGATGACAGATCAGAACCATATTAATTTATTATCAACAAAACATTATAAGAAGTCTTTTAGTGAAAACATCATGTCAATATAACTTTCTGTTCAGGTGGAGTTGTGATACCAAGATTTTCAAGATGGCCATTGGGTGTGAATACCTACTGTGTATATTCACTTTCAAGTCCAACTGCAAACTGCACAGACCCAGATCTGCTTTTGCATAATGTGCTGGCAGATCTGGGTCTATGCAGTTTGTTTGAAGTAATCAGTAGAACAAAAAACATAGACCCTGATCTACCCACACATTATGCGACAATAGATCTGGGTCTATGCTGTTTGCAGTTGAACTTGACTTATAAGCAAGTACAAAGAGTCTTGAAAACTACTATCTTACATTTCCTTATATTTAAAATCATTTCTGAATATTCTCACATCACTCTTAATCTTCAGTTAACTGGCTTTCTACTAGAATGATACACTATCTATTATGATATATTTACAATCTAATACACTATCTATTATGATATATTTACAATCTAATACACTATCTATTATGATATATTTACAATCTAATACACTATCTATTATGATATATTTACAATCTCATTTTTGACTGGCTTTCTACTAGAATGATACACTATCTATTATGATATATTTACAATCTAATACACTATCTATTATGATATATTTACAATCTCATTTTTGACTGACTTTCTACTAGAATGATACACTATCTATTATGATATATTTACAATCTACATTTGACTGGTTTTCTACAAGAATGATACACTATCTATTATGATATATTTACAATCTACATTTGACTGGTTTTCTACAAGAATGATACACTATCTATTATGATATATTTACAATCTACATTTGACTGGCTTTCTACTAGAATGATACACTATCTATTATGATATATTTACAATCTACATTTGCATGCTGTATTTACATGAAATAAACCCACTTCAATCAAACTAACATGAACACTTTAAAACAAGAAAAGTGAACATCATGCACCACAAATATGCCATCATACAGCTAGAAAGAATTTCCAGGAATTCAAGATAACAAACTGAAACAGAATATTTACTTAAACTTGAAATGAGTCCTATCCTTGACAATATATCTAACAAGCATATTCACTTACTCCCCCCCCCCCCTCATTAACCATGGTGAAGTCACCAAAAGTGTACAATTATGAACTCTAACCTTTGTGACATAGCTGTGGAGTTGATAGACATGGAAAGTAACTAAGCTTCATGGCTCTGCATTAGAGTAATTTGGTTCAGAAAGGGGTACCAAATTTGATCAGTGACCTTAACCTTTATAGACATAACCTTGACTATCCTAATAAATTGAGAAGAAGAGTCCCTCAAAGGGACTGATGCTCTACTGGTCAAAAAGAAATACCATAAATCCATGACAAGTCCATTTAATCTGACCTTTTATTCTTTCTAACTGCTGAGTATTTTATACCATCTCCGATATTCTTGTGAATCTCCAACATACAAAAGTTTTTACATAAAATATTTTCTTACATGTTCGAGTTAACATGTTCACAAGATAGCTATAGTACAATACAAAATTCTTTGTCATAGTCTTTGAACTTAAACCTGAAATCATTTCTAGAAGTTCACTTAACTTGCCTCAATGTCAAGATATATCCACATACAAAGTTTGGTTAAATCTATAAATAATATTTTCTGGTTAGATATCCACCATTTTCACTCAGAACCAATTAAATACTGCAAGAAGTGTTTAAGTGAAAACCCCATGCCCATGCAACCATTTGTGCAACAGTAGCAAGATTTTCAAGATGGTCACTTTGATGCCATGCTGGAGGACAGATAAGCACCATTTTCATTTAGAGCCAGTTACATATTGCTATAGTGTCTTTGTGAAAACCCCATGTTGATATGATCAACTGTTTGGAAGAAGTAGTCATATAATGATTTTAAATACTGCCATCAAGACAGCAATTTTGGAGGCTAGATTAGCGTGATTTTTGCAAGAAAAATTTGTTATTTTTAAAACAAGGAAAAAATCAGCAGCATGTTTATCTGTTTAGGAGAAATAGCTGTCATGAGATTTTTCACACACTGGAAGGTCACATTGCATCGTTTTTGGTTAGGACCAACTATATATAGTGAAAAGTGTTTTTGTGAAAACCCCAAGTAGATATGTCCATACCTTCAACAGAAGTAGTATGATAAGATTTTATAGATGGCCACCATGGCCATTGATCACATTGGAGGTCTCATCAACACCATTTTCATTTAGGACCAACTAGATATCATAAGAAGTCTTTTAGTGAAAACACCATGTCTATATCACCATGTCTCTTCAGGATATGTAGCAATAACAAGATTTTCAAGATGGCTACTTTGGCAGACATATTGTTGGTCTGATTGGCACTATTTTCAGTAAGGACCAACTGCATATCACAAGAAGTCTTTTAGTGAAAACACCATGTCTATATCACCATGTCTCTTCAGGATATGTAGCAATAACAAGATTTTCAAGATGGCTACTTTGGCAGACATATTGTTGGTCTGATTGGCACTATTTTCAGTAAGGACCAACTGCATCACAAGAAGTCTTTTAGTGAAAACACCATGTCACTCTGACTATCCTTTCAGAAGTTGCAATAACTACTTTTCAAGATGGCCACCAGAGTAGCCATCATTGGAGGTTCAATCAGCACCATTTTCATTTAAGACCAGCTAGATATCATAAGAAGTCTTTTAGTGAAAATCCCATGTTGATACAACCACTTGTTCAGGAGAAGTGGTGCCAAGATTTTCAAGATGGCTGCCATGGTGGTCATGTAAAAGGTTTTCTAGGCACCTCTTTCATTTAGAATAAACTACATATCATAAGAAGTCTCTAAGTGAAAGAGAGATTATCAAGATGGCCACTACTGGATGTCATATCGACAGCATTTTCATTTAGGACCAACCAGACATCATAGGAATTCTTTTAGTGAAAAACCCACATCACTATGGTCATCTGTTCAGGAAAAGTAGCATGAACAATATTTACAAGATGGCCACCATGGTAACCATGTTGGACATCAGATCAGCACCATTTTCAATTAGTACCAACTTAGCATCATAAGAAGACTTTCAGTGAAAACCCCATGTCAACATGACCATCAGGAGGAGTAAAGATAAGATTTTCAAGATGGCTACCATCATCAGCACAATTTCAAGTTTGGACCAACAAGACATCATAAGAAGTCTTTTAATGTAAACCCCATGTCAATATGACTGTTTGTTCTGGCGGAATAGAGATAAAGATTTCAAGATAAAAAAAGATTTAAGTATGCAGAAAGGCACCTTAAATGTGTCTCTAAAGTTTTATGGCACTCCTCCTAGTTGTTTAGCAATAACAATCTTGTGCTAACAGACAGACAACAGATGACAGACAGGCCATACTGCAAGCTCTTCTGTTCCATGCTCAGTAGAACCAAAAAATAAGTGTACCATAGGTCATCCCTGTACCTCATAAAGCCTTGGAGTTATAAAGAACCAATAATCTAACACGAGGGCCAAGTGGGCGTGAGATAGCTCATTTGGATTGACATCAATAGTACAAACTTGAAAGCTCTTCGTGACCCAATGTTTTCTGTCAAATTTGGTCAAATTCTGTTCAGCAGGTTGTAAGAAGTTATTCAAAGGTTTTTCTATATTTAATAATGGTGACCATATTTGATGGCAGCTTGGCATCATTTATACAAATTGGAAAGTCCTTTAAGTTAGAATGCTTTCTGTCAAATTTTTGCAACGGAGGCCATATTTTGGTGGCAGATTGACATCATTATACAATTTTGACAGCTCTTCATGCCATGATGCTCTCTACCAAATTTGGTTTAATTTTTCCAGTGGTATTTGAGAAGTTTAAAATAGCAAATGTTGATGGACGATGCATGCAGGACACATGGACATATAAGGGACTTATGGTCATGTGAAGTAAAACAATGACCTTTACCTTAATACAATATCTGGAAAGTTGTAGGCAACACATCTTCTACTGAAAATATACAAGTTCCATCCATTCATCTCAAACAGCTCTTAAGTTATAGAAATGGGAGCTGTGACCTTGATCTTGAAGATAGGGACCCCCCAAAACACACCTGACAAGTTTTCTGGTGATTATATATATAAATATATATATATATATATATATATATATATATATATATATATATATATATATATATATATATATATATATATAAATATATATATATATATATATATATATATATATATGTGTGTGTGTGTGTGTGTGTGTGTGTGTGTACCATGTTTCATCCATTTAATGTGAATCACTTTAAATTTGTGGGTATCAAATTTCATGGCTTGCTTAAAATGTATTTTTGGGTACTTTGTGGGATTTGTCATTTTTTTTAAAATAAATAAAAAACAAAATAAAATATTGAGCGATAATATATGTATCATTATAAAAAAAAAATTATACCACCATCCACTTCCATGCATTTCTGAGCAAACAGACTTAATCAATACTGCAGTAATATTTGATTAGCAAGTTATTCATTGCAAACACTTAGCATAAATACAGAGATCTGTATTGTATCTCATGAAAGAATAATGAGGTCTATGAGAGAGATAAGCCATTAATCCCTCAAGGAAATGAGAGTTGACCAGAGACATATACATCACCTAAAACCATTCCCAATACAAATTGTGACACAAATCATTCCAATAAAATCCAAATGAGCACGAAAATAAACCACTGATCACCACAATCGACACAGATTACCTATGGCTGATAGAGTGTGAACGTTGGTGCATGAATTCCCTAGAACAGAAAAGACAAATGTAGTGAATCAAAGAATAAAAAGAAAATTCTATTTAGACAAGTTTTGGTAATATATAAACCGAAAACTTGTCTGAGTCACTCCATTAAAATTCCATCAATGTTGGCACTACATAAAGAATTCATTTTTTAGTATAGCCAGACAGCATACAGTCTATACTTGCTTACAAGTGAGTCCAACTGCAAACTGCACAAACCCAGATCTGCCATCGCATAATGTGCTGGTAGATCTGGGTCTATGCTGTTTGTTAGGAGTAATAAGTAGAACAAAACAACATAGACCCTGATCTGCTGGCACATTATGCTATGACGGATCAGGGTCTATGTTATTTGCAGCCAGAATCAACTTATAAGCAAGTATATACGGTACCTACTAGACTATTATGTCTGAGTCTTGTAATATCCACTGTGGACAAGGCAAAAATTGATCACCAATTTACCTGCTTTCAGGATGGAAAACAATTATGCAACAAAATTTCCTTGCAAAGATCTGATTAGATTAACTACCTAGAGCTACAATTGTCCAGTTCTGGGATTGCACGAGTTAGCAGTCGTCCATCAAAGGTCAGTGGTTTTTCCTTGGTTCTCTGATTTCCTCCTCCTCCAAGACCATCCTTACCCGAGCCATTCAAAGTACTTACTATAAGTTATGAGAACTTCTAGTAATGTTATCATGAGCTTAAAGTTGTACCATAATATCACCACTTATTTGTACAGTATGTCATTATAATATCATAATGTTTATGCTATGACACATACTTGGGCAAGTGCCAAGGCCAAAGTTACAGCTCGTGCGAAATTCCATTTTTTTCCTACTGACCATTGCCTGTAGACTGTTGCTATTTATATTTAACAAACATGGATTGACTGAAATGTACTAATGATGAGGACACTGCTGATTAGACTGAAATGTACTAATGATGAGAACACTGCTGATTAGACTGAAATGTACTAATGATGAGGACACTGCTGATTAGACTGAAATGTACTAATGATGAGGACACTGCTGATTAGACTGAAATGTACTAATGATGAGGACACTAGTGATTATGGTAACATACTACTCTGTATTGTTGTTAATTGGAAACAAGATTTATATGGAACAGAGAGGGATATAAAATCAATATGATATCACCAATCTACATGTTTTGCCAATATCACCATAGTACCAAATCTGATGATATATCATGTTGGCAATATACCAGTAGCATGAACAATGTAAAATAAATGAAGTTTAAATTATAATGTATTCTGAGATGAAAAACTTTATGGAAAAGTAAAGATCGATAAGATAAGATATGCAATTCCTCGATTTCTCTATGTATGCTCTTGACTGATTAAGAATGATTCAATATCTGGACAAGTTCAATGCAGATACAGTAGTGTCTTTTATCAACTACAAGTAGTACCCATTATAAAATAATTTGTAAAAAAAATGTTGGATAAACAGTTTAAACTTTAAGTTAAATACTGTACCAATTCATGCAACTGTATTAAAACAATCGTAAGATTAACAGATGTCAGATTAACTGGACCAGACTGTAGAGTCTCGGATCCAAAAATATCTTGCTTAATCTTACTCTTGACAGGCCCAAACTATATCTGTATTGATAATTTGACCCTTGAGTGGCCCAAACAGTATCTGCATAGATAATTTGAGCCTTGACCAGCCCAAACTGTATCTGCATAGATAATTTGACCCTTGACTGGCCCAAACTGTATCTGTATAGATCATTTGACCCTTGACTGACCCAAACTGTATCTGCATAGATTATTTGACCTTTGACTGGCCCAAACTATATCTGCATAGATAATCTTAGCCATGACCAGCCCAAACTGTATCTGCATAGATAATTTGAGCCTTGACTGGCCCAAACTGTATCTGTATAGATCATTTGGAGATATCAGTATGATTAACAAAATGCCATATATCATGCTCTAATGTAGATTGTTTACATCAGCTGGATATGTTTGGATCCTATCCACATTGCTAATGTTCATGTCATCAAGATTATTATGTCACAGTGGATCCTATCCCCATTGCTAGTGTTCATGTCATCAAAATTCTTATGTCATAGTGGATCCTATCCCCATTGCTAGTGTTCATGTCATCAAAATTCTTATGTCACAGTGGACGCAACATCAACAGGAGGCTAGATTACTTAAAACAAGTTTTTTTTAACAATATTCTTTCTGAAAGTATAAATTTGATCAATATTTACTGTAGAAACAAGAGTCCCTCAAAGGAACTGATGCTCTACTGTCTGAAAAGAATTTCCAAAAATTCAAGATAAGACCATTTCTTCCTTTCAACTGCTGAGTGTGGAAACCATCTTTGATATTCTTCAGCGATAACAAGATTTTCAAATTAACTGCCGTAGTGGGCATACTGGATGTCAACTTGGCACCATTTTCATTTAGGACCAATATGGCAACATAAGTAGTCTTTTGGTGGAAACCCCATCTTGATGTGACTTTCCATTTTGGAGGAGCAACGATAACAAGATTTTCAAGATGGATGCCATGGTGGCCATATTTGATATCAGATTGGCACCAATTCTGTTTAGTACCAAATAGACATCATAAAAAGTCTTTCGTGAAAGCACAATGTCACTATGACCAGCCATCTAGGAGAAGTAGTGACAAAAAATTTTTCAAGATGGCCATGGTGGCAGTCATATTATAAGTTGAATCAGCACCATTTATGACCAGCTAGGCATCATATGAAGTCTTTTAGTGAAGACCCCATGCTGATATGATTTCAGGAGGAGTAGTGATAATAATATTTTCAGAATGACCATTGTGGTGCCCATATTGGATATCAGATCGATACTATTTTTATTTTGAACCAACTATACATCATAAGAAGTCTTCTGGTAAAACCCCAAGGCAATATTACTTCTCATTCAGCAGGATTAGCATTAACAACATTTTCAAGATGGCCACTGTGGTGGCCATATTGGACTTTACATTAGCACCATTTTCATTTAAGACCAGCTAGACATCATATGAAGTCTGTTAGTGAAAACCCCATGTTGATATGACCATTCATTCAGGAGGAGTAGCAATAAAAAGATTTTGAAGATGGCCACTGTGGTGGCCATATTGGATGTCAGATTGGCACCATTTTCATTTAGGACCAACTAGGCATGATAAGAAGTCTTCTGGTGAAAACCTTATGTTGATATGACCATCCATGTAAGAGGAGTAGTGATAAAAAGATTTTCAAGATGGCCACTGTGGCAGCCACATTTGACATCAGATCAGCACCATTTTCATTTAGGACCAACCAGACATCATAAGAAGTCTTTTTGTGAAAACCCCATGTTGATACGGCTATCCATTCAGAAAGAGTTGTGATAACAAGATTGTCAAGATGGCTGTCATGGTGGCCATCATGGACCTGACATTGGCACCATTTTCATTCAAGACCAACTCGACACCATATGAATTCTTTCAGTGAAAACCCAATGTTGATATGACCATCCCATTCAGGAGGACTAGTGATAATATTTTCAAGATGGCTGCCATCTTGTATATCAGATTGGCACCAATTTTCATTTATGACCAATTAGACATCATAAGAAGTCTTTTAGTGAAAACCGAATGTTGATATGACCATGTAAGAGGAGTTGTGATAAGATTTTCAAGATGGCCACTGTGGTGGCCATATTGGGCAGAAGATTGGCACCATTTTCATTTAGGATCAACTAGACATCATAAGAAGTCTTTCAGTGAAAACCCTATGTTGATATGACCATCCATGAAGGAGTAGCGATAACAAGATTTTCAAGATGGCCACTGTGGTGGCCATGCTGGACGTCTGATTGGCATAATTTTAGTTTGGACCAACTAGACATCATAAGAAGTCTTTTAGTGAAAACCCCATGTTGATATGACCATCCATTCAGGAGAAGTTGCGATAAGATTTTCAAGATGGCTGCTGTGGTGGCTATATTGATGTCTGAGCAGCACCCTTTTCATTTAGGACCAACTAGACCATGGGATGAATGTGTGTGTAAAGTTTCATGGCAATCATCCAAGTAGGTTAGGAGGAGTAATGATAACAAACTTGTGCTACCAGACAGACGACAGACGACGGACAACAGACCATCCCATAAGCTCTTCTGGTCTATGACCAGTAGAGCTAATAAAAACCAATGTATGTGTCATTCCTGTTATTGACGCACATTCGAAAATGCTCACAGTGATATCTAGTGGCCCACATTTTGGGATATCTTGTTTTAGTTTCACTTCATTTGTTTCCAATGCCCTGGTTTAGGTTTCCATTGCATTGCGATGAAAGCCAAAGTGGACTGGATGACCCATGTTATCTTAATCAAACCTTGAATGCCTAGATACTTTTGATATGTACATCATGGGGGACACTTCAGGTATAGCACAAATGTGTCTACTTGTTATATGAGGCACAAATTGAATAAGGTAAATCACTAACAGTTGTGTAAATCTTATTAGCTGAAAAAGAATTGGCTGTCATTAGGGTCTGTGCAAAGTTTAAAAAATTAGACAGATAAAAGTAGAAAGTAAAGCAGAGGTAATAAAAATCTACTGTGTTTATCCCAATTTAATGACACTGCAAATATCCTGGTGAAAAAGGGATTGCAAAATAAAGCAGGTTTTGAGAGAAGTTCAAGAAAAGAAAGTATCTTCAGAAAATGAGAACAAATTATGTGAATACATATGCAGAAATCACAAAAGACTCGTTCTACTGAATATTGTTTTTATTATTTTCATGTTATTTGTTTAGTGGGTTATTGTCTAGGTATAATACAAACATAATGACTTCCAAAGCAGGCTGGTGATAGTGCTGTACTGTAGTTCTGTATTATTTTGCAATCCCTTATAACTGGTTTCATTGGTGATAGTTTTATGAAATATCACGGAACTGATGTGATATGAAGATAATCATGTCAATACTGTCATGGAAATGATGTGATATGAAGGTAATCATGTCAATACTGTCATGGAAATGATGTGATATGAAGATAACCATGTCAATACTGTCATGGAAATTATGTGATATGAAGATAATCATGTCAATACTTTCATGGAAATGATGTGATATGAAGATAATCATGTCAATACTGTCATGGAAATGATGTGATATGAAGGTAATCATGTCAATACTGTATTTGCTTGTCAACAACACATGCCCAAATGTGAACATTGTAGACTCAGATGTGCTGGTGCATAACATGCCATTAGATAAGTGTCTACAGTTTTATTCCTGATTTTAGCCTAACAGCATAACCCAGATCTGCCAGCGCATTATGTTACATCAGATATGGGTCATTGCTGTTCAGAGATGTGAGAGTGTTAAGAAGAAATAAATATGCATTGAAAATTGTGAAATTATGAAATGAATATGTGACATTGGTACCGACACAAAAAGTGGATGTTGTTTAACGAGTCTTGCAGCCAGATATATCTGATCAAAAGACTGATTATAATATGTAGATTTGATCACCATGGAGGTCTTACTATATCTAATGCAATATATTTAAAATAGTTACCAGTACTAACAAGATAATTACTAGTGCTTCTGAGTGTTGTTTTGGAACTTAAATCATTTGTATATGTGATGTATAGATACAAGATTTTAAATGAAGATAATATCTTTCTGCAAATTCACAAATCTGAAAAGTATCATGGACATTTCCAACTACAAATTAGGTCAAATGCAAGAAATGTAACTCTGACATTACAGAGTGTAAAATATAAAAATATACAGTAACAATACACCTTGACAAGGATGTTAGGTGTATCTTACAGGCCAAATACACTGTATATTCAAGTTTCAAATCGCATTTATAAAACAAAATAGCACCAACTTTCATGCCAAGTAGAAGGAAATGAAGTTAAAATCTAAACAAGAGGAACATAGTGCTTTTGGTTAAAAAAAGTTATACTTAATAATTCTAGACTGATTAAAGTAAATATCTTGGAAAAGTGAAGAGCTAAAGGCTGAAAAGCAGCTTCAGCAAAAAGATGGCTTACATTTTCGGCTAAAAACAATTCAGTTCACTTGGTGGCACCAGCACGATATAGCAATTTGTCAAGAAAGGTAAAGTACAATCAGTTACCACGTATGGAATATAGTTAAATACAGCTGATACAGCATTACTTAGCTATCTGCATAGCAAGGTAGAGTAAGGTAGTGTGCAAAGGTTTAACAAGTAGCAACTAAACTATGGATTACAAATGGTGGATGAGTTTCATTGTGCATTTTGGGGAAGAGAGGTTATATGCAACTGACTAGCTTTGATAACATGATGATGATGATACTGTCGAGTTAAAAAGGGATAGCAAACTTAAGACAGACTGTCTACAGCAAGCACTCTTTATCACAAGGCAAAGGTCAATGTACTCAACATGCCATTCACAACCTTTTTCTCTTTACCTTTTTTTTCACCGGTTAAAAATGAGCTTCATGTACAATAGGTAAAATACTGTACACAGAATGCTTATAACATCCTTAAATTTGTATCAATCATTATTGAATGCAATTGGAAGTATACCGAAAACATGTATTTTTCTTTTGATTAGAGTAGGCTGAACATTTCTCATGAACACAAGACATTTTGGAAGCCTGCCACAAAACCAAAAACTGTGTTCAATTACTAAACTGACAATATTATGAACACTTCTATTAGCACTATGTATTTTTTAACTGAAGTTGTTGTGGCATTTTGTGAACACAATAACCTTTGCTTGTCCACATTATTTTCTTGAATATGAAGTATAAACTTATATAAATATGTATATGGTACATAACAACATAACATAGCACTGTTTTTATATATATATATATATATATATATATATATATATATATATATATATATATATATATATATATCATACATGTAACATTCAGGATATTTGTGTTCATATGTCAAACGAGAGTCTATAACATGCTTAGTATGCATAACTTGGGAACAATGGATGCCTATAATGAAGATATGTTGTTCTATTGTAAAAAAAAAGTTAAATGATAGATTTTTAAAAAATGCAAAATTCTACTGTAAAAATTCATGCGAAAACAGGCAAAAAAATACTTTTTCCCTGATTGAGTATTTAAATTACAACTTTAGGATCACAAAATATTAGTTGTGGGTTGATGACCAACACTGTGATACTAGTTGTAAATTTATCCATTTTAATATGGCCAAGTTCTATTAATGTAAAATATTTTAAGAAAATAATTTCACAATATATTGAAAAGGTTCTAATACTGCCTGGCTTTACCTTCTATAATGTCTTTATCAATGACGAAACCTACATTTTATTCATGATAATGCAAAAAATATCCATGTATATGTCTTCAAATTAATTTTTCTCTTAAAGAAGTATAAAATTGCCCCAAAAGGACAAATTAAAACATTAGAAAATGATAAAAAGTATATATATATATATATATATATATATATATATATATATATATATATATATATATATATATATATATATATGTAAAATACAAATGCAAAAAATGCAAGTATTACTTAAAAAGTGAAAGCTGATACTAGGTGCTTGTAAGTAATATGAAGTCCAAAAAAAAAATGCTAGGAGTATTTCTTATTTAACTAAAGGAAGTATGACAAGATGCATTATGGGTATGCAGCTGTATGTGAATATGTACATAGAGATTTGTGTGAATTGTGTAATGTATATCATAGTGTAAAATACATATTCAACTGATAGACAAACCTTGCCTTGTATTCTCAAAACTTTCTGAACAAGAAACTCATGCCCATTCTCAAAACCACCTGATTTGAGTCGATATTTGGGGTGCACCTACATCATCAAAATTTGTCAGTCTAGTTGAGGGATCTTAGTTAAGAAAAATCTGAAAGTTCTATGATTCTAGCTTTATTCAAATTATACTATTATACTTATAAACTGTCAAAGTTTGGCACTTTGAGCTTGAGCTTCTTTATCAAAAATGTTTCATGAATACGGAGACGTATCTGCAACTGAACAATACCCTGACAGATCTGGTTTTATAACGTCAAGTAAGCAGTATAGACCGGATCTGTCTGTACTTTAGGTGATGACTGATCTGGGCTTTTAATGTCAAGCAAGCAGTATAGACCTGATCTGTCTGTACATAATGTGATGACAGATCCAGATTTATAACATCAGGCAAGCAGTACATACCCTGATCTGCCAGTACATTGTGTGATGACATCTACTGAACAATGCCCTGACAAGTTTACAATGTGAAGCAAGCCATATAAACCATGATCTGTCAGTACATTATGTGATGACAGATCTACTGATGATGATACACTTTATACATAGTTAAACAGAGTTATTACATCTTCAATGGTAATAATTAGCTGTTATACATATATAAGCATACAAAGTAGGACATGCCGTATGTAAGACTAATTAATTTGTATATAAATAAACAAAAAGGCAATGCTCTAGCAAAGCTATATCCCCTTACATAAATGTCATCATGGATAGTATCAATGTACATGTTCAGACTTCCTACTATGATAAGTATTTGTATCACTGGATCATTATTGTTGCAGAACAAATTTGTACAAGACTGAGTGTACTTATGCATATTCATGACTAAAATTTCGAACAATTTTAATTTCTGGCTTCAAGTTAGTACTGAGATGTATATTCTTAGACAATGAATAATATGTATATATATACATACATACATATATACACAAGTATGTATATATATATATATATATATATATATATATATATATATATATATATATATATATATATATATATATACAGTAGACTCTCAGTTATGCGAACTCCTATTATCCAAATACCTGGTATAATCCAAACTATTCATCCGATCCCAACTAAATTTGTTCTTTGTTTATATCTTTTTACATCTATTATCAACATCGATTATGTGAGTACACCCCCTTAATCAAGGCAATTTAGCGGTCCAAAATCTTCTAATCCTATTGAAATCACGATGCATTATATGAAGCATGAAAACCGTCATGAGCAGCATGTTTGATTTCTTGAATCGTGACACCTGTCTGTCCATACAGTGAGTACTGATTAATCAAAAAGTGAGCTATGTTTATTGTTTGTCGCTAATCCAATAATTCACTTGCCTTTAAAAACCCCATTATTAATTCAATTAATGGCAATAATTTTATCTAAAGTCAGTTTGATTAAAGTTTCTTTAAGCATGTTGTTTAAAAATGAGAAAAACAGATGAAGAGAAGTGAATATCACGTGAAAAACAAACTAACTTATCAAGTGATCCATTGACTAATCAGATCTAAAATTTGTTTGATGTTAATCATTTTCATGCATATTGAAACGATGATGACAACGATAATTTTCACTATTGTTTTTGTCTTTGTTTTATGCTGTGCCAATGAAATGGCTTTCTAGATACTGAAATGGTATTTCATTTGTTTTATTTCTGTGGATTGATGTACACTTGCACCTTCATGACCTTTAGTTATTCGAACCCCGGTATCATCCGAAGTTTTCTTCTTGTCCCCCAGACTATGGATAATTGTGAGTCTACTATATATATATATATATATACATATACATACACAAACACAGAGAGAGAGAGAGAGAGAGAGAGAGAGAGAGAGAGAGAGAGAGAGAGAGAGAGAGAGAGAACACTTTCTTGTTATTAATTCATTCTTGTGCAGCAAAATCACTCTTGCTTATTACTGCTCAAATATAACATTAATTTATGAGAATTTGAAATCTAGAAAAAGAAAACAACAGGGAAAAAATATTTTTGTTCTACTACAAGTACAAGTATGAGAAATGTGCACTGTACCAAAACTTCCCTACAGTCACATTTATGCTTATCTATCTTCCATACCAGGTGTTGGCTTTTCAAACTAAAACAAAAACAAGTGCTGGAAGGAATTTGGTGAGACGATCACTTTTTCACCCCTTTGATGTTCAGGGTTAAAAAAACTTGCTCATCAATACTGATTACCCCTATTAAGCAGATTTTGTGCATAAAAGTGTATTCAAGTGTTGTCCTATAGTTTTTCTAAGTTGCAGTGGCTTACCATTGAATGGACATGTGACAACCGGGTATCCAAGAGCAAACAAATGAATGAAACTTCAAAACAATAACACTTTACCTTATTCTACAAAAAAAGCACCACCCTTTCTCCGTCAAACCTGGTCAGTGCTTGCATTCAAACTTGACACTGAAAGGCTAAGCTTGACACTGAAAGGCTTTTCCCTATCAAGCATAAATTTTCATTCCTGACCTTGACTTTGACAAAGAAACCTTGCAAGCCATGCAGTGGGTCTCACCTTGGATGATCATTTGGACTAGGATATTCTGAATCCCTAGGAAACACATCACGGTCACTATGGTAACCAGCTCCTTTGTCACCTTGGTAACCACTGTCCTGGGTGGCCTTTAACCTCTCAATTTCCCTATGGTCCATATACATTTCATTAGAGAAGGATCGCCCATGCCACGTTGCCTCATGACCATAGCGATCACTATTTGGAGGTCTATTTCCATATCTTTGAGGAGCAGCACTAATGCCACCTTGTGGTCTTCTGGGTGCCACATACTCGTATGGATCCTCACGATCTGTGTGGCTTGGTAGGTTTTGATCTGGGTATCCCTGATCAGGTGGAATGTTCTTGTATTTCTCTGGGGGTCTCCTAGTTACTTCACTATAATTGTATGCTCTGTGGAGAGAGAGTTTTCCTTTAAAACAAAATGATCTGCATAATCAATCCAAAAATACAAACATTTCTTCACAGGGGATACAAGCAAAATTAGCATTATTTTTAAGCAAAAAAGTGCAGTGTCATGTAAAAGCAATCAAGTGTACAAATCTAATATAAAGCTCTGCAAAGCACTTTGCTATAAACAATAATATAGTAACAGAATCTTAGTAAGATCTTTTTTTGTAACACAACGTCTCACCTCTGACCCATAAAGCGATGTTTCATCCCATATCTAACTTGCAAAAACTTTCACACTGAGCTTTAATATTTTAACATCAGAAAAATGATATCTCTGTCTCACAATGCTGTCACTGGTAAAACAAAAACTCTTGGAAAGTTTTATTTGCTTCTGCAATTACTGAAATTTCATTCTGATGTGCTTTTTTTTCTTGAAACGGCTTGTTACCGTTGAAACAGTGCTCCTTTGCAATTTCAAAATAATATCTATTTTTTTCCATAATAAAATGCAATACCTCATAAAATAAAAAAGCTGATGTCATCTAAGTCAACTGGGTTAATTTGATCATTTTTGTGATTAAGAAAACAAAAGATTTCAGTTTGAACAGATATTAATATGTTCAGTTAAAATATTGAAAATGTTATAAATATTAATATGTATATTTCTGCTTTTAAAAAGAAATGAAATTAAAATAGACTGTAGCAGTTTCAATTGTAGTATCCTACTGAATTAAACTTTGATAGAACAGTTACTGTCACCTGGTACCAACCGTTAATTCCCAAAAAATATTTGTATGACAGTGCTATATCAAGGGTATCAAAATGATTTTATTGCCTAAAGCCTTAAAAAAATCAAAAGCATCACTCTCCCCATAATGGAAGCACAACACACTCGGGAATCAGTAACTTGTAAAAGATATGTGACCATAAAAAGGCTATTTATATCAGAACTCTTAAGTCTAGCTTGTGAATTACACTATGTGGTTTGTCATGTGACTTTCAAAACATCTTAACATATAATGTTGACATTCTTGAGGCGGGTGTGGGAAAAGTGAAAGCAATGTCTTGTTAGTTGCCAACATTGATAAAACAATGATAAAGGATAGAGATCTGTATACAACATTGATAAAACAATGATCAAGGATGCAGATCTGTATACAACATTGACAGAACAATGATCAAGGATACAGATCTGTATACAACATTGACAGAACAATGATCAAGGATACAGATCTGTATACAACATTGATAGAACAATGATCAAGGATAAAGATCTGTATACAACATTGATAAAACAATGATCAAGGATACAGATCTGTATACAACATTGACAGAACAATGATCAAGGATACAGATCTGTATACAACATTGATAAAACAATGATCAAGGATAGAGATCTGTATACAACATTGATGAAACAATGATCAAGGATACAGATCTGTATACAACATTGATAAAGCAATGATCAAGGATACAGATCTGTATACAACATTGATAAAACAATGATAAAGGATACAGATCTGTATACAACATTGACAAAACAATGATAAAGGATACAGATCTGTATACAACATTGGTGAAACAATGATCAAGGATACAGATCTGTATACAACATTGATAAAACAATGATAAAGGATACAGATCTGTATACAACATTGATAAAACAATGATAATGGATAGAGATCTGTATACAACATTGATGAAACAATGATCAAGGATACAGATCTGTATACAACATTGGTGAAACAATGATCAAGGATACAGATCTGTATACAACATTGATAAAACAATGATCAAGGATACAGATCTGTATACAACATTGATGAAACAATGATCAAGGATACAGATCTGTATACAACATTGACAGAACAATGATCAAGGATAGAGATCTGTATACAACATTGATAAAACAATGATCAAGGATACAGATCTGTATACAACATTGATAAAACAATGATAAAGGATAGAGATCTGTATACAACATTGATAAAACAATGATAAAGGATACAGATCTGTATACAACATTGATAAAACTGATCAAGGATACAGATCTGTATACAACATTGATAAAACAATGATAAAGGATACAGATCTGTATACAACATTGATAAAACTGATCAAGGATACAGATCTGTATACAACATTGATAAAACAATGATAAAGGATACAGATCTGTATACAACATTGATAAAACTGATCAAGGATACAGATCTGTATACAACATTGATAAAACTGATCAAGGATACAGATCTGTATACAACATTGATAAAACAATGATCAAGGATACAGATCTGTATACAACATTGATAAAACTGATCAAGGATACAGATCTGTATACAACATTGATAAACTGATCAAGGATACAGATCTGTATACAACATTGATAAAACAATGATCAAGGATACAGATCTGTATACAACATTGATAAAACTGATCAAGGATACAGATCTGTATACAACATTGATAAAACTGATCAAGGATACAGATCTGTATACAACATTGATAAAACTGATCAAGGATACAGATCTGTATACAACATTGATAAAACAATGATAAAGGATACAGATCTGTATACAACATTGATAAAACTGATCAAGGATACAGATCTGTATACAACATTGATAAAACTGATCAAGGATACAGATCTGTATACAACATTGATAAAACAATGATAAAGGATACAGATCTGTATACAACATTGATAAAACTGATCAAGGATACAGATCTGTATACAACATCGATAAAACTGATCAAGGATACAGATCTGTATACAACATTGATAAAACTGATCAAGGATACAGATCTATACCACTTCCCTACTCATCTTAAACCATTTTTTAATTATAAACAAGAGGTCCAAGTGGGCCAGACACTGCACACCAGTCTGATATCTAACAGGCAAATGCAAAATCTGTAGAAATTTCTTCCAAATCTACTGACTGCATGTTATGAAAACAATTATTTTAATGTTTCTCCATATTCTGTATCTTCATCCATATTCTGATGGCAAATCAGCATCATTCATTTGAATACTGAAAGGCCTCTATGCCAACAAACTTTCTGGCAAAGTTAGTCAAATTGTGTTGAGCATTTTTTTGTACATAAAGTTGTGTAAAATGTTTTTACTTTTAGTAACAGCAGCTATTATGTGATAGTAGATCAACATCATTTTTGTACACATTTTATCTGACCTTCAAGATAGAGTGGTTTCTGTCAAATTTGGTCAAATTCTGAAAAGTAGTTTCCTTATTTTTAAAGAAGTTCTTGAAGATTTGACTAAATATTTTAGTAACATCAGCCATATTTGATAGCAGCTTGGCATCATTTGTACAACTATAAACTCATTCAAGCCAGAATGTTTTCTGTTAAATTATATCAAATTCTGTTCAGTGGTTTTTGAGAAGCCATTTAACACTTGTTCTATTTTTAGTAATGGCATCCACATATGATGGTGAATCAGCAACATTTGTATAAATCTGCAAGCCATTAATATCAGAATGCTTTCTGTCAAATCTTTTAAAAATTATGTTGAGTAGTTGAGCTATTTCTAAGAAAAAGTCATTTTAAATTTATTTTTTTAAAATAACTGCTGCCATATTTGATTGCAGATTGGCATCATTTGTACATCTGTACAATTTTGAAAGGCCTTTATGCCAGGGTGTTTTCTGTCAAGTTATTGTCAATTCTGTTAAGCGGTTGTTTTGCAAAGAAGTCATCTAAAGGTTTTTATATTTTCAGTAATAATGTGCATATTTCATGACAGATCAGCATCATTTGTACAGATTTGAAAACTCTCTATGCCAGGATAACGGGCATATTTCATGCCAGATCAGCATCATTTGTATAGATTTGAAAACTCTCTATGCCAGGATACTTTCTGTTAAATTTGGTCAAATTCCCTTGAGCAGTCTATGACAAGTCATTTAAAGGTTTTACCATTTTTAGTAATGGTGGCCGTATTTGTTGGCTAATCAGTATAATTTAAACCAATCATAAAAAGCCTTAATGCAAGAAAGCTCCCTGTAAAATTATGTACAAATTGACCATTGCATTTTTGCTTGTTTCATGACCATAGGCAGGTAGCAATTTAAAATGTCCATTTCTGGCCAACATGTGGGTGGCATTTCAAAATGTCCATTTCTGGCCAACATGTGGGTGGCATTTCAAAATGTCCATTTCGGGCCAACATGTGGGTGGCATTTCAAAATGTCCATTTCGGGCCAACATGTGGGTGGCATTTCAAAATGTCCATTTCGGGCCAACATGCAGGTGGCAATTTAAAATGTCCATTTCGGGCCAACATGCAGGTGGCAATTTAAAATGTCCATTTTGGGCCAACATGCAGGTGGCAATTTAAAATGTCCATTTCGGGCCAACATGCAGGTGGCAATTTAAAATGCTGCTTCTCTATACTGTCAGTCACAATATTTTAGCAACATAACATTTTTGTGAATTATCAATGTTCAAAAATAAGAAATTTTGTGGCAATAAAATTTTACAGTATATGTGTGCTTGATGCTGTGCTATACAAGAACTGAAATAAAGTGTGATTGCTTTATTGCAGCACAAGGCATTATAAAACCATACATAACACAAATATCTCCCAAAAGTAAGAAATTTTGAAATCAATTTTCTGACAAAACATCACTCACATGGTTTCCTAAAAGCAGCATCCACCAGTCAGCTACTTATATGGCCCTTATAAAATGGTAAATACTAATGTTTAACCTCAGTTTCGGAACTGTCTGAGAATAGACATTGGCATTTTTAGCATATACTTCATGTTATCATCACAAAATTTAAACTTGAAATTTTTTAAGCAAAATTATTTTTCCTGCTAAATTTTCTACAATTTTATACTTGATAATATATTGTGCTTTACAGTGTCCATGATGAACAGACAACTGTGTGAAACCCAACAGATTTAACCTTGACCTACTCTCATAACCACTCATCAATTCAAGGGTTTTCTGAAAGGGTCATCTTTGCACTGAGAGAGTGACCAGTGTTTTCCCTCAAGCAGAAGACCTGCATTCCTAACCAAGTTTTCCATCATGAGCCCATATTCAAACAATTTGGAAGTCCCAAGGACTCAACTCTTAAAATTTTCGTGCTATGTTTTAAACTATAAGACCCTTAACGAAAGCTCCAAAACCCTAATTTTAAAAGCTGTAGTCCAGATGACCCATTTATCTTTTAATCTTGGGGAATACCCAAAGAGTATGAATTTGGAATTTAAGGCTTTAATAAAGTACCTCATTTTCATCCTTTCTTATAGCACTGTCATAATATTTATTGGATTAAATGCTAGAAATATTGTGTAATAAGTATATGGTGAACAGTCTTCATATAATGCTGTCAGCATTGGAATTATAAGTCATAAACATCCAGCTAAATTATGACCATAGAACCAATTGTATGATCTATACTCCATTTCATATGATGTAAAGTATAACAATCATTTATTGTAGCCGAAGTACTAGCTTCCAAATACTTAAGTGTGTGAGTAAAATAAACCAACCCCCAAAAAGGTATTAAAAGAACACATTGTATTCATAAGAGATTAAATATGGCATTGGAATTAACAGCTTATAAAAAGACTTATTAGTTAATCACAACTGTCAGACATTTTCAGAAGTTTTTGAACTTCAAGACCAATTTGCTAGTACATCAAGAGAGATAAACCAAAGCCACACTAGGCTGGGCCATGCATGGTTAACTGTCAAATGAGAGTGATTATAATAAAGATGATGATGATGACAATGATGAAATAATGTTATTATATTCCATGTGGGAATGGGTGGATGAAGAAATTACCATGCATATTCTTGTACCATGCATTTCGAGACGATACGCCCTTTTTCATATTTTTTACGTGGGAGGGGGTAATTAAAACTATTTCTGACTAAATTCAACACAAAACAGGCATACAATTTACTAAAATATAACCTTTTAGGTCTACTGAGGCTTCAGGTTTATGGCCTCCCTTATGAAATGAACAGGAGTGGAAAATAAGAAATTAGAAAGCTGATACATAAATGAAGATTTTTTTAATACATTAGTGGCCAGACTATGACTCTTTTTTTGGTTTCCTCAAACTTTTCCATTTCATGACAAGGCAATAATGGGTGCTGAGTAGGAAAATCTCATCTCAATGAAATTAGTTTATAATTGTTTCTAGTGCAGCTGATCTACAATCTGATTATAAATTCCAAGCTTTGATGATCCAATATCATGTTTAAAATGAAATAAATTTCAACCATTCTTGCCCTAATGAAAGTCACTGACATGATCAAGACAATAAAATACCGGTATTACCCGATAGTCAATAAACTTGGATGAAAATCTGGAATTACCTGTTGGAATTTTCATAATTCCTAAGTTTTTGATCATCTGGCTCAATGCCACGGTCTTTGAGTGAATATGTCTTTGCAGGAACTGGGGGTGGGTCTTTCCTTTTAGGTGGATGGTGATTGGCTGATCCTGCCTCAAGGGGTGGGGACTGAGGAGGCTGTGATGCTGGGGGAGATTTGGGGGCACTAGGTTTTGATCTTGGGTCCTCACGCCTGTAAAGCAATGAATTGTAACTTTCAAATGAAACATGGTCTGAGACAGGGATGCCTTCTGTCCCCTTGCCTTTTCTCAATGATTTTACATCATGTCCTTATGTCCTAGTGGTAAATTCATGAAACTTTTGTTGTTTCAAGGAACCTCAAAGAGCCAGCTAATCCATAGAGATGTCCTTGTTCACTTGTACAACCAATATATTGATAATGAAAAGATAATAATGAAAACTCAAGGACATATAACTATTCAACTGAGGAATCACCAGAGCTGAGTTAATCATACCTACTTATTACCATAGCATTTTCAACAAAATCAGAGCCTTTTCTACAAAATCAAAGTTTTTCTCTGTAAACTGTTACCATTCTATTTTTTTTTCAATTTAGTTGATAATTAAAAATTCACAATAAGTTGATCAAATATTGTGAAGTTACAACAATTTGAATTTGTACATTTTATAGTGTGACAACTACCTAGCTGTCTAACAACTATGCTGCTTTTTAATCAGACAAGCATAGCAAGAAAGATGTCATTACATAATGATTCACATACAGGGGTTTCAACAAAAGCTGGTAGCAGCGATTTTGCCATTTTTGTACTTTTTTTTATACATTAATTGCCATCTACAATTCCCAAATTTTGAAAAAGTTTATTTTAAAAGTTTTATGAAAGGCCCAAGTGGGCCTGATATCGTTCACATGGCTAACATAAAATTAACAGTTAACCATTTCACTAAGAAGGCTTATGTAGTATTGTAAGAATACAATATATGTAAACTATCTCTCAAACTTTATATCATGTTGATTTTGTCTATTTTACTATAGTCTGATAAAAATTCTTTGCAAAGATAATAGCATATTAATTATGCATACTTTCTTACTCATAATCAAAGTCATCCAGGATCTTTAAAATGTAAGTTTACAGATGAAGCTTTAATTTGTTTTCTACAAAACCAAATTACTTTCACACAAACTGAAATTATAATTCCCGTTTTAGGAATAAAGCATATTGGGGTATTATTTTGTCCTATTAAAAACCAAAAATACAAAATATAAATTACATATAATTTGTGAGTAATGGCACTGAATATATGAAATGCCTTAAAATAATGCACAATACATGTGATAACATATCAACAACAAATGTTTTAGATACTTTAACATAGCAATACTAGCAAATGTCAAAGTCTTTTTAACCAAATGTATAAAACTGTATTCCAAATATTTATGAATTTAAAACATGGCGAAGGTTTTCAGAAATATGTTCTTACTGAAGCAAAATTAATATTGGAAAAGAGCACAATTACTTGCAAACATTATCTATACTTTTGTAATTGAATTCTGATCACTAATAACAACACTGCACCTAGTTTATGCTAAGCCACAATTGTACATTTTCTCACAAAATATTTTTATCTTATGGCTTTTATTCCGTTATAAATTACAAATGATTCATTCTAATCCCTAAGGTGTATTGTTCTACTGAAATGTATGCATCTTGTATTCTAAACATTTATGTTGAATCTGGTTTGCATACTTTTCAATGGGAAAAAACATGTAACCCCAGACGTGTGATTCTTAAAAATCAAAATCATAGGTTTTATTTCCCCTACTTTCCTTTAGAAACTGAAGACAGGTATGTTAAAAGGAACGAAACAAAACTGATTACATAGCACATGAATAGTACAGTATATTCAAGGGCTTTGCCCACATGACAATACACTGATAAAACATGCCGTGCTGTACACTTTTTAAGTTGATTATTTTTATATTGTTGATAACATCTTGTGTATTATTAGAAAACCTTTATTTTGCTTACTTTCCTTATTACTGTCACACCTTGCAACTTGCATTTTTTTATGCCTCTTTTTCTGATGATTTTCAAGTTTTTATGTCAGTTATGTACCAAAGATATACATTTCATTCAAACAATTAAGAATATATAGGTTAAATATGAATATACTTAATCTGATGATTATGATAAATGTTTTCATTATCAACAGGATGGAACCCCAAAGATCATCAGGAAATAAAACAACATCAATCATCAATGTGATTTTTTTTTTTTTTAATCTATATAAATATAAAATATTTTCAAGCAAATTTCACATTTCTCCATGTAGTCTAACTTAAGTTGATACACCCCACACAGTTTTTTAATTTCTAGAGGAATTCACCCCCACCCTCTCCTATAAGGAGCATTGCTTCTGGACTCCCATGCTACTATTTCAACTTCTGCTACTTACTTCCTTATTGAAACCCCTACACATATAACCCTGCATGAGATTGGTTAGCGACCCAATCTCATTTTTAATACCACACCCCCAAGATATATGAAGCTTGGTGATTCTTCAATTCTCTAATCTGGGACTGAAGATAACATACAAGGAAATGGAAATATACAATACATGGAGTTCAGGCAGGTCAGACATTCTTTTCATAACAAAATATCATGCACATGCATTAACTTTCAACTTTTCAGATTTCATTTAAATACCACTTCATAAATGAATTACAAACCAAATTGCAATAAGTTGGATTATCTTAATATATTTTCATATGTAAATGTAGTCTAACTCCGGACTATCTGTGAAAATTGTACTTGAGAAACATGAAATAATTTACATTAGTTCCATATAATTATCTTTTCTAAAGACAATGTGTGGTACTTTGTTTATTTTTTCTGAGGACATACACCAAATACATCAGCAGTGATCTACTGTCAGATGTACATTTACGATGTTCTCACCATGCGAAACCTTACATGTGAAATAAATGAAGTAGAAAGTGATTTGCGCAATGTCATGAATGATGATTGCAATTAGTAACATCTATAAGGTAATTAATAAGCAAAGAAACCAGTGTTCCCTCACTAGAATGTACTTCAATATAAGGTGTATTGTAATGAATTCCATTTTAGTACTGAATTGTAACATTATGTATAAAATCTCAATATAAGGTGTATTGTAATGAATTCCATTTTAGTACTGAATTGCAACATTATGTATAAAATCTCAATATAAGGTGTATTGTAATGAATTCCACTTTAGTACTGAATTGTAACATTATGTATAAAATCTCAATATAAGGTGTATTGTAATGAATTCCATTTTAGTACTGAATTGTAACATTATGTATAAAATCTCAATATAAGGTGTTGTGTAATGAATTCCATTATAGTACTGAATTGTAACATTATGTATAAAATATCTCAATATAAGGTGTATTGTAATGAATTCCATTTTAGGACTGAATTGTAACATTATGTATAAAATATCTCAATATAAGGTGTATTGTAATGAATTCCATTTTAGTACTGAATTGTAATATTATGTATAAAATATCTCAATATAAGGTGTATTGTAATGAATTCCATTTTAGTACTGAATTGTAACATTATGTATAAAATATCTCAATATAAGGTGTATTGTAATGAATTCCATTTTAGGACTGAATTGTAACATTATGTATAAAATATCTCAATATAAGGTGTATTGTAATGAATTCCATTTTAGTACTGAATTGTAACATTATGTATAAAATATCTCAATATAAGATGTTTTGTAATGAATTCCATTTTATTACTGAATTGTAATATTATGTATAAAATATCTCAATATAAGGCAACATCACCCGAAAGGTATTACACAAGAATGGCATTATAGTGAGGGAATGTTCTATGTTCAATTACACATGAATGGCATTATATTGAAGGAATGCTCTATGTTCAATTACACATTAATGACATTATAGTGAGGGAATGCTCTATGTTCAGTAGAACCTTACTGCAGAAAAACTATATCAGATTATTATTAACACTGGAAAAACTCTAATGAAAACCCCAGAAATTAATTTCATACCAACACCAATGGAATAATCAATCTTTCATGTACATATGTGAAATGCTATTTAATTTCCAAATGAATAATGTCCTTTCTTATTTGCTTTCAAGCTTCAAATAGCCTACCTAGTAAATTCCCTCTTTATATTGGCCCTTTGGAATAGAGAATGATAAAATGAAGTCAGTTTAAATGCAAGTTCCATGTATCAACTTGAACAAATTAATCAAAATTTAACCAACCCACTTGAAGCATGTTATATTTACAGAATACAATACAAAAAACTTACCTATATTTTGCTGAAAGGTCTGTAAGTTTTGATTTGTCAATTTTGGTTGCGCTGACTTTACTGGCAGTGCTTCGTGTGAACCTGTAGGGATCATGGCCTCGGCTACCTTGTTGTTGGTGCTGCATGTCAAATTGCTTGTCACGAAGTTTGGAGTCGTCATGCTTGTTGGAAGGGTTCTGCATGTATTTTGTAAATGAGTCACAACTATATGAGGATGAATCGTTGTATGGCTGCAGTATCAAAAATATAAAATTCTAATAAGCATGGCTCCCTCTCCTTTAAAATTAATTCTTCAAAATTAGAAATAGAAAACATATTAAACAAGAGATAACAAATGTTCAAAACAAGACGGACTAAAATTGGCTTAACACTTTTAATATCAAAGTAAGAAATTAGGTTATTAGTGTTCGAGAAGTTACTTTACCAAAAGGCCAAGTTCAAACTAGTTTCCCCAGTCTTTTCTAAACAAGTCATGCACTCGGTAATTATATCGGAACCATTCCAATTAAATACTAATTATGTTTAAAAAATCAAAACATTGGATGACATTTAAATGAACAGCAATCATGAAGGGGTATAGAAGTTACAAATTAATAATGGTAGAAACAAGAGTGTAATCCAACAGTCTGAATAAATTCAGTAAATTTCCATGCTAGGTTTACCTTTTGTTCATGTGGTTGATGGAGGGGCTGCCCTGCTGAGTGATGGGAATGATGATTGACTGGCCCTGTGGGGGAGCGAGAGGGATGATAGGGATTCATGTATGGGTCCGGATGATGGGATGGGTCAGACCCAGCCCTTTGATGTACAGCTGGTCTCTGATCATCGTAATGTCCTCCATACCACTGGCCTACAATTAGACAACATAATGCAGTAACACAATCGTCATTTACACAAGAAACATCTCAGTCAAGTAAGTATTTGAAATAAATTGATTTTTGCTGATAGACTTCTTTATGGAAATGATTTCTGGCTCAGTATTACTATGCTTATACCTAATACACAATCTTCAGATCTGTTTTCTGTAAAAATGAGACTGGAATGATTTTATACTCCAACCCCCAAGGAGTGTCATCTCTAATGGGATGAATTTGTAAAGGTGTACTATTAGCATAGGATGAAGTTGAATGTTATCTGAGAGTAGGGGTGAAACGATTAATTGATATATCAATGTATTGATAATTTTTCCATATCAATAGCCATATTGATGCAAGAGGTGAAGAATCGATACAAAATGATACTTACCCTTTTACAAGTTACTTTAATCTTCAGCAATCGTGAATAATTATTATTTGTTTGCCTTTTTATTCTTTAAATTGAGAATTCATCTGACACGACCATAGCAGGCACATGCACTTGTTTCTGTCAGTAAAAACGAAACACTATTGACAACACCCACTTGCCTTCTGCAAATTAACATGTCTCGCATGGTTTGAAATCTGCCTCCCCCTCGCCTATTCTATGCTAAATATTTTATCCCATCAGCATATTCAGCCACTGATAACAAGACATTCCAGATTTGTTCCCCATTCATGATTAAAGTACTTTACTGTTCATTTAATAACCACTTTTACAAGAAATTTAGCTGTTGATTTGTATATTATCTACTTGGATCAAATTTGAAGGTTACACTTATGGTGTGTCATGCAGTGAAATAAGTTACATTTAATTCTGATAGGTGGTTACTGTTTGTTCAAGTCCCAGGTAAAACAATAACCACCAATCAGAACTAACTGTAGCTTGTTCATTGCGTGACACAATGGATGTATTGGCATTCAAACTCGATCCAAACAGATACAAAGCAATATAGAAACTTCACGCCAAATGTCTTTTAAATGATCTGTAAAGTACTTAAATTGTACATGGGGAACAAGTTTGGAATGTCTCCTTTTATGCTGAAATATGTAATCAGTGACTGAATTTACCAACAGGATACAAAAAAAAAGCACAGAATCGGCAAGAGGTATATTCCAAACTGCACAAGTTACGAGTTATAGCCAGCTTGTTAATTTGTAGAAGGGAAGTGGGTGTTGTCAGTAATTTCCTTTTTCATAAACATAAACGAGAGCCTGTGGCCGCAGAAGTTGTTTTGCATTTGCAGAAAGTACAATGTGAGGGATTTGGTTGTCAGTTATCTCGACTCCCACATTTGGACTTGTTCTAGGTAAGATTTTCCTTGCAAGAGAAAATTGCACCATTTCTTCTGTTTTGAAGATAACACTGTAATGACTTCCAAAATTTAAGTGAAGACATGAGATTGGTAATAAGATGTTTTTAAAGCATTCATTCAGTGCAAAACAAATGGCATAGTGACCAAGATGAGTCCTGCATCGGATCCAATGAAGCAGTCTGAAATGGCCTAAAAGGTTGAATCCAATGAAGCAGTCTGAAATGGCCTAAAAGGCTGAATTAAAATCAGTGACAACTAACCGGTAATCTGTTTGGAAGTATATTTTTTTTCATCTTGTCAAGGACAAGAATGGCATATGAACAGATGATAAGTCTACATCTGTCTGTAATCTGCATGCTGGATCATCTTGTCAAGGACAAGAATGGCATATGAACAGATGACAAGTCTACATCTGTCTGTAATCTGTTTGGAAGTATATTTTTTTTCATCTTGTCAAGGACAAGAAAGGCATATGAACAGATGATAAGTCTACATCTGTCTGTAATCTGCATGCTGGATCATCTTGTCAAGAACAAGAATGGCATATGAACAGATGATAAGTCTACATTTGTCTGTAATCTGTTTGGAAATATACTTTTTTTCATCTTGTCAAGGACAAGAATGGCGTATGAACAGATGATAAGTCTACATCTGTCTGTAATCTGTTTGGAACTATATTTTTTTTCATCTTGTCAAGGACAAGAATGGCATATGAACAGATGACAAGTCTATATCTGTCTGTAATCTGTTTAGAAGTATACTTTTTTTCATCTTGTCAAGGACAAGAATGGCATATGAACAGATGATAAGTCTACATCTGTCTGTAATCAGTTTGGAAGTATTTTTTTCTCTTCATCTTGTCAAGGACAAGAATGGCATATGAACAGATGACAAGTCTACATCTGTCTGTAATCTGTTTGGAAGTATATATTTTTTCATCTTGTCAAGGACAAGAATGGCATATGAACAGATGACAAGTCTACATCTGTCTGTAATCTGTTTGGAAGTATATTTTTTTTTCATCTTGTCAAGGACAAGAATGGCATATGAACAGATGACAAGTCTACATCTGTCTGTAATATGCATGCTGGATCATCTAGTCAAGGACAAGAATGGCATATGAACAGATGATAAGTCTACATCTGTCCTGTAATCTGCATGCTGGAAATACAACCAATATGTCAACAAATGTAAAATGGCACCACACGACCAATGACAGACCTTCTAAAGATGAAAAGACCATCAAGTTGATATTGTGTATTGATAATGTACTGTATCGTATGCTGTGTGTCGTGAATCGTATCGATATGTGGCAGAGGTGTATTGTTTCACCCCTATCTAAGAGTAACTTATTTTGAGAGGGAACCTTATAAAAGAACACTACTGGGGTGGAATTTTCATCATTATCTCTATTGTTCTGAACACATACGAAGCATGAAAACACAGAAGCATCAGCATCATTCTAAAAGACTACGACACAAATGCAGCCTCAAATACTGATAGACTGATGAACTGACAATGTTATTTTGGAAGAAAAAAAAAGCAATGATAAATATAGCTGTTACAGGTTTCAAACTGAGATATGCACATATATTTGGGTGTGCATCTTACATCAAGGCTGAGTACGATGTTTTGTCGACATACCCTCACTAGGCATCCTGTTCCTGATTCGCTCACTTGGTGTCAGGGTCGCATATGGGTCAATATTGGCCCTGCCAGATGAAGGCTTTTGGGTATGGCCCTGATTATCGGCATAGAATGATGGGTAGTACCTATCCTCAGGCCTGCCACCATAGTGATCTGCAGGAATATAGTATAATCCTTTTATGGCAATAGGTACAAACTGACACGTTTAATGAAGAAATCAAAACAGAAATGTATTTTCTGTGTTGCTTTGTATTTGAAAATGACAGACTGACCAACTGAAGAAATATTTGTAATTTACTTCCACTGATCCATAATACAGAGTAACATTGTATCAATATATGATTTTAGAGACGTATCAGGTTCTACATAAAGATACAGATATATACACATCATTGTCACAGATTTTTAACAATTATCAAAGTCATTGTATCAGAATAAACCAAATAGTCAACATTGTTCTGAAGGCAAATTAATGATATAAATAACGAGATGAAATACTTCAAATTTCATGGTTTGGGTAAAAAGGGTACATTCATGGGTACATGGGTACCTAATTTCGTGGATCTATCATTTACAAGCAAAAAAAAAAACAACAAAAAATGCATACGTCTCTGTAAAAGATTATACCAACATTCATTTTGTTGCATTTGCAAGCAAACAGGTTTAATCCATATTGCAGTAATTAAGTTGATTAAGTAACTTATTAATTGCTAACATCTGCCGTAAATGCGGGGATCTCAAAGAAAATGACAACCTCATTTTCCACAGGTCTGAGCTAAAACATTTAATATCACTATTGTAATCTGAAGTAATTAGGTTCTCAGGTGTTCTTAAAGACCACTATCAATGCATACAGTTCTGAACAATTAGGGATTAGGCGCCTGAACAAAGCCAATGACTGTAAACCTGACAAGCCTGCCAAATTTACCCCGTGGGAGTCCCTTGCTGCTGAATGACCTTGACCTTGTGGTCCAAGCTTGGATTAGTAAAGTTTAGGTGAATGGCGGTGATATGTATGCCCGTATTGTGGTGGCTGGTGCTGAAGGAATTGTTACAAAATATGATTTCAATAGTGGTGTTCAACACAGGTGATTCATGAGTTAAATGAACTGGAGAATAGTGGAGATGTACCTCCATATCACGTCTCGGTTGACCTGAAAACATCTACCCTTAAGCTAATTCATGCAAGGGTGCTTATCTGCACACATTACAAAATAGCACTCCGGTGACCTGATTGAAATGGGTTTCGAGAAAGCGGGACTAATCTCCCAATTGTTTATTTAGTACTTAGTTGATATCTGCAAAAATGTATTTATAAATGGGAATATGTGCTTTGGGAAATACAGAAGGACACACACAACGAGTAAATCTGCATTTATTGCTATACATCAGGTAGACTAATTACAATCTTACACAAGTTTATACTTTCATGAAATTTTGTATTCAAATTAAATTGTAATCAATCAGTTTCAGTGTGTCTTGTCATTCATGTACTTATCATATTTCACATTCTCAGCACTATAGATAGCCGTGGCATTAAAACAAAGAAAAAAACCGGTGATGCCTTTCCACTGTGTATGACAGAGTGGGGGGGGGTGGGGGGTGGTGGATGTCAGCTCGCTTGATATTTCGTTGGGACTTTAAATTTGTGGTCTAGATCACCCACGAAAATTGGAACCCCACGAATTAAAAGTGTTTTACAGTATTACAGGTCATTAAGGAAATACATTTTTTTAGTAGGACACATTTTATATACTGCTCAATTAATTCCCTATATGAACTAGAATGAAGAATGCAGCGGGGGTTCCATTACTTGGAATTTTGGCTCTGGTTATGCAGAAATCAATTTCATATATGAATGACAAACTTAGGTCAGATTCAGCAGTGACCCAGAGTACCAAATGTTTAATCTGATGCATGGGACATTAACCAAATTTAATCTGATGCATGGGACATTAACCAAATTTAATCTGATGCATGGGACATTAACCAAATTTAATTTAATTAGCCATATAGGGCAAATATTTGGAATATTAATAACTAAGATAAAGCAGGTTCCATTGTAACCAAGTCCCATACACATATTTTTATAAACCAATAGAATGATACACGGCTTCATCGACAACTCCTGCACAAGAGGGTCCAAAAACACAGACCGCAGCATAAGTGCAGGCACGAGTTACTGATGGACCTCTGAAAAATTAACACAGGGATGTACATTGACAGTGAGAATGTGGGGAGGGGGGAGCAAATGGGTTAAGTGGTTGAATACTCGTTTAATAATTGTGTTGGTAATAATTGTCAAAAAAGAGCTTTTTTTAATCAAGTTTTTCACTTTTCTGTATAAATTACCTTTATTTTCAATATATCCAGTCTCGGAAAGATCATTAAAAACCTTCGGTACACCTCCGAAAACATTGTGTTACATCATCTCTTTTTGCATGTGAATGTGGATACATTCTAGTGTTACTATAGATTTAGGATAAAACAAGATTCTATATTTAAAAAAGAGTGACATTTATTCAAAGAAACAACAATGTTGAAAAGAGATTTTTTTAAAATAAATTTATATTGGTAAAATACTGATGCTATGATTTCTTGGCAAGTTATATTGAAATTTCTGCTCATCCTTGATCAAACCTCTGAGTGTCAATTCATGAATTTGAAGTTCACTATAAAGTTTGGAACTTGTTTATCCATGCTGAAACCTATCTGCAAAACTAAGCTTTTCATGCACCTCGCTTGGTTCCTTTGCTTTCATTTATTACATCTGCGAATGAGTATGATAAACCACTGATTAATGTTCGATACTTTAATTATGTTACATGTATTTGCAGTGTTCTCAATGTTTGATTAGTCAAGTGAAATGAGTTGACTTAACACAATACCATGACCATTAGCTCTTATGCAAGCAGGATTTACATGCCTTTTAACAGTTTTATTCTACCCCCTTTACTTGATTTTATACAAAAGACTAATTAACCTGATAATACACTGCAGGTCAACTTTTAATTAATTATAACAATGCAACCAACACTCCTGCAAGTCGGACAACAAAACAAAGTTATTACTTAATTAGGTTCTCATGGAAATACTCGCGGGCATCACTATGACGATTGACACACTTTTCACATTTGAATACAAGAGGGCACATTGCATTAATGATGATCACCCTGAAACCGAATTAAAAGATGAAACAAACATGAATTTCACTTGATGAGACTTATTTAATTGGTATTTATTTCTTAAAGTATTGCCAACAGTAGGCATTACTGACATTTTAATTGGTCTATATGTCATCATACATTGTTATTTACAGTGGAATGAAATTTGTTTTAAAAGAAAATTTACCTAAACATACGACTTTTATTAAGAGTTATGAATTTCATAAATCGGAATCAAATTTCTGGGCACTAACTGCTGTTTTCTACAATAAAACGAGAAAGATATAAAAGTTTCATTTACCAATTTTGATTACGCTTTTCTTGATGTTCAACAAATATCTTTTGGTATTTTCTAGAAGAAAAAAAAAATGGGCTCTACGCCTGACCCCCCGTGTTATAAATGGGTTAGGGAGTTATTCAGGCAAGAGTTATCGAGGGAGAGGTGCAATATGAATCATGGGGTTTTCCAGAATGATGAAACTCAGCTGCTATTGTATCTGCCATATACTGCCAGACATAGACTCCACTCTATGATGAACATTACAAAATCTACATGTTTATATGATTGTTTTTAGCCCAAATAATTTACAAGTTAAGGAGAAAAAGAACTGAGTGTAAAATTGCAACTACCATCAGAAAAGAATGACAATGCAACCTGTTTATTCTGACTATGAAGGGGACCAAACATATGTACCAGATTGGGCAGTGAGCCAGTATACTCAGTGAAAAATGACAGAGTGGATTTTATGCCCTCAAAGTCAGAATCATAATTAGACAGGCTCCAGTGTACACTAACTTTTACTTTAAGTTATGTCCTAATGATGTGGTAGGCAAAAATAAACAGATGAAATAACTTACCAAAAACTCCAATATCCTGATAGTTTCCATGACCACCATGATGTGGTGGAGTCTGTAAAACAACAGAAGAGTGATTATAAAACAATTTCAAATAAACAAAACCTGACTAAATACTTTGCTGCTATTTTTTTAAATAATTTTCTTTCTTCATTTTGTAAATATAAACAAGACACACAATACATATCTGATACCGACTACCACATTCTTATTTTTAATATATACATCACATTTCGTTTGTTCAGAATACTGCACTTTGTAAAACCCCTATGATATAGTTTCTTGGATCAGCGTACTGCGCTTTGTATAGCCCCATGATCCACTTCCATGGATCGGAATACTGCACTTTGTATAGCCCCATAATGTAGTTCCTTTTATAGAAGTACTGCATTTTGAAATAGCCCCATGATCTAGTTCCTTGGATAAGAGTACTGCATTTTGAAATAGCCCATGATCTAGTTCCTTGGATAAGAGTACTGCATTTTGAAATAGCCCCATGATCTAGTTCCTTGGATAAGAGTACTGCATTTTGAAATAGCCCATGATCTAGTTCCTTGGATAAGAGTACTGCATTTTGTATAGCCCATGATCTAGTTACTTGGATAAGAGTACTGCATTTTGTATAGCCCTATGATCTAGTTCCTTGGATAAGAGTACTGCATTTTGAAATAGCCCATGATCTAGTTCCTTGGATAAGAGTACTGCATTTTGTATAGCCCATGATCTAGTTCCTTGGATAAGAGTACTGCATTTTGAAATAGCCCATGATCTAGTTCCTTGGATAAGAGTACTGCATTTTGAAATAGCCCCATGATCTAGTTCCTTGGATAAGAGTACTGCATTTTGAAATAGACCCATGATCTAGTTCCTTGGATAAGAGTACTGCATTTTGTATAGCCCATGATCTAGTTCCTTGGATAAGAGTACTGCATTTTGAAATAGCCCATGATCTAGTTTCTTGGATAAGAGTACTGCATTTTGAATAGCCCATGATCTAGTTCCTTGGATAAGAATACTGCATTTTGTATAGCCCCATAATGTAGTTCCTTTTATAGAAGAACTGCATTTTGTATAGCCCATGATCTAGTTCCTTGGATAAGAGTACTGCATTTTGTATAGCCCATGATCTAGTTCCTTGGATAAGAGTACTGCACTTTGTATAGCCCCATAATGTAGTACCTTTTATAGAAGTACTGCATTTTGTATAGCCCATGATCTAGTTCCTTGGATAAGAGTACTGCATTTTGAAATAGCCCATGATTTAGTTCCTTGGATAAGAGTACTGCATTTTGTATAGCCCTATGATCTAGTTCCTTTGAAAAGAGTACTGCATTTTGTATAGCCCTATGATCTAGTTCCTTGGATAAGAGTACTGCATTTTGAAATAGCCCCATGATCTAGTTCCTTCGATAAGAGTACTGCATTTTGTATAGCCCATGATCTAGTTCCTTGGATAAGAGTACTGCACTTTGTATAGCCCTATGATCTAGTTCCTTGGATAAGAGTACTGCATTTTGAAATAGCCCCATGATCTAGTTCCTTGGATAAGAGTACTGCATTTTGAAATAGCCACAAGATCTAGTTTCTTGGATAAGAGTACTGCATTTTGTATAGCCCTATGATCTAGTTCCTTGGATAAGAGTACTGCATTTTGAAATAGCCCCATGATCTAGTTTCTTGGATAAGAGTACTGCATTTTGTTTAGCCCTATGATCTAGTTCCTTGGATAAGAGTACTGCATTTTGAAATAGCCCCATGATCTAGTTCCTTGGATAAGAGTACTGCATTTTGAAATAGACCCATGATCTAGTTTCTTGGATAAGAGTACTGCATTTTGAATAGCCCATGATCTAGTTCCTTGGATAAGAATACTGCATTTTGAATAGCCCCATAATGTAGTTCCTTTTATAGAAGAACTGCATTTTGTATAGCCCATGATCTAGTTCCTTGGATAAGAGTACTGCATTTTGTATAGCCCATGATCTAGTTCCTTGGATAAGAGTACTGCACTTTGTATAGCCCCATAATGTAGTACCTTTTATAGAAGTACTGCATTTTGTATAGCCCATGATCTAGTTCCTTGGATAAGAGTACTGCATTTTGAAATAGCCCATGATTTAGTTCCTTGGATAAGAGTACTGCATTTTGTATAGCCCTATGATCTAGTTCCTTTGAAAAGAGTACTGCATTTTGTATAGCCCTATGATCTAGTTCCTTGGATAAGAGTACTGCATTTTGAAATAGCCCCATGATCTAGTTCCTTCGATAAGAGTACTGCATTTTGTATAGCCCATGATCTAGTTCCTTGGATAAGAGTACTGCATTTTGTATAGCCCTATGATCTAGTTCCTTGGATAAGAGTACTGCATTTTGAAATAGCCCCATGATCTAGTTCCTTGGATAAGAGTACTGCATTTTGAAATAGCCACAAGATCTAGTTTCTTGGATAAGAGTACTGCATTTTGTATAGCCCTATGATCTAGTTCCTTGGATAAGAGTACTGCATTTTGAAATAGCCCCATGATCTAGTTTCTTGGATAAGAGTACTGCATTTTGTTTAGCCCTATGATCTAGTTCCTTGGATAAGAGTACTGCATTTTGAAATAGCCCCATGATCTAGTTCCTTGGATAAGAGTACTGGATTTTGTATAGCCCATGATCTAGTTCCTTGGATAAGAGTACTGCATTTTGAAATAGCCCCATGATCTAGTTCCTTGGATAAGAGTACTGCATTTTGTATAGCCCTATGATCTAGTTCCTTGGATAAGAGTACTGCATTTTGAAATAGCCCCATGATCTAGTTCCTTGGATAAGAGAACTGCATTTTGTATAGCCCTATGATCTAGTTCCTTGGATAAGAGTACTGCATTTTGAAATAGCCCATGATCTAGTTCCTTGGATAAGAGTACTGCATTTTGTATAGCCCTATGATCTAGTTCCTTGGATAAGAGTACTGCATTTTGAAATAGCCCCATGATCTAGTTCCTTGGATAAGAGTACTGCATTTTGTATAGCCCATGATCTAGTTCCTTGGATAAGAGTACTGCATTTTGTATAGCCCATGATCTAGTTCCTTGGATAAGAGTACTGCATTTTGTATAGCCCTATGATCTAGTTCCTTGGATAAGAGTATTGCATTTTGTATAACCCCATGATCTAGTTCACTGTATAAGAGTACTGCATTTTGTATAACCCATGACTTAGTTCCTTGGATAAGAGTACTGCATTTTGTATAGCACCATGATATAGTTCCTTGGAAAAGAGTACTGTAATTTTTTGTTGTTGCCCAGTTCTATCATTTCTTGACTTAAGTTCTGATCTATATATTATTAGTGTATAGAGTAATGTCTGCACCTCATTTTCTTATATCTTAAAAGAAGTATCAGATTTAACTTTGTGAGATCCAATCCTTTATTCCTTAGACAAGAGTAACCCATTTCATGCCTTGTTGTGATTTCCTATGAATACACTTCTAACGACCAATTAATGTAATTCCCTGAAAAACTATCCTACCTTTGGCGACCTGTTGTATTTTGGGGGCTCTGGGTATGGGGGTATACCAGGAACCCGGTCTGTTGTGTTTATACTGGGATCAGAGGAAGATCGAACCAATCTCTTCTTGTGCACTGGAGAGCTGTCTTCCCTATCTCCTAGGTGACGACCTAGATCAAGGTCACTCTCATGGGCGGTGACAAAACTAAGACGATTGGTCATTGGAAACAGGTAGTCATCACTAATATCATCTTCCGGCTTAAAAAAAGATGAGAAAATAAAATCATTGTGAAAGTTGTCAGAAGAGAAAAATATTGTACTTATAATATTCATTGTTCATTCACATGCAAAAAAATTCACCAATAGAACAGATGGAGATCAACAAACAGACATGTATTACACAGACAAATACAGTCATGGAAATTAGCATCAGGCCGTTGGTCATTACCAACAAACAATTATTTGGACTGTCAAAAGTTTAAATGCAGACCAAGTGACTGACATGTAATTCCGAGTAAATAATTATAAAATTCTGTTCAATATTCATTCATATTTAGTTTCTCTCACAACCTGTGTAACCTTCCTTCTAAACACAACATGTGGTTGTAAGCTAGTTTTATAGTGGCTAAATGCTAACAAATTCATCAGTCAAACTCTACTATTTGTGAGTTCAGTTCTTTAACACATTTATCAGACCTACAAAGATCCAGAACTTGCTAGACCAAAATGTCCAACAAGACTAAAAAGTTCATTTCCAGGACAACAAATAAACAGATAGATAAACACACACACACAAACACACATATATAGATTGGCAATTAAATAAGGTAGTACCTTTTTCTCCGACATCCAGATCTGTTGCTGCTGCTGAAGGTCAATCATCTCCTGAACTTTCTTGAACCATGAATCATTGCTGCCATGGGCAATAGTGGCTGAAACACAAGGTTGCTTTACATTGCTTATTTTATCCTTTTTACACAATAGTAATAACACCAGCTTAAACTGAGTAGATTTCAAAGAATCAGTGTCCTGTAAGGTTAAATATTTTCAACACTATCGAACTGGTTTTAGCTGATTTGCAGTGTATGATTTTGAGCTATAAGGTCTTTTCAAATATCAGAATGTTATGCACCTTTTGAAAATAGTTGTTTGTTTACAAAAGCTTCTTCAGGACAACAACATGCCAGCAACAGCTGAATCTACCTATATATGTTTGATAGCTACATATAGATGTTTGATAGCTACATATAGATGTTTGATATCTACGTATAGATGTTTGATAGCCAATTAAAGTCATGCATGTATGAAACTATGCATAGTCCTGAATAACTTCAAATTTTTTTTCTAGGGTTTTCTTTTTTAAATTAATCAGTAAAATTGGTTGGTTATATATTTTTTTATGCAAAAAAACCAACAACTTTAAATAATGCTTGTCTGTTGTTCATTTGGAAATTCTAATACATGTCCTTTGCTTGTGGGTTAAAAATCTCCCCATGTTTCAGGAAATGTTTCAAGCCTGCAATATTTTACCCATATCAAGAACCCTTGATCAGTCTATAATCATACTGACAAGCCAGCTAAGGATGTTAGAATACATGTACACAAAGAAGTAAATCAGTTTGCTTGTTTTGGTGTCAAAATACATACACATTATATGCCTTCCCCATTGTTCAATAGTCATCAAATAGATAACTGAAATTTTATGCAAAAACCACTTCTCTTCTTTCAGTCGGTGACCCTGACCTTGGACCTTTTGACCCCAGAATCGAAAGGCTTCTTCCTTACCCCAAGTGCAAGCCATACACAAAATTTAGTCCAAGTCTGTAGTGTAGAATTAATGTTACTTTATGGAAATCATTTTTCTTCTTTCAGTCACAGTGACCTTGTCTTTGATCTTTTGACTCCAAAACTGACATGGTTTTGCCTTTCCCCATGTGCAAACCATCCACAAAGTTTAGTAACTGTAGATGATGGAGAACTTGAGAGATTGTGTGGAAACCATTTATCTTCTTTCAGTCACAGTAACTTTGATCTTTGAACTTCTGACCCCAAAATCAACAGGGTTTTTCCTTACCTCAAGTGCGAGCCATCCCCAAAGTTGGTAACTGTAAATAGTGGACAACTCGAGTTATTGTGTGGAAATGGAATAGGTAACAGACAGATGGACAGACATCATAACACAATACACCCTGCCTTATGGCAGGTGTATAAAAAGCAGGTAAACAAGAAAACATGCAATAAAAAAAATGTTTAGATTGGTTTAGTGCTTTACGGCACAGCAACACAAGTGGGTTATTTAGTGCCAAGGTAACTTAGGTAGAGTGCCTTGCCCAAGGACACACCACAGTAGCTGACCCAGGCTGGTCCAATGGTAGGATTCGGTCACGAGTCTGCCACACTAACCACTGAGCCACTGCGGCTCCCTGCAATAAAAAGAAGTTCATGCGAATATGGGCTCACCTGTGAATAGATGCTGGTAGTGTTTTTCTAGCTTTTGACTCTGTTCATACAACTTTTTGGGATTTTTGCTTGACCCTTTGGCCCATTTTGCTCTACATTCTTTGATGACATTTTTGTTCTCAACTCTCATGTATATGACGGTGGGGTAGAACTGGGCATAATTCAGCCGATCTACATTGTGTGGTGTCACATCAAGTAGGCAGTGCTTTTTCTGTGGGAAAAAAAGCAATGTAACGCTATCATAAATGTTAGAGTTACAAGCTGTTCAATAATCCAAAGATGTTTAATACTTCAAACTGTGACTGTTCACTTAAAAGTCATTATGGAGAATACAATTGCTGAATACAATTTCCAGCATGCCATGCCTTATGCACAAAGTAAAATGACTGCAGGCTAAATTATATGTTAATGTTATAGAATGTATAATTCTGTTAAATTACTTTTAATCAACACTTACAAATGCTCAATTATGTGAGTTTTAAAAACAAGTTTTAACTGCCTTCTATGAAAAACAATGCTCCACCTACTCATTTGCATATTTCTTTTTTAACATCAGCATTTTATTTGTAAACATTTAACTGAGATTGAAACAAGTCTCATAAGTATATTGTGAAAATATTATGAAAACTGGATTTTAAAAAAACAACAGAAGTTGGAAGCTAAAAACAGTTAAACTGATACATGTTTTATAGTGAAGTCTTTATATTTGCCTAAGCAGGCAGTACTAAGTATCTAGTAATAGATTGGGCAGTAAATTCATTCTATTTGCCCTACTAGGTTGGGCGGTAAATTCATTCTATTTGCCCTACTAGGTTGGGCAAGCTCTTGTTTGAGCACCCAATTATACAATGATAAACACCACACTGGCAACAAAATTTGGGGATAACTGATTAACAGATGCCACCCTTTGCTGAGGGGTCAGTTATATTCAGAGTTGAATTCAACTTATGCAGTGTGTAACTAAAAAAGAAAATGTCAAATCCTGATAATATAAACCAGAGTGTTTTTGGAAATTGAGTACATTTAGAAACAGTAAATTTTCCAGATTAAAACATAAGCATTGCGACTAAAGAAAAAAAAAGTACTAACCTTTGCAATAATCTCCTTAATTGCTCCTAGTCTAATAATCCCAGATCTACTTTTCTTCTCAGCATCTAAGCTGCCATCATGTTCTGTGGAAATTAAAATACTTTTTACAAAATTACAAGCAAAATAATTTTGTTATACCAATTTTAAACTACTCTCAGCCTATTGAGAACATTAAAAGATACTTAAAAACCAAGCCATAGGGTATGGTACAGACACTTCCACAATATGAGATGGTAAGACAAGAAAATGACATTTGTCATTTAGACCGAGATATTTCTGTGATATACTGGTAAGAAAATAAAATTACATTGGTCATTTAGACTGAGATATTTCTGTGATATACTGGTAAGAAAAAAAAATTACATTGGTCATTTGGAGATATTTCTGTGATATACATGTACTTGGTAAGACAAGAACATTTTGAAACTTACGTGGAGACTCAAACTTTGTTGGAAAATCCTGCAGTAATTTTTCTCTAGCAACATCAGCCATTGGTCCGAAAATCACAACTGGTCGAATAAATCCAGCTGAAAAAAAAGCGAAGAAAACAAAGTGTTTACTTAATCACAAATCCCCTCATATGGAATAACTGACAATACACAAAAAGTACTGAAGAAAATATCTGAGTCAATCAAGCCTGAAAATTTGGTCTTGGTGACCTACTTGTGATATGATGGAGTTCTCCATGAGATGGATTAACATACCAATTTACGTAAGTGTAAGTTTTGTAGGGTCAAAGCTATAGAGGATGTAACTAACAAACTGCTAAAATTTCAAAAGTCATTCAAATGCAAAATTAGGTTGCACTGACCTAGTTCTTTTATGGTTAAGTTACTTTCTTTGAGATTCAATCAAAAATGAATTTTTATAAGTGTTTGTGAAAAAGGGTCCAAGATATTGAGGGTGTAACAAACAAAACTGAAACAACAAAAGTCACTCAAGCTTGAAAATTAGGTCAAAGTGACCTAGTTTTGGTCTGATTTGATTACTTTTATCTAGCTTGTATCCACATAACGATTTTCATGTGTAGATGAAATAGGGTCCAAGATATTATGGGTGTAATGAAAGAACAGCTGAAAATACAAAAGTCACTCAAGCATGCAAATTAAGTCATAGTGATGTAGTTATGGTATTGCTACGTTTATCTTCCCGAGATGCATCCAAACCCCAATTTTCATAAGTGTAGGTGGAATTGTAAACTAAAAAAAGTACTGAAAACAAATGCTGATACTCACGGTCTCGTAAAACAACCCTTTCATATGCTGGAAACTTTGTCTGAAGATTAGCTGAAAAGAATGAAGTTAAATCATTGAAAGGTAAGTCAGTAGGTAAATATATTCATCTATTGAAAAGATGAACCATGTATTTGCATCTAATTGACTACAGAACAATCTTATGAAGATATTAAAATTACAATCAATACCAAGAAGTATTTGAGCAGTTTGTCTGACAAAGAACTTTCCCCTACAAGAACTATTATGAAAGTTTTCTTATTACAGATACATGATTTCCTTTTCTATATAAGAACTATTATGAAAGTTTCTTATTGTCTATACATGATTTCCTTTTCTATACAACATGAATTTAAACTACTGCCATGAGATCAAAGAAAATTTTTTAACATAAAATGCATTTACAAAATCTATTTCACAGACCACATCTAATGATGAATGAATTTACACTCATCAAAAGCAAGACAACTTTAAAGATTAGTAGATACATGAAATTCTAACAAAGTTTAAAATATATTCACAAAAAAAGAAAATATTTCAGTGCACTATTTCAATATTTCTGAGAGAACTACATTATGCTAGTGTAACTTATTGTCAAACACGTGAGAAAAATTTAAAGTATATACTCATATATTGATGTGAAAATAATATAATCTTAAACTAGCTTTAAAAACTTGTTATTCTGCAGAAATGTAGTTCAAATGTCTAGAATTCCTCTGACTTTTGAAAGTAAAATATATAACTTCAAGAACAAATTAATAAAAGGCCATTTCAAGCACCCATGCCATTTCTAAAATAGGATCTTGTAAGAACATTTTTTTTTCCTGTGTTCAATTTAATACTCACAATGCACAAATGCAATGGGTAAAATGATAGGGTATCATGCAAAGACAAATTATCTGAAAATGGATAATCTCAGCACTTAAATGAATTCTCTCTACTGATAAGCTTTTAAGGTAATAATTGATCAATAGCATAAGAAGGATGATTTAAAATTGAAATGGTTAAGAATTTTTAAAAAAAAATATTTCTATGTCACAAAGCTGCAATAGGGACTGTCAGGCAGGCACATCAGAATTTTGCAAAAGTGAAAGTAGGGAACATGAGGCCCAAGTGGGTCTGAAATCACTCACCCAGCTGACTACTATGTAAAATGCCAAGGGCACTTGGGCATGAAATCTGGGTTAGTATGATGCTTGCTGATATTTTACCATTTTTTAAACTTTTTAGTAACAGTGGCTATATTTGATGATGGATTGGCACCATTTGTATACATTTGAAAGACGCTTTGTGTCAAATTTGGTCAAATTCTGTTCAGCAGTTTTTGAGAATAAGTTTTTTAAAGATTTTTCTATTTTTAATACTGGCAACCACATTGAAAATTCTAATGAAAAGTTTTTGAAAAGAAGTTTTTTAAGGTTTTCTATTAATACAAACAGCAGCCATATTTGATGGCAGATCAGCATAATTTTGTACATATTTCAAAGGCATTCATGATAGTATGTTTTCTGTTAAATTTAGTTGAATTATGTTATGATATGTTAGAAGTTGTTGGAAAGTTTTAATACTTTTAGTAACATCAGTCAAATTTAATGACAGATTGGAATTATCTGTACCAATAAAAAAGGCCATTATACCAAGATGCTTTCTGTCGAATTTGGTTAAACTCTGTTCTGCAGTTTTTAGGAGGTCATTTAAAGCTTTTACTATTTTCTGCAACAACAGGTATATTTGACATCAGATTGATTGAAATGTATAAAGTCTTTATGCCTTCTCTAAAATTCGGTCAAATTCTGTTGATCATTTTCTGAGAAGTCATTTGAAAAAACTTAGTTTTAGTAACAGCAGTTATATTTGATAGAATATTGGCAGAATTTGTATAGATTTGAAAGGCTTTCATGCCTCAATGCTTTCTGTCAGATTCTGTCCAGCAGTTTTTAGAAGCAGATTAAAAAAATGTCTACATTTTATTCATGATATATTTTTGGCAGGTCAGCATCTTTTTCATGCTAGGACATCTTTGTTAAATCTGGTCAAATTTTGTTATGAGAAGCTTTCATTTCAACAAATTTCTATTTTTAGTAATGGTGGCCACACATGTTGGCAGATTGGAATCATTTGTATAAACTTGAAAGACCTTTATGCCAGAATGCCCTCTGCCAAGTTTAGTTGAAAGTGGTCCAGTGGTTTTAAAGAAAATAGCAATTGTTAATGGATGACACACAACACATGATGCACACTATATGTAGTACCATACCATAAGCTCACTTGGACTTATGGCTAGATTTGCTAGAAATTGACTGCAGATAGCAATGATAAAGATATGTGAGACTACTGCAAGGTGCTTGGGTGACCTTGGACATGCACATAATTACAAAAGCCATAAAAATCCCTTAAAAACAGTTTACAATCCATATTTTGCAATACATATGTTGCACTGAGAAATTTTATAGGTGCAGCTTTTAATATACTGTAGTACTTCACAAAATTCTTCATGACCTGGCCACTTTTTGTCTCTTCAAACATTTTTTTGCACTCTCTCTCTCTCTGTCTCTCTCTCTCTTTCTCTCTGTTTATATGTAAAAATAACTGAAAGACACTATTTCATCTTCAGAATAAGTTTTATAACATATGACAAAATTTTGCTGCTGTTGCTAGCTGATAATAGGACATAGATGGGGTACTAAGTATCCTAAATAAAATATACTGGGTTTGTTGGGGTTTTTATTACATAACAATCGAAGAAAGGTATAAAGAAGAAACTTTTAATGATTTCTGATACAAGTACTTTGAAACTGCACAAGTCTTTAAAGCAAGAGTAAGTCCAAGGCTATGTATGTATGTATGTATTAGCATTTAATGGCACATCAGCACAATAATGGCTATATGGTGCCAATTAAAGTAAACTTCTAAAACAACTAAAGTGGTTGAATTAAACCATTAACATGCATATGTTTCTATGATCATAATTTTAGCAGAAATGCTACAGGTCTAAAAATGTACATGAAGATAATCTGCCATCCTAAAACTACAGGAGAAGAAATCTTTTTCATACAAGACAGGGTGAAAGCTTCTTAAAAAAAAAAGACATGCTTAAAAGTATGGGTATTGAGCCTTGTGAAATACTATTCATGGTCAAGAATCTAATTATTTTTTTTAAAGTAAAAAAGAAAAATTTAAAATGAAAAGAAAAGTGACTTAAAAAAGAACAATTTTAATAATATAGAAGTAAAATGAGATAATGCATAAAAAGTGCAAGTTGAAAAGAGGGCAAAATACTAACAGAAAAAGAGAATGTTAAATGGAAAAAACAAGGTCTACTTTAGTATTGTGTTCTTCCTTGTTCTTATAAGCTTGCTCTAATGCTTCTATTTAGGAAAGGGTAAAAAGATCTGGAGACTACACTAGGCAAAATACATATATATATATATATATATACATATATAATTATATAGAGGCAGCATAACTTACCCCCATCCTCCACTACAAACCAAAACACTTTCTAATAAGTACTGAGGTGCCAATACAAGAACAAACAAAAAAACAAATCAAAGCAAAAAACCGAAACATATAAACTTAAATAAATATTTGGTTAACAAATGTAACAAAATTGAGAAAACTGAAACTGTAGAATTCTTTTTGCATAAAAAAGCTGTGTAGTGCAAGTATCACAATGCGGAGGTACAGTTTAACAATAGCCAAGTGAATACTTGTTGGAGCTTTAACAATTTCTGAAATTACAGGAATAAGCAAAATGGACACAAAAAGGGAATTTGGTCATGACAATATTCTACATCTAAGTGTATATTTTCAAGCATATCCCAAAATAAAAATCCCTTTTTCACTGCCAGAATTTAATTTTTCAAGGAGGGTGATCCCAATTCCATAAAACTGTAGCCATTCCAAGATATGTACCAAAGACTTCTAATAATGTTCCCTGTGGCAATGTCAAAATTATAAACTTTGAGAATAGAGACCAGTTTGTAAAGGATTCAGCTAGCATTTGTTCAAGTGATGAACTGAACAAACAAGGAACAAATCTCTTCTTAAACAAAGCATTGCTGAAAATCTTTAACCAAAACCTTAACTGCTGATGATGCCAAAACCAGAAAAGTGACTGCTATATATCAATTCCCACTAATGTGGGCTAAACAAAAACTGATAAACTGGTCATGGCAGTTTTTCTTTCCTTTACTTACAAAATATTACATCTTCCCAGTGATCTTTGCTTAAAGACTTGGAACGTCGTGCTGATCTTCGTTTGAAAAGATTTCCACGACTTTTGCTCTGAGAATTTTCCTTCTCTTCCTCTGTATTGGACTGACTTGACAGGATCAGCTGTTCAGCTCTGAAATTGACAAATTCATACACTGTATAACACAAAAATGAACTATCAAGAAATATTAACTACATCTGAACTTATCCACATTGGAGCAGTCGACTACTTGCTAACTATTGCATTTATCCTCTTTTTAAGTTCAGTGTTCAAAAAGTAACACTTACAGTACAAAAAGAGTCCAACATATTTATTATATATTATATCGTACAAACCGAGTCCAACTAAAAACAACACAGACCTGGATCTGCCATTGCATAATGTACCAGTAGATCAGAGTCAATGTTGTTTGTTCTACTGATTACTCCTAACAAACTGCAAAGACCCAGATCTGCCAATGCACTATGCAATGGCAGATCTGGGTCTGTAGAGTTTGCAGTTCAACTCGACTTGTAAGCGAGAATATATGGTACATTAGAATCTGTCAGATAACTGTCTCTTTTGACCAGCTTTCTGAAGTATTGTTTTCCCTACTCTGCAAATTATACATATATTTAATATTTACTAAGCTCTTCCACTTTCTCATCAAGTTTTTTGCAAAGTTCTTCATACTTTTCAAGCTTCAATTGTGCTGTTTTTCAGTGTGCCATGATTTGAGGTTTCCTGTGTTTTCTGCTTGAATAGACAATTCTATACTTATCCAAAGAGTCATGATCCTGAGTTTTTTGCTTTAATACACAGATCATCAATACTTTTCCAAAGAGAGTCATGGTCCTGTTTTTTCTACTTTAACACATAGATCATCTAGACTTCTCCAAAGAGTCATAATCCTGTGTTTTCTGTTGTAACACACAGATCTGCAATTTTTGCTAAAAGAATCATATACAACCCGACTTTTTTGTTCTTTTTTAGCTCTTCTATCTCATCTAGAATAGATTTCCTTTTCCTCCATTCTGACTCCTTTTGTTCTCAATGTTTCTCCATGTATGCCTCGATACTCTTGTCAGGCTCATGCTGTAGCACTGACCAAAAGCAGACTTGTCATTGGTATTTTCATTATTCCTCCTACATGTCTGACATGATCACATGTGCTGTTCTAGTTTGCTCTTTCATATTTCATACTGACACAATTGAAAAGAAACTCAATTTTGCACAAATGAGCTTATCTTTCACTGCTTTACTTATGACAGTGTAGGATATGTTAGTGGACTTTATTATTTCTTTCAAATCAATTTTTCTTTTCACACACTGCTCAACAGAACCCCATATCCGGAATACTGGCATACCAAGACATTTTCCAACAATCAATGATCAACAAATTTTAGAGACATCAGAGACGATCTTGTAACTTTCATGCAGTCCTCCTTCCTTTATGGGGGTATCTTTAAACAATATAAACTGCTTAGGAGTGAAGAAATTGTCCATTCTGTTGCTACTGCACCTAATCTGAAGGCATTATGCAGGATATACAGTCCACAGGATCCAATATTTAGTAATCAGTTACCGTAGTCCTGCTCAGGATCCAATATTTAGTAATCAGTGACCATAGTCCTGCTCAGCTTGGTTCTGTATTATGTCATAAAACTTTAAGTTACCATATATACTCGCGTATAATCCGATACCAACTGCAAACTGCATATACACAGATCTGCCAGCGCATTATGCACCAGCAGATCTGGGTCTATGCAGTTTGTAAGGACTAATCAGTAGAACAAACAACATTGATCCTAATTTGCCGGCACATTATGCGATGGCAGATCAGGGTCTATGCAGTTTGTAAGGACTAATCAGTAGAACAAACAACATTGATCCTAATTTGCCGGCACATTATGTGATGGCAGATCAGGGTCTATGTTGTTTGCATTTGGACTCGGCTTATACATGAGTATATATAGTAACTGTTGGTCCATCCATGCTAATTTGGATCATGTCATGTACACTTAAGTGATTAAAAGTTGCTGATTTTAAATGTCCAGCATGCCCTAAAAACTGTAATCCAAAGTATCTGGTGATGACCTCATGTGTTTCACTGTGTCAGTATCTCACATGAATGTTCATTTGTTTCACTGTGTCAGTATCTCACATGAATGTCCATGTGTTTCACTGTGTTGGTATCTCACATGAATATTCATTTGTTTCTCTTGCATTTTTTTTATTTGAAACTCATTGAAAAGAACCACAAATGGGCCCTTTAGTTTTGATGGAAGAAAGTTTTAAAAATGGGCCCTTTAGTTTTGATGGAAACAAGTTTCAAAAATGGGCCCTTTAGTTTTGATGGAAACAAGTTTTAAAAATGGGCCATTTTGTTTTGATGGAAGCAAGTTTTAAAAATGGGCCATTTAGTTTTGATGGAAGCAAGTTTTAAAGTGCTCTACAATACAAAACACACATATTATGTTTTTCTTTCTCTACATGAAAACTCTGAAGATATGCAGCTGTCTGGAAACATGGTACATAACAGCTCAATGATAATTTCATTAGATTGATAGGAAGATCGTGTGACAATGGTATACAGAGTCCACAACATTTCATATTTAAGAACATTATTCTAAGAGAAAAACTCCAAAACACTGTAGCCGAGGGGGCTCGAGTGATGCGGAGTGTGGGTGGCACTTTCCTATAGCTGTATACTTGACTGACTTTATAAGCCTTCACAGCCCAGTTAATATGGCATCCATTCATTATCACAGATAATCTCAAATTATGCCAAGTACTAATGGGTGTATGGTATAAGCAACCCTACTGGCTGACATATTAAGTATGTAAATAACCCACCATAAAAGTCAGTGAGATCAAGTTTCTTACATTGTATTCAATGTTTATTTCTTTTTTCATTATATTTTTTAAGGGGGCGCTCTACAGATAATACATGCTTCTGAGTGAGTGACAGGTCTAAGATGAAGTATTTTGCATTTGCAACATGCACAATGGAGAGAATGTTGGCATACTTCTATGTTACTTTCATGTACTGTGGCTGAAATTTCTTTACATATTGTACTTGTGGAAACTGGACATGATCTAAGCACACAGCGGACAAAATGGCCGCTCCAAAGTACTCGAAAAATCAGCCTGAATTAGTCAAAAGTGCACTATTTTCAGCAGTTATTAAAATAGGGAAACAAATTTTGCCAGAGCAGACAATACCAGCCTCTGAAAGTACTATGAATGAATTAAAAAATATCCAAAAAGTAAAAAAAGTTATTGGCTCTTTTTTTTATTATTTACCTTTGAAGTCCAGGAAGTGAAAATGACCAAGCGGAGCTAGCAGTTTTTTGAGAGGTGCACATCTTAAGTAAGACCAAGCTGTATACTCTATAACCCAAATTTCACCCATCAATCATACACCAAAATAAAGGGAATTCAAAGTTCTTTTAACAATACCTAAGTTATACAAGGTCTTTTTTAAATAGCCAGGACAGCCAGTGAGGAAACCCTGGCTAATTCTTTTTCTTTAAATTTCTAACCCTATGCAAAGTACGAAACTGGAGAGCGCCACCTAAAATAAGTAAATTCAATATTTTCAACCAACAAAATTCAAGCATTTTTCAAGATTGTGTGAACCTGGCAACACTGACAACAAGAAGAACAAAAATGCTGTTGGAAAAGTCAAACCTATGTCTTGTCTAAGCTGTAGAATACTCTTAGTCATTATTATTTAGTTGCTATGGCTACCTGTTTTTATCAGTCTTTATTATTTAGTTGCTATGGCTACCTGTTTTTATTTGGAATGATTCCCTTCTGAGTTTCCTGGTTATTGCGTCCCACCCTAACTGCCAGCCAGGAACCAACAACACCGCGAAACAAAGTGTCCTTTATGTGGAAAACATCACCTTTGACGAAAGACAGCTCCCCTGGTTCTGACTGCTCATAGTTGAAATGTGTCCTGAAAGAAATTTTTTGTATGTAAGAATTGAAATACTGAATAAGCCAATGAAATGCATTATCCCAATTTAACATTAAAGAAGTACAGTAGTACATATGGTGTAATCATGCCCATTTCACACTGAATTTTAATGTTAATAGTATTTCACCAACCCAATCAATCAAACACAAGTTTTGTGGAAATTTACTCGACACAGCTAAAAATGACCTCAAATCAAAGACAACAACATGATTCAAAATACACAGTAGCAAATTTGCTACCCCTTTTATGGTTTAGCTAGCTGGTGAAAAATCGGATAGAAAAAAGAAATTTTGCTACCAAGAATTTTAAAAAGAAAGAACTCTAAGTGGCAAAAGGTTTGAATTTGACTGATTCAAAAGACCATACCAATACCTTTCTCCTGATAAGGATAAATGTAAAAATTGTAGATGCATTGATCAAAATGAAAGTCAATCTATGATTTCAGCAATTCCGAAGAGTTTTCTACCAAGCACCTTCACAATGATATAAGCATGTCCTAAGGAAAATAAGATTTTTTTAAAAGTATCCATTAGATGCAGATCAATAGAATGTGTGCACAATTCAGTGTCATTTCCAGTCAAAGATAATAGCAGATAACTTGTCACACACAATTGAGTAATGACAATATAAAGGAACTAGCTTGTGTAAAATAAAAACTTTGGATACTTGGTAAGCCAGTTTGCTACAGAATTGAACAAGAGGTAACAAATATTTGAAACCTGCTACTTTGTATTTAAATCAAAGCCTGAACAATATTTTCATTCCAAACAAAATTTTTGTTTAAAAGCAAATGTAACATACCTAACATTCCATAAATATTGAAACTATGTTATAGATACATCAAATACTTTCCATAGTCATTGATACTATATCACTAACTGTTGAGATACATCATATACTTTCCATAGTCATTGATACTATATCACTAACTGTTGAGATACATCATATACTTTCCATAGTCACTGATACTATGTTATATCACTAACTGTTGAGATACATCATATACTTTCCATAGTCATTGTTACTATATCACTAACTGTTGAGATACATCATATACTCTCCATAGTCATTGATACTATATCACTAACTGTTGGAATACATCATATACTTTCCATAGTCATTGATACTATATCATTAACTGTTGAAATATATCATATACTTTCCATACTATATACTATATCACTAACTGTTGAGATACATCATATACTTTCCATAGTCATTGATACTATATCACTAACTGCTGGGATACATCATATACTTTCCATAGTCATTGATACTATATCATTAACTGTTGGGATACATCATATACTCTCCATAGTCATTGATACTATATCACTAACTGTTGAGATACATCATATACTTTCCATAGTCACTGATACTATGTTATATCACTAACTGTTGAGATACATCATATACTTTCCATAGTCATTGTTACTATATCACTAACTGTTGAGATACATCATATACTCTCCATAGTCATTGATACTATATCACTAACTGTTGGAATACATCATATACTTTCCATAGTCATTGATACTATATCATTAACTGTTGAAATATATCATATACTTTCCATACTATATACTATATCACTAACTGTTGAGATACATCATATACTTTCCATAGTCATTGATACTATATCACTAACTGCTGGGATACATCATATACTTTCCATAGTCATTGATACTATATCATTAACTGTTGGGATACATCATATACTCTCCATAGTCATTGATACTATATCACTAACTGTTGAAATATATCATATACTTTCAAAGTAACAATAATTTATCTGTTTATGTTGTTGTTGTGTGGTATTTTATTACTGAACATATTATAAATGAGAAAATACTACAAACAAGCAAAGCTATGAAAAGAAAACAAATTATTCCAGATGGAAGAAAACTACTTTATGGTTAATAATACCATATATACTCGCATATGAGTCAGGTCCAACTGCAAACAACATAGACCCTGATCTGCCATCACACAATGTTTTGGCATATCAGGATCTATGTTATTTGTTCTACTGATTAGTCCTAACAAACTCCATAGACCATAGACCCAGACCTGCTTGTGTATTATGCCACAGCAGATCTGGATCTATGAAGTCTGCAGTTGGAGTTTTAAGTTAGTATATATGGTAACTGGTTAGAAGGAAAAAATATTTCTCCATCAATGAAAATATAAGGACTGGGACAAACAGGTATTATTTTAATCAGCAGAAAAAAGGAGTTTTGTGATTTACCTGATGAAGAAGGAGTCCCCTGCTTCATGACTAGTCATAATCCGGTCAAACTCTGTCAAATTAACAAGATTTCAACATAACTACTTTATCCTTAATTCATTTCCATAAAATAAAGTACTCATGTGGGTAAATTACAGGAGATTGCTTCCTGTAAACAGCTCATACTATCACCTCATATGCAAGTTTCTGTTAGATCACTGAAATTAACTTTTGTGAACACTTGCTTAACTATGCTTGTGATAAATTTTCAACATGCAAACACCAACCAAAAATGTAAATGATAATGTCATATACAAAAACTATCACCAGCAGAAAAGTGCAGTGGTTAAAATCAGCATTTCATGTTAAAGTTGTGATTTGTATTTAATTATCACTAACATAAAGGTAGATTTAAACTTTTGAACCTGCATATACTAGTATATTTCATATTTGGGGATTTAATATAATAATAAAGCAATGGATTTGCTAAGGATCTAGAAACAACATCTACACATTACAGCTCATACGATTAACACATTACAGCTCATATGATTAACACATTACAACTCATACGATTGACACATTATAGCTCATATGATTAACACATTACAGCTCATATGATTCACACATTACAGCTCATATGATTACTCTATGAAGCTTGTTTCACTCTTTTTCTCATACCTTCTTTTTTGTACTGCACAATTAGAGTCACCATTCCTGTTAGACTGGTGAGGTAGGTCACTGCCTCCTCTCGAGACTGCCCTATAATGTCACGCTCATTCGCCTGCAAAGGAAATTTTTACAAAAATATTCTACTTTATGACAAAATAGGATTGATACGTGTTTCCTTTTTATATGATATTTTTGTAGTGATGAATAATTTCTGTGCTCTCAAAACATAAAAACTATTTAACAAGTCTCATCAATTTCTTACGAACACAAAGGAGAAATTCTGTTTATCATATGACTAAACATTACACCAATGTTGTGTTTAAAATATCAGCAGCATGACATATGGTGACACGTCTTGTGATATTACAAGAAACATCACATCAATATGTTATGTGATGCTATATTGAGAAATGATGTGTGATACTACAAGAAACATCACATCAATATGTCATGTCATTAATCCTAGGTTATTAGTGTGTGTCTTTTGTCTTAACTGAGAATTTTGCTATTATTGATGTAATATGACTCCGTAAAACTTTAAATCTCAAAATGGCTGATGCTATCAGTCACAAGTGATACTTACGTTTCTCAATCTGCCAATACAGCAGATTAGACACAAAGCTAAACTTTACTTACAATTACTTCACAATATTATCAGAAGCTTTAGCTGGGTTGCTGTTGATATTTATGGTGACCAACACATCAACTGACAAAGTCAAGTAAAAGTTTGTAAAATCTTGCAAAAATCTTATAAACATATCCTGACACTTGAGGTTGATAGCTTCACTAAATGATCGTTGAAATGTGTGGTTCCTAACCTGCTCAGTTATTATTTCCAATTTACTGATCAACTTAAAAAATATCAAAATTTCAAATATGTTAAGATTCATGTAGTAATGCACACACTGATAAGAAGCTGGAGAAATATCTGAATAACAACATAACATCAACATAGTCAGCCATGTTAAATAAAAAGGACTCTTGACTGGCACACTTAGACACACCAACTTGTTGCTAAATACTCAGCAAAGTGAACAGTACTGATACTGATCTACTGGTGGCCCATTATGCTGGTGGACACTGATCTACTGGTACCCCATCATGCTGGTGGACACTGATCTACTGGTACCCCATTATGCTGGTTGATACTGATCTGCTGGTACCTCATTATGCAGGTTTATCACTGATCTACTGGTACCCTTTATGCTGGTGAACACTGATCTATTGGTCCCCTATATTGCTGGATGACACTAATCGACTGGTGCCCCATTATGCTGAATGACAATGGCCTACTGGTGCCCCATTATGCTGAATAACACTGATCAACTGGATCCCCATTATGCTGAATGACAATGGCCTACTGGTGCCCCATTATACTGAATGACAATGGCCTACTGGTGCCCCATTATGCTGGATAACACTGATCAACTGGTACCCCATTATGCTGGATGACAATGATCTACTTGTGCCCCATAATCCTGGATGACACTGATCAACTATGTGCCCCATTATGCTGGATGACAATGATCGACTGGTACCCTATTTTCCTGGTTACAGTTTGATGCATGTTATACACAGATAAATACTGTATAAAAGTGAGGTGGACTCTTTACCTTGATAATCTGATCTCCCTCTGTAAGACCCTCTGCCTCAGCAGCACTTTCTGGTTGCACAGAGGCAATAAATATTCCAGTTGCATTCCCACCTGCTAGTCTTAATCCAAGTCCAACATCAGGTTCTTTCTTAAATGTAACAGATCTGGGATCAGGTCTGAAAGTTAACAGGATCAAATTGGTTACAGTCTCTAATAGTTCCCCATTTTTGAGAGTTTTCATTTGATCATGGTATTTGACGACATTTCAATAAATATTTCATCATATATGCAAATAAAATTAGGCGGGATACTGCCTAGGACAAATTGAAAGGTACTGGAAAAATATCTCTCCACTGAATTGTTGTTAATTTAAACATACAAGTATAAACAAGGAATGTGTCCATGTGACAAAGATCACCCCACCAATATGGTGCAAGTGAAGGGCAAAGTTCTAAGTCAAACAGGGGTCATAACTCAGTAAACATTTGTTGGAAAATGATCAAAATCAAACTTGACTTAGGTCTTCTTACTGCACAGCCTCATACCAAATTTTGTTTAAATCCATAGAATCCTCAAAAGTTGTTACTGAAATGAATCTGGGACAGACTGGATGGGACGTATTAGGGGCATAAAAAAAATACAACCTGTAAATTATCTTATGATTAATAACATATATGATTAAAAGTCACAAATATCCCTTTCACCATACCAAAGAATACATTTCTTCTAGAACATGAATATATTGAAAAACAATTAGGCAATGCCTTCCATCCCACTGCTGTATCTGAATAATTTTTACAAAAACAATTAGGCAATGCTTTCCATCCCACTGCTGTATCTGAATAATTTTTACAAAAACAATTAGGCAATGCTTTCCATCCCACTGCTGCATCTGAATAATTTTACAAAAACAATTAGGCAATGCTTTCCATCCCACTGCTGTATCTGAATAATTTTTACAAAAACAATTAGGCAATGCCTTCCATCCCACTGCTGTATCTGAATAATTTTTACAAAAACAATTAGGCAATGCTTTCCATCCCACTGCTGCATTTGAATAATTTTACAAAAACAATTAGGCAATGCTTTCCATCCCATTGCTCCATCTGAATAATTTACAAATAAAAGAATCTGTAACCTGATTGTATTTCATCATTTCTCTGCACAACTATCCAAATATGTCAGACTACTGTGGTTTGATATAAATTTATGTCGTTTTGCATTTGTCCCTTTTATTAGTGCATACATTGGTGGATATCCCTCTAATATAGGAGAGGTTTTATTTCTTTTTACTAGAAGATCATCTGATGATGGGTCTACAAAGTCATGGTCTGCAGCAAACACAAAATCAAGCAAAATTGGTAACCAATAAATGAAAGTGAATCCAAAGTATCATATCTGCCAAATGACGTTAGTAAAAGTTTAGTAACAGTTTTGTTTTTAAAAGAGCTATGGTACTTGCCGTATATCTTTTCTTTTCTCCACATATCTCCTGAAAATGAAAGGAATGCACAATCATTAGCCTGGAAATTTGGACAATGCTAAAATTACATACATAAAGGATATTTGCTAGTATCGAGTGAATACCAGCTATATTTCATCGAGTGGGTGAAAATACTAGAGTTTTTCACACATGTGATGAAATATATCCCTTATTCATTTACAACAAGGAAATTTTCTTTGTATTTTATGCCCAAAATGTGTTTGCTAGCTGGAGTGTATAACCAATTCAAGTAGCAGTTTTCTTATGGTAATGTCAGCTGTTTACCGTTTATATTCTGCTCTGTTCTGTGTATATTCACACAGAAAACATGAGTAGTAACTTAATCCTCTTTCCTAATTCAATGTAATAAAGTACATACTTAGAGAAAAAAAAATGAGTGGGATTTGAACACGATTCTCTTGCATGACAGGTCAACGTGCTACCAATGCACAAAGCGACTGAAAACATGGTGAATGAAATTCTTTGGTCACAACTTTATCAATGTTTACAGAGAAAAAACTCTAGAGTGAAAAAATATAACTGATAAAATTCTAGTTAATTATCAAAATTATTTCTCTTGGAAAATGGACTAATTCAAGGACCTAAAATAAACTATTATAGTATGCTCACTTTCAGCTTATATTTATGATGGGGTTTTTTCTTCCTTTTTCTTATCGAAAACCACAATTCCAATTTGAAAATGAATTGTACAAATCATCATATTTAGTATTTTCCAATATAATGGTTGGTATAAGAGATGTTATCCATAATTAGAATAATTCCAGTCTGTGACATGATTGGGGTGTACTAATACTTTCCATGGATTCTGTGACATGACTGGAATGTATTAAGACTTTAAATAGATTCTGTGACATGATTGGGATGTACTAAGACTTTCCATGGATTCGGTGACATGATTGGGATGTACTAAGACTTTCCATGGATTCGGTGACATGATTGGGATGTACTTAAGACTTTCCATGGATTCGGTGACATGATTGGGATGTACTAAGACTTTCCATGGATTCGGTGACATGATTGGGATGTGCTCAGACTTTCCATGGATTCAGTGACATGATTGGGATGTACTAAGACTTTCCATGGATTTGGTGACATGATTGGGATGTACTAAGACTTTCCATGGATTCGGTGACATGATTGGGATGTACTCAGACTTTCCATGGATTCTGCCACAAAAATAGTAGCCAGTTCTGAGACTATATTCTGATTGCAGGGGTTTGTTCCAGTAGGTAGAGAGACAATTAACACATCATGACACACACATTGCAACCAGAACACCCTCTCGCTTTTAAATGTGTCCAACAAGGATGTGATTTGTCATAGTTTTTCATACAGACTAATGCAAAGTGGTGTAGTCCAATCAAGCCATCACTTTACCAAGTTATTATTTTGCAAATAGATTGTATACTTAATTTTATTTGGATATGTTATGTAAACATAATTATCTTGGTAAAATGCTTGTACTGGATTATTTACCATCAACTGTAACTGTTAACAACTCATAAAGACTGGAATATTTATATTTGTGCATTGTTTAACAACAAATTTATTTAGATGACATGATATTAATCATGTTGCAGAACACCCTACATAACCTTTACAACATTGTCAAAATACACCAAGGTGTATCTTCTTTTAACAAGTGATCCATTTTTGTAGAAACATGCATGCTTTTGTGCATTTTGAAAACTGTAAAGACTGATAGAAAGAAAAATAGCAAGTTTAAAATGCACACTGTGCATGTGCAGTACCTGTGCCCAGAAGTACAAAACATCTTACTTGTACAATATAAAACTCAGTGGCCTAGTGGTCTACATCTTACTTGTACAATATAAAGCTCAGTGGCCTAGTGGTTTACATCTTACTTGTACAATATAAAGCTCAGTGGCCTAGTGGTTTACATCTTACTTGTACAATATAAAGCTCAGTGGCCTAGTGGTTTACATCTTGCTTATACAATATAAAGCTCAGTGGCCTAGTGGTTTACATCTTACTTGTACAATATAAAGCTCAGTGGCCTAGTGGTTTACATCTTACTTGTACAATATAAAGCTCAGTGGCCTAGTGGTTTACATCTTACTTGTACAATATAAAGCTCAGTGGCCTAGTGGTTTACATCTTGCTTGTACAATATAAAGCTCAGTGGCCTAGTGGTTTACATCTTGCTTGTACAATATAAAGCTCAGTGGCCTAGTGGTTTACATCTTGCTTGTACAATATAAAGCTCAGTGGCCTAGTGGTTTACATCTTGCTTATACAATATAAAGCTCAGTGGCCTAGATGTTTACATCTTGCTTGTACAATATAAAGCTCAGTGGCCTAGACGTTTACATCTTGCTTGTACAATAAAAAGCTCAGTGGCCTAGACGTTTACATCTTGCTTGTACAATATAAAGCTCAGTGGCCTAGTGTTTTACATCTTACTTGTACAATATAAAGCTCAGTGGCCTAGTGGTTTACATCCTACTTGTACAATATAAAGCTCAGTGGCCTAGTGGTTTACATCCTACTTGTACAATATAAAGCTCAGTGGCCTAGTGGTTTACATCTTGCTTGTACAATATAAAGCTCAGTGGCCTAGACGTTTACATCCTACTTGTACAAAATAATGCTCAGTGGCCTAGTGGTTTACATCTTGCTTGTACAATATAAAGCTCAGTGGCCTAGTGGTTTACATCCTACTTGTACAATATAAAGCTCAGTGGCCTAGTGGTTTACATCTTACTTGCACAATATAAAGCTCAGTGGCCTAGTGGTTTACATCCTACTTGCACAATATAAAGCTCAGTGGCCTAGTGGTTTACATCCTACTTGTACAATATAAAGCTCAGTGGCCTAGTTGTTTACATCTTACTTGTACAATATAAAGCTCAGTGGCCTAGTGGTTTACATCCTACTTGTACAATATAAAGCTCAGTGGCCTAGTGGTTTACATCTTACTTGTACAATATAAAGCTCAGTGGCCTAGTGGTTTACATCCTACTTGTACAATATAAAGCTCAGTGGCCTAGTGGTTTACATCCTACTTGTACAATATAAAGCTCAGTGGCCCAGTGGTTTACATCCTACTTGTACAATATAAAGCTCAGTGGCCTAGTGGTTTACATCCTACTTGTACAATATAAAGCTCAGTGCCCTAGTGGTTTACATCTTACTTGTACAATATAAAGCTCAGTGGCCTAGTGGTTTACATCCTACTTGTACAATATAAAGCTCAGTGGCCTAGTGGTTTACATCTTACTTGTACAATATAAAGCTCAGTGGCCTAGTGGTTTACATCTTGCTTGTACAATATAAAGCTCAGTGGCCTAGTGGTTTACATCTTACTTGTACAATATAAAGCTCAGTGGCCTAGTGGTTTACATCTTGCTTGTACAATATAAAGCTCAGTGGCCTAGTGGTTTACATCTTGCTTGTACAATATAAAGCTCAGTGGCCTAGTGGTTTACATCTTACTTGTACAATATAAAGCTCAGTGGCCTATTGGTTTACATCCTACTTGTACAATATAAAGCTCAGTGGCCTAGTGGTTTACATCTTGCTTGTACAATATAAAGCTCAGTGGCCTAGTGGTTTACATCTTGCTTGTACAATATAAACCTCAGTGGTCTAGTGGTTTACAAAATCAGTCAAATACAGGTAGAGTCTAGTTTACAACATCAGTCAAATACAGGCAGAATTTGGGTTAATTTGGGGTTAAAAGTGACCGACCTAGGGGTTAAAGTGACCTAGTGACCTAGGGGTTAAAGTGACCTAGGTTAAAGTGACCTAGAGTGACCTAGTGGTTAACAGTATCAGTCTAATACAGGTAGCGTCTGGTTTACAAGATCAATCAAAATACAGGCAGAGTCTGGGTTTATGTGACCTAGTGGTTTACAGTATCAGTCTAATACAAGTAGAGTTTGGTTTACAAGATCAGTCAAATACAGGTAGAGTCTGGATCAGTCAAATACAGGTAGAGTCTGGGTTATGTGACCTAGTGGTTTACAGTATCAGTCAAATACAGGTAGAGTCTGGGTTCATGTGACCTAGTGGTTTACAGTATCAGTCAAATACAGGTAGAGTCTGGGTTCATGTGACCTAGTGGTTTACAGTATCAGTCAAATACAGGTAGTCTGGGTTCATGTGACCTAGTGGTTTACAGTATCAGTCAAATACAGGTAGAGTCTGGGTTCATGTGACCTAGTGGTTTACAGTATCAGTTTAATACAAGTAGAGTCTTGTTTACAAGATCAGTCAAATACAGGTAGAGTCTGGGTTTATGTGACCTAGTACAGGTAGAGTCTGGGTTTATGTGACCTAGTGGTTTACAGTATCAGTCTAATACAAGTAGAGTCTGGTTTACAAGATCAGTCAAATACAGATAACATCTGGGTTCAAGTGACCTAGTGGTTTACAAGATCAGTCAAATATCAGGTAGAGTCTGGTTTACAAGATCAGTCAAATACAGGTAAAGTCTGGGTTCAAGTGGCCTAGTGGTTTACAAGATCAGTCAAATACAGGTAGAGCATGGGTTCAAGTGACCTAGTGGTTTACAGTATCAGACAAATACAGATAGAGCATGGGTTCAAGTGGCCTAGTGGTTTACAAGATCAGTCAAATACAGATAGAGTATGGGTTCAAGTGGCCAAGTGGTTTACAATATCAATCAAATATAGGTGGGGTATGGGTTCAAGTGGCCTAGTGGTTTACAATATCAGTATAATAGAGGTAGAGTCTGCCTTCAACTCTACAAAGAGGTCATAGAAAAATAGAGTTCCAATATCTACAATAACAACCACCTTCCTTGGTGTGTATATACCTGGATGGCCATATGTAAAAATGAAAGGGAGAAAGTAAGTAAAGAAAGGACAAGGTTAGCTGTAATATTAAATATTATCAAGCCAGTACTTGGGTACATACTCTTCATGGTGCCGCCTAATAATTCCAATGTCTGTTTTGTCCCCTGGAGGGCTGCTGTATGGGTCCTCCACACGTCTCTGTTCACGTCTCCATAAATCATCTCTATCGCTGTAGTAGCCATCTTTTTCTCGTGGAGACATATAGAAGTCATCAGGACGTAGCAATTCTTTCCCTGGGCTAGGAGGTCTTGGTGGAATGTCTTTAAGTATAGAAAGTTCAAATAATTCACAAGTAAGGGAAAAGAAAAAGTTAACTAATTTACTCATTTTAAATCTACATTCCAACTTCCAACCTGTTTCCTTTATCTCATCGGTTTTTTTTTTGCTTTATATTGGCAAGGTATTTCAAACTTAATTTGAGCTTGGCACCAGTTCATAATTTTGAAGGCATGGCCAGTCTAATGAATGTACAAGATACTTGCTCTTGCTCCTTACTTTAGCTAGACTGGCTCTCAAGCAATTTTGAAGCAATTGTGAAGTTTGAATAAGTTTTCTCTACATTTCTTTCATAATAACCCTTTCATTATTACAAGCTACACTTTAAACATAAAACAGATTTTGATTCAAATATTCATCCTGGTATCATGTTTTGGATAAACTCAGATCCACAGTTAAACATTCGACTGCTACCAGTTAAAATTTCAAGAATATATTAGAACTTTGGTTTAATTAATGTGTCTGTTAATTGTACTTGACTTGTACAGTAAAACCTGTCTTGAAAGACCACTGCTATGAGAGACTACCTGTCTTGAGAGACTGGGATCTCAATGCACATATTTATCGTTTACATAGTGTTATGATCTGTCATGAGAGACCATTTTATTTTGTGGCAGAAGGGGTGATTTTTCAAGACAGGTTCTATTGTATTAACTTTTGAATCATTCACCTGAGGAAGTATTAATGATGAAAACACACCACAAAAAAAAAACAAGCAAATCTTAGCTATGTTGAATTCTTAAACAAGCATAACAAAAACAGGACCATACAGCGCCAGAAATTTCATATTCTTTTCTTGGATGAATCTAAAAATTATTATTATTATTGTATAACCTGAATCATCCATTCACAATGGGAACATGAAGTGGACTGGATTGGATATTGAGCCAGAATTCACAGCATCAAATCTTAAGCAAGGAAGACAAAATCTATTTTGTGGCTGCATATGGCAGTGATCTAGAAAACTAAGTGATTGATTGATTAATTGATTGATAAGTGATTGATTGATTAATTGATTGATAAGTGATTGGCAGAATATCAACACATGAAAGGTTATATTGTGCCACAGCAACTGAAGTCAAGTGTCTTGCCTAGAAACAAACATTGGCATCTGACCTGGTCTGGACAGTACCTAGACCCATCTGCTTGCGAGTCCAGATTGCTAACCACTAAGTGACTGGATTAAGTAAGTTGCACTGTTTTATTATTCTTCATTACCTGACTCCATGCTGGTAGGTAGAGGTGGCCTAGGTGGTGCCTCATGGTCATAGATGTATCTTCCATCATACTGGGCATGAGCATTGTTAGGATAAGCCCCTGGTGGATGTTCAGCAGGTGACCTATGGCCTTTGTAAAAGTCATCATCTACTGGCCCCATTGGTCGGTACAGGTTGATGTTGTCATCTGTTCGTTTGGGAAGAGTGCTTTGTAGTGTACCATAACCTAAAGAGTATTCTGTTAAATAAAATATCCCTTAAGATTCCTAATTGAAAATGGGATTATTTTTTATCACAGTAAATATCAACAAGTCTTTCTTGAGGAATTCATGATGACCCCTACAACATTTCTTAACAAGAGTCCCTCGAAAGGAAGGGTGTTCTAAAAGCCAAAAAGAATTTGTAGGAATTCACAAGAACTTTTTTCCCTCTATTTATCTTGTTTAATTGCTCAGTACTGAAATCATCTCAGATATTCTTGAGAAACTCTAACATACTGAATTCAGTAACAAAAAATATGTTCTTATATCTTTGAATGTACATGTTCACAAGATAAATGAAGAACACTAATCTTTGTCATGACCTTTGATTTTGAACCTGATATCAGAGATAGGAGATCAATGAACTTGTCTCAGGAACCATCAAGATATACCAACATGTTAAAATACATACTGCAAGGTGTTTTAGTGAAAACCCCATGTGAATGCTACTATTCATTCAAGAGGTGTTTTAATGAAAACCCTATGTGAATGCTACTATTCATTCAAGAGGTGTTTTAATGAAAACCCCATGTGAATGCTACTATTCATTCAAGAGGTGTTTTAATGAAAACCCCATGTGAATGCTACTATTCATTCAAGAGGGGTAGTAATAAGTTTTTTTTAGTTTTTTTAGATGGTTGCCATGTTGGAGGTCAGATCAGTGCCATTTTCATGTAAGACCTGCTACATACTGGTATAGTTCTTTAAGTGAAAAACACCATATCAATACAACCATCCATTTGTCAGAAGTAGCCATAAGAAGATTTAAATGATGGCCAACAAGACCGTCAATTTGGAGATTAGGTCTGCATCATTTTAATATAGACCAACAACATATTACAAGAAATGTTTTAGAGACAACCCCATGTCAATACGAACATCTGTTTTAGAAGCAGTCATAATAAAATGTCATGATAACCACTGTAGAGGCAATATTGGGAGGTCATATCTGCACCATTTTAATTCAGGACCAATTACATATTATAGTCGTTTAGTGAAAACCCATGTCAATATAGCCATTTGTTCAAAAGAAACAGCTCTAACAAGATTTTCGAGATGGCCATTATGGTGGCCATGTTGGATATCAGACTAGCATTATTTTCATTTAGAACCATCTACATGCCATAAGAAGTCTTTTATTCAAAACCCCATTTTGATATGACTGATCATTTGATAGTAAGTAGCAATCAATTTTAAAGGTAGCCATACTGGATGTCAGAGTATTTCAATTTTTAAAACTCCATGTCAATCAACTACCCTCAGTTCAAAAGAAACAGCAATAACAAGATTTTCAAGACTGCCACCACGGTGGCCATATTGGATGTCAGATCATTGCCATTTTCACTCAGGAGAGACACAAGTCAAAAGAAGTCTTTTAACGACAATCCCACGTCAATATGACTATCCATTCAGAAGTTATAGTGAGAACAATATTTTCCAGATGGTCACCATGATGACAATATTTAATGTCATATGGGTACCATTTTCATTTAGGAGGAATATCAATAACAAACAACTACTAACGTACAAAGAACAGACAATGGACAACAGACATGGGCCCACTGCATAAGCTCTGGTCTTCGAGCAGTACAGCTAAAAATTTGGAAAGATTAAACCTCTTCCGCTAAAAAGTCTTGATTACAATAACATTTTTTAAAAAAAATGTTTTAAATATGCTGCAATAAACTTGTAGATTTAAACCAGCTGTTCTTTATAAGTGAATTAGTCTAAAATATCAGTCAATCATATGCATACATAATCTATTCCAGAAGCTTTAATCTGCAGTAAATATATCATATTAACATTACTGGTTTACAATTTCGTCATCATTCCCATTGAAGTATCAACGTTAGGTAAATGATAAGCATAATTTTACAAATTATATTTTTTTCCAAATTTTCAAACTCGTAAAGTTCTTAGAAGTTTCTATCAAGTAAGAATACACTTCTTCAATTAGTAGAAAAGAGATACAATCTAATTCCATTAAAACTCACTTCAATTTTGTTCAACATTCAATTTAGTGTGATGTGACAAATAACATAAATTTTTTGAAATTCTTTCTAAATCACATGTCCGTCAACTTCTGATATATTTCACAACTACAGTCCATGTCAGATTAATTGTATTGATAAGATAAGCTTAAGGCCTTGACTTACCATCATCTTTGGGAAGACTGTTCTGTTGTTTATGTCGGTCCTCTGGTTTCTTCCGCTTGGTGATTACCAGCTGCAATTTATCTTTAGACTTCTCCAGCAACTTCCTGGCTTCCGAAAGAGACAAGGTCTCGATGGGAGTATTGTTAATCTGTACAGGAAAAGCATTTCATTTGGGTGTAAATTTTCTTGCAACTGCTGTTTAACCTATTTTTTGTAAATGCTGTGTGACCTATCTTTAACTTTCAACATGTGATGTTGCTACTGGATTCCTTTGACTCACAACATTTGAATGAACAAGAGTACTGTGAACAGTACATTATTCACCTGCCCTGTGTTTAGTAGTCCTCTATGCAAGTACTAGTAGGGCATGATCGACTTTGGAAATCATTGACCAACAGGTGCCAATGACCCTGGGCTTTGGTAAAGGTATGTGGTCTTGAAATAAACTTATTGAACAGAAACCATTATTTTCTTATTAGACTTACCATGACCTTGACCTTTGACCCCCGATTTGGGTTTCTTTCCTACACCAAGTGCAAGCGATTAAAAAGTTAAGGAACTTGCTCCAGAAGAAGTTACTGTGCAAAGCCCATTTTTCTGAGTTACAATGACTGTGACCTTTGACCCCCAAATCAATAGACTGTTTCCTTACATTGCAAGCCCTCCACAAATTTTTGTCATGTTTATGTGATCTAGAACTAAAGTTATTATGCATATGCCAATTTTCTTCCTTCTGTCAGTGACCTTGACCTTTGATCTTTTGACCTCAAAATTAATAGGCTTCTTTCTTACCCAAAGTGTAAGCCATCAACAAACTTTGATGAAGGTGCACGGCCGAGAATTTAAATTTGTGTGCAGAAACCATTTCTTATTTTTCAGCAATAGTGACCTGTACTTTTCTGGAACCCCCATAACTCAACAGGCTTCTTTCTTACTCCAAGTACAAGCCATCCACAATGTTTAGTCTTGGTCTGTGATATAGAAGTATAGTAATTGTGCAGAAACCATTTTTATTCACTTTGTGACAGTGGCTTTGACCTTTGGCATTTTGACTCCAAAATCAATAGGGGTCTTCCTTACCCTCAAATGAAAGCCATCAACAAAGTTTGGTTCAGGTCTGTGATGCAGAACTAATCTTCTTGTGCAGAATCAATAGGCTTCTTCCATACCCTAATTACAAACCATCCAAAATGTTTGATAAAGTAGATGGTATAAAACTAAAAATACTGAAGTTATTCTGCTGAGACAAAAAAGGTAACAGATGGGTGGACAGAGGACATACCAATATATGCTCCAATTGTGACGTGTGTATAAAAAGACTACAAGTTATAACAAGTCACAAGGAACCAACACAATAATTATGTTGAACTTTGCTAAATCATGTGAAACATCACCAATACACCATGATAACTGGATTCATCAAGTCATGTGAAACATTACCAATACACCATGATAACTGGATTCATCAAGTCATGTGAAACATTACCAATACACCATGATAACTGGATTAATTAAGTTAATTTATCAAAAGTTCAGGTGCAGATTATCTTTCAAATGATGGAGAAAAATATGTTGCATTATTTAATAGCATAAATCCTCTAAACGTCTGAAATGACAATTAGTAATAGACTTAATTCTCTGATAAATACTGAGATTACATCATTAAGAATATCATCAACTACCAAAGATTGTTTCAGGCCTCCCAGCCATAATTTTCAAAATTATAGGGATTTTATAAGCACTGATCTAAAAAATATATGGATTTTACAAACACTGATCTAAAAATTATAGGGATTTTACAAACACTGATCTAAAAATTATAGGGATTTTACAAACACTGATCTAAAAATTATAGGGATTTTACAAACACTGATCTAAAAAATATTGGAATATGGACATGCTAATATTACCAATTGAATACCACATTTTTTATCCTTATTTCTGATTTTCAAGAAATTTAAAAAACACCAAATAATAAAATATGAACTTTAAATATATATGAACTAAAGGAAAAAATAAAGATATTTGTAAGGGTGCAAATTTCTGTCGATCTATAAAGAGAACATTAACTTGGACAGAGAACAATTAATTAGATTTATGAGGAAAGGGTGCGTATTTAATCGCTATGCTGCGAGGATTTTAAGGTCTGTGTCGTGAGAGGAACCGATTTTTAATTAAGCATTCGTTTATTTAACAGAGAAACTGGAAGGGAAAAGGTTAACTCAATCTTTGTATCGAAAATGTCAGAGTTGAGATTGTCCAGAATCAGTTATTTGGAAATCTAGAGGGTCAGGATGACCGCAAATTTTGGCGCCTATTTATAAAAGGTGGTAGATATATTTAATCCTGATTGGCTACGCTAAATAAGGGGCGTGTTTCCCACACGAAATTTCATAGTTTTAATATGCCACATCGCAAAATTTAGTCAGTCTAAACTCCTGCAAGAGGAAAATATTTTTGGCTCCGAGATTGAATTTGCAAGAAATTATCTCGTAAAACAATTATCTAAGGGACCGGATGTCTGGAAAGCTGACGGACACAATTCTGGTGGTAGAAGCGAGCAAGGCTTGAAAGCACAAGGGGAAATAGCTCCACTGACGTAATCCACTGACTTATCCACGTATCTACATACCTACGTATCCACCTACCCACGCAAAGTTTGAGGGCCGACAGAGGCAAGAAGATAGTCAGAGTGAGAAGAAAGCGAAGGAACCAGTTGAACAGCACAGTGAACAGGAGGAAACCAGGTTATGAAGCTGTACAAGGCAATGACTTCGATTGTTCACTCGATTCTATGATGAATTAATTCTATCATTTAAACAGATCGGCTATTTATATAAGTATATTTGTGTTTTTAAATTCGGTGAATGATTTATTTCAAAAAGAAGTGTATCTTCCTACTGTAATGCATTATCACAGTTGTTTATGTAATTGATTAAATTGTTATATTTCATATACGGGGGCTCGTTTTAGTCTGTTCTATATATCTGCTCAGATCTCTATTCATTCCATCTATAAGTTTCACAATTTATATTATTATTTACTCGATCCGGGCAATAACACCGAGGTCGATCATCCTCTAGATAACGATAACCACAAGCACCACCACCACCACGTCACAATATTCATCATATATTTATTTGTACAGGACAAAGATGGTCTCTTGAGAACCTGATATCGACTATTTTTTAAAAGATGTTTTGTGTTGGAAAAAAGTTTAATGACTGGTTTGAATACCATTTCTAAGTTTTTTTCAACTTTGACAACTGAGGTACTTTCTCTTCATATGCTGTCAATGTACCAGTTAATGGCAGTTTAGCAATATATATACATGTTACCTGCTGGCCAGTTACATCCTACCTTTCCATGTCATGATAGGCAAATATTGTGTTCTATACGGAAGAGTAGATAGAACTTCATAAATGACTATCATCTATTGTAATACATGTTCTGTCAATTCATTTACTTCCATGAGTATCAATTTTTGACAGTACTTCTTGGACTGGGAAAGAGGTCCCCATTGTTTGTTGGGTCCTTAAATTCATGTAGTAGGAAAGGGGTCCCCATTTCTTCAAAAGGTAACTTGTTGTTTGTTGGGTCTTTAAATTCATGCATTGAGAAAGGAGTTTCCATTATTTCAAAAGGTAACTCATTGTTTGTCAAGTCTTTAAATTAATGGATTGGGAAAGTGGTCCCCATTATTTCTAAAGGTAACTAACTCATTGTATGCTGGATCTTTAAATTTATGGATTGGGAAAGGGGTCCCCATTTTTCTAAAGGTAACTAACTCATTGTATGCTGGATCTTTAAATTCATGGATTGGGAAAGGGGTCCTCTTGGGTTCAAAAGGTAACTCAGTGTTTGTTGGGTCTTTAAATTCATGGATTGGGAAAGGGGTCCCCATTATTTCTTATGGTAACTAATTCATTGTATGCTGGATCTTTAAATTCATGGAATGGGAAAGGGGTCCTACTGGGTTCAAAAGGTAACTCATTGTTTGTTGTGTTTTTAAATTTTGTTTGTAGCAATCACAAAATACCCTACAAAAATTGGTATCCTACAAAAATTAGAACCCTACAAAAATTGGGACTCTACACAAAATTAACACCCTACAAAAATTGGTATCCTACAAAAATTAGAACCCTACAAAAATTGGTATCCTACAAAATTTAGAACCCTACAAAATTGGTAACCTACAAAAAATTAATACCCTACAAAAATTGGTACCACACAAAAATTACAACCCTACAAAAATTGGTACCACACAAAAATTAGTACCCTACAAAAATAGGTACCACAAAAAAATTAATACCCTACAAAAAAAAATTAATACCCTACAAAAACTGGTACTACACAAAAATTAATACCCTACAAAAATTGGTACCACACAAAAATTAATACACTACAAGAAATTAATACCCTACAAATAATAGTAAATTCAAAGTATTTAAAGCATTTGGCATGTCACCTTAAGAACAGCATCTCCCTCCTTCAGACCCCCATCCTGAGCACTCAGGCTGTTCCCTATTATCTCTTTGATGAAAAAACGGCACCCTAGAACTATGCCATAATCTGAAGAAAAGAAATGAAATAAAACTTTGATGAATGACAACACACAGAACAGATTTGACATGTCAGCTACTATAATACTAATTAATACTAGATTTATACAAGTTGCTGATTAAACACCAAAAGCATGAACAGTCAACATGAGTGCATACTCCTCATGTAGTGAAGGGCAAGAATCTGTGCTGAGTTTTGCATGTTCTTGGTATTTTATCAGTAATTAGCATGAACCTGGTTTTGTAACAGTGTTTTATGGTGTTAAGAAATCAAGAACTCTTTAAATTTAGCTATTGTTGAAAAAGTGAATTAGTAAAGTACTAGGCTTGCTGACATCCTTTTAAGTTGCATAATTGAGCTTTATGGGGTCTTCTGTTCTTGAAATGATATTATCTTTTGTCATTCATTTTTTAGTGAGTGTTTAAAAAGGTTGTGTCAATATAAAATCAAAGATTAGCTATGGTAAATGACTTGTATGTAGTTCATGAATTTCTACACTCCACCTATCTGCCACCAGCTATCAACCAAAATCCCAATGGACCACTAAAAACTTGCATTACAGGTTATATGTAAATCACACCAGGAATGCACAATATGTCTGACCCTAGAGTTTCCCTGGTAAATTCAGGCAATTAATTTGACATGTAGACAGTTTTCACTATATAGCATTTGCAAAATCCAAGTGGATTTTTTTCATTTACTTTTTGTTATACTTTTGCAGTTAACCCAAAATTTCTCCTTAATAGGGTAACAATTTTAAAAGAAATGCTTTAAATTTATAGAAAATCTTAAGCTTATATAGACATGGTTATCTCAGCTCTCTCAATTTGTTCCTTCAAGTACATTTACCATCTTTTCTGCTACGCTTCGTGAGTGTTATTTTAAGAGGTGGAGTTTCATTCTCAAGGGAAGGAGGCAGAACCACTCTACGCCGAATAACCTGTAAAGAAATTTGCAACTGATGAAAATTTGTTCATCCCTAACAAAACCTCAACTTTTTAATGACAACATTAGGTATGCACAATTAAGAAAATATCTAACTCAATATACTTACTTTTGGATTTAATTTACAATCACTGTACATCAGCTTACTGTAGTATCATTTATTTTCGTGGGGCTCAATTTTCATGGTTTTGTAAAAAAAAGACATTTTCGTGGGTACTTAAATTCGTGGTTTTGCCTGTCAAAATTTGCATCTTACTAAGTGTTTAATTTCATGTTTTAACCTCCACAAATACCCAAAATAAAGAATAAAAAAGAATAAAACTCTGCCAATGCAAACGGCGGTCACTTGAATGTTTATAACTATACTTTCACATGTGAGCACAAATCAAAAACCTGACAAGTTCAATACTGACACCGTGTTTTTTTTTGTCCAAGTGAATAACATCAATGGAAGCCGACGCAGCCAACAACACTAAAACAATACTACCGCCTCTATGAACACAAATAACACTCACGTCAAGGTCAATCACTTACACCGTGTTTTCGTTTGAGTGCTCAACATCAAAGGAAGCCGACGCAGACTACAACACTAAGTCAATCGGTTATTAAAGTAACCTGTATGATCTCTACCTTAAACCACTATCCATAAAGGAAAACAAAACATGTGACCGGCTGCCCTTTGCTCAATGCAATCAGCCGATAGCGGACAGCGGCAATATTTGATGTGTCTAGAGCCCATATATGTAGGAAGATACTAACTAAATTGAAAGACAGTGGAATCACGCGTTTGTTTGTGCATGCCTCATGTACAGACCAACTTCAACAACTAGACTTGACAATAAATAAAGAGTACAAAGAATAATTAAAATCACACTTCCACAACTGGTATGCTAAACAGGTCATGGAGGCCATCACGAAAAAAGGAAGATGCTACTGGTGACGATCACTGATTGCAACCTCATTCATCAAGCCAATTCGGGCTGAATGCATAATTGCAGCTCAAGCGACAATGAGTGAAAGATGGGACCTAATTATCAGTGGTTTAGAGAAAGCTGGACTTGTTTAATTCTGCAATTTGGGGATTATTTACCTGACAAGCATTTATGTGTACATTGAGACTCGTTTGACACGATGTTGATACAGTGGCTTTGTCCGAAAATCAGTGAAGTGTGAGCTTTAATACTCTGCTGTAATTAGTGTATATACGTAGTGTTTCATTAATAATAGTGCTTCTAGCAATAGTTCTAGTATTTTACAGGCTTGTTGTTCTTTTAGATTAAAAATGCATCGATAAAATGAAATGTGGTTTCAGGAGGATTTAAATTGTTCAACAACAGTTTTACTCGAGTGAAGGATCTATTTGAATAAGTATTTAATTTAATTTTCATATGCTATTATTTTTTATTTTTTTTCTTACTTATCTCGCATATCGATTTTTTTGCAGTGAGTGGAAATTGCAGCTATCGGATATCTTATCAACACGTGTGCATTGAATCAAAATAAAATGCTTTATAATTCTTTTTTCAAAGGTTTAAAATAAAACAAACACGTGTAAAAGCTAATATTGTATTTCCAAATTACAGTATTGACATTGATTTATGAAATACTAGTAGGTTCCTTAATCTCTAGGAACGACACACAGTAAGAAAATGAGCAGGGGGGGGGGGGGCCCTCATCATAATACGTGGCTAATTTTTCGTTGGGTATTTAAATTCGTGGTTCGGGGCAACAACGAAAACCACGAAAATTGATGATACTACAGTATATAAAGTTCTCTTAATAACTCTGAAGTTGGCATTATGTAGTCTTTTAAGGGGGGCAAGGGACAATGGAAATTCAGAGAAAACAGCTGATCTGCTTGCACTGAAGACTGAACCTATGACTGTAGAGATAGAATGCAAAAGTATCACCACTGTGGTATCCAGGCCCTGCTGTTTTACACTAGCTATTATTTGTATATTCTATAGAAATAGCTATTATTTGTATATTCTATAGAAATAGCTATCATTTGTATATTCTATAGAAATAGCTATCATTTGTATATTTTAAAGAAATAGCTATCATTTGTATATTCTATAGAAATAGCTATCATTTGTATATTCTATAGAAATAGCTATCATTTGTATATTTTAAAGAAATAGCTATCATTTGTATATTCTATAGAAATAGCTATCATTTGTATATTTTATAGAAATAGCTATCATTTGTATATTCTATAGAAATAGCTATCATTTGTATATTCTATAGAAATAACTATCATTTGTATATTTTAAAGAAATAGCTATCATTTGTATATTCTATAGAAATAGCTATTATTTGTATATTCTATAGAAATAGCTATCATTTGTATATTCTATAGAAATAGCTATCATTTGTATATTTTATAGAAATAGCTATCATTTGTATATTTTATAGAAATAGCTATCATTTGTATATTTTATAGAAATAGCTATCATTTGTATATTTTAAAGAAATAGCTATCATTTGTATATTCTATAGAAATAGCTATCATTTGTATATTTTATAGAAATAGCTATCATTTGTGTATTCTATGGAAATAGCTATCATTTGTATATTCTATAGAAATAGCTATCATTTGTATATTTTTTAGAAATAGCTATCATTTGTATATTCTATAGAAATAGCTATCATTTGTATATTTTATAGAAATAGCTATCATTTGTATATTTTATAGAAATAGCTATCATTTGTATATTTAGCTATCATTTGTATATTTTATAGAAATAGCTATCATTTGTATATTCTATAGAAGAATACTCACCATACTGACAGTATTGCCACTTTCTTTGAGAACCTGGATCGCCGTTACATGGTCCACATTGTCCAGAGGGTACCCATTAACACTCAAAACTCTGTCATTAATCCTGGAATAAAATCATACAACTATATATATATATACACACACACATTAAACAATGATATAATCTATCTATTAAACAATAATATTTGTATACTTTGTGACAAATTTAATCACCAACATTAAATACTATAATAAAATGGAGGCTAATTAGTATAAAATCAAGAAAACAATAATTAACACCTTGCTACATACCATTTTGGTATTATCTTTAGCATATATTTCTATATTTTTGCAGACTCCTTTCCTACTGAATTTAAGCTAATTACACCACACAATACTTGTATGCACTTGCAAACTATCAACATAAGTACTATAATAGATCTTACAATGTGGAAACATGTTTCAATGATCTCTCCATCTACCATTTAACTGACTGAAATTCCAATAATTTTCCACCGTACTTCCCAAACAAATAAGGAACACTGCCTTGCCAGTTAAAATACAATGATCACACCTAATATGAACTCCTGTCTGCAGTCACAGCTTTAAAGTGATGTATAATTGTGTTGATTGCATTAACCCTTAAAGTGCTGTAATATTTTGCAGCAGCACAAGATACCCCCGTGCTTAATTGTTTGAGAAAAGAAATTAAAACTGCACTCTGCTTTTAAATTGCCTGCATTTTAATTACTTTACATAATAGATGCACAAACTCTATATGAAAAATAATCATTGATGTCTGAACTTTATTATAAGCATCATTAGTCACATATGTAACTTTATCATATTTACACTTACGGGTGCAAATACAGGTAAATATATAAATTACCTTTGTATTTCATCTGTATTTTTTGTATCTTTTTAATAAAAAAGTTCAAATATGTATAAATAATATGTATTTAAAAAAATACTCCATTCTTTCGTGGCTCAACCATATATATGTATGTCTGTTATGACTTTATATCCTAGTTGTGAAAATCACAGATGTAGAATAGGTAACAGTTAATGAGCATCCAGTCAAGGAACACCACAAGTAAGTTTACACCCCTAAAGTCTGTAATAAATGTTCACAAAAGTTTTGCAGGTTTCTTGTTATTTATTCTAGTATATGTCTGTTATCTAATGTCCACTTATGTGCTTACGACAGTCACCTGTCAAGATCATTACCTGTTCAGGTTTTATTTGCTTAGAATATTAAGAAATATATCCTAACTCGTTTTGTTTGGCTGAAGTGTGGGGTTGATATCACATACTCAGCTGTCCAGTAAAAATATAAATCAGATTTATGCACCAAACCCACGGCCATAACCAATGCAAAACAAAAACAAAAAAAAGTTTCAATTCATCAGGTGCAACAGGCTTCCATTTTCTCATGAGGCTGTTGTCAATCAATTCTGCCCCATTTATTCTCTGCCGTGCATAAAGATTCATTTGATCTATGATCAGATGCAAGAAATCCTAATACAAAAATATCCTAAAATGGTCTATAGGCTTGATATTCTCCATTTATACATTTAATTTTGAAATACCGCTGAACAGAGGGTTCAATGGCATGCCGTCAGTCTTTGTCCATCCAGCATGTATCGGACTTGTATTCAGCATCATTTTTGGGCTCAAAATCATTCACTGGTATTTCCAGTAACACTTTCCCAGCTCTAATAATTTCATATACTTCAAAACTTTCAAAATTAGTGTCGTCATTGCTATCATCAGCCAGTATTTGCTGAATCAAATCCACCATTTTGAGTTTTCTAGGTAGTGCCTATCATAAACATGCATTTGTAAAACTCCTTTGATGAATAAAAGGTTAAAACTATGACAAAATGCTTGTTCCAGGGCCCAATGTACCAATCAAATTTAGTTTAACAACCATTCATGTCAAGCCGAAGTACCAGGATGTGTAAACAGTTGCTTACCTGAAAATGACTTAAGATGCGACAAGCAGAACGAGACCTCTACCGGTGGCGCGACGTATGTCGCGACTAGCACTTTAAGGGTTAATGGACTGCTGATGAACTCATTTATGAAATAACTTTCATGTTTGTAAATATCCATAAAGGTTTTAATCCAATTTCAGTATGGGTACAGTAATTTTAGCCAAAAGTTTAAGCTGCATTTGTACAGAACTGCATGAATTTCAATATCTAAAGCTTGTTTCAAAATGCAGTCAGATTGAGGTCAAGGGAAAGAAGAATTGATCAGGGTAGATTAATTCAGGACCCTATGTGGTACTGAATATTGCTGGTCTGATCAGAGTGATCATGTTTGAAATGCCATTGACATGAATCTAGACCTGATCAATCTACTGTGAAACAGGGTGAAAATCAGCCAATCAATGGCAATCCATCTTGCTTAGTAATTCTGACAACTTAAATACTCAATCCTGGACTTGAAATGTAATATATCAGTGACAAAATGCTGCCTGATCCTCATGGATTCCAATCATAACAAAATGTTTGTTACCAACATACAATCTACTCACATTAATCCCCTTTCAATTTATCTGTGAATATTGCTTTTATATGATGACATGAGAATGCTTCAATGGATGTAAATGAAAATTATATGTCAGATAGACAATTTTTTTCATCTAATGTTTTATAAAATGAGCATACATACCAGTAATATAAAGCTTGTATCTTTAATAAATCAAGCTATGTCTACTCTGGTTGTATAGACTATGTCTTTAATAAATCAAGCTATGTCTATTCTGGTTGTAAAGACTATGTCTTTAATAAATCAAGCTATGTCTACTCTGGTTGTATAGACTATGTCTTTAATAAATCAAGCTATGTCTACTCTGGTTGTATAGACTATGTCTTTAATAAATCAAGCTATGTCTACTCTGGTTGTATAGACTATGTCTTTAATAAATCAAGCTATGTCTACTCTGGTTGTATAGACTATGTCTTTAATAAATCAAGCAATGTCTACTCTGGTTGTATAGACTATGTCTTTAATAAATCAAGCAATGTCTACTCTGGTTGTATAGACTATGTCTTTAATAAATCAAGCTATGTCTACTCTGGTTGTATAGACTATGTCTTTAATAAATCAAGCTATGTCTACTCTGGTTGTATAGACTATGTCTTTAATAAATCAAGCTATGTCTACTCTGGTTGTATAAACTATGTTCATGGTAAGATTCTTGAGCTTGCAAGTAACTAACATTACAGTGTCACCATGCTAGTTGGCAAAACCACAAGATGATTAATGCATAGATAATGCTCAGAAAGTTTATAGCTGACCTCACCAGCACTTCACCCACCTGTCCACCAGAGTTAACAACTGACCATTCATATGTCAGCAATTATTACTGATAAGACCTAGTTAACAACTGACCATTCATATGTCAGCAATTATTGCTGATAAGACCTAGTTAACAACTGACCATTCATATGTCAGAAATTATTGCTGATAAGACCTAGTTAACAACTGACCATTTATATGTCAGCAATTATTGCTGATAAGACCTAGTTAACAACTGACCATTCATATGTCAGCAATTATTGCTGATAAGACCTAGTTAACAACTGACCATTCATATGTCAGAAATTATTGCTGATAAGACCTAGTTAACAACTGACCATTCATATGTCAGAAATTATTACTGATAAGACCTAGTTAACAACTGACCATTCATATGTCAGCAATTATTGCTGATAAGACCTAGTTAACAACTGACCATTCATATGTCAGAAATTATTGCTGATAAGACCTAGTTAACAACTGACCATTCATATGTCAGAAATTATTGCTGATAAGACCTAGTTAACAACTGACCATTCATGTCAGAAATTATTGCTGATAAGACCTAGTTAACAACTGACCATTCATATGTCAGAAATTATTGCTGATAAGACCTAGTTAACAACTGACCATTCATGTCAGCAATTATTGCTGATAAGACCTAGTTAACAACTGACCATTCATATGTCAGAAATTATTGCTGATAAGACCTAGTTAACAACTGACCATTCATATGTCAGAAATTATTGCTGATAAGACCTAGTTAACAACTGACCATTCATATGTCAGAAATTATTGCTGATAAGACCTAGTTAACAACTGACCATTCATATGTCAGAAATTATTGCTGATAAGACCTAGTTAACAACTGACCATTCATGTCAGAAATTATTGCTGATAAGACCTAGTTAACAACTGACCATTCATATGTCAGAAATTATTGCTGATAAGACCTAGTTAACAACTGACCATTCATATGTCAGAAATTATTGCTGATAAGACCTAGTTAACAACTGACCATTCATGTCAGAAATTATTGCTGATAAGACCTAGTTAACAACTGACCATTCATATGTCAGAAATTATTGCTGATAAGACCTAGTTAACAACTGACCATTCATATGTCAGAAATTATTGCTGATAAGACCTAGTTAACAACTGACCATTCATATGTCAGAAATTATTGCTGATAAGACCTAGTTAACAACTGACCATTCATGTCAGAAATTATTGCTGATAAGACCTAGTTAACAACTGACCATTCATGTCAGAAATTATTGCTGATAAGACCTAGTTAACAACTGACCATTCATATGTCAGAAATTATTGCTGATAAGACCTAGTTAACAACTGACCATTCATGTCAGCAATTATTGCTGATAAGACCTAGTTAACAACTGACCATTCATATGTCAGAAATTATTGCTGATAAGACCTAGTTAACAACTGACCATTCATGTCAGCAATTATTGCTGATAAGACCTAGTTAACAACTGACCATTCATATGTCAGAAATTATTGCTGATAAGACCTAGTTAACAACTGACCATTCATATGTCAGCAATTATTGCTGATAAGACCTAGTTAACAACTGACCATTCATATGTCAGAAATTATTGCTGATAAGACCTAGTTAACAACTGACCATTCATATGTCAGAAATTATTGCTGATAAGACCTAGTTAACAACTGACCATTCATATGTCAGAAATTATTGCTGATAAGACCTAGTTAACAACTGACCATTCATATGTCAGAAATTATTGCTGATAAGACCTAGTTAACAACTGACCATTCATATGTCAGAAATTATTGCTGATAAGACCTAGTTAACAACTGACCATTCATATGTCAGAAATTATTGCTGATAAGACCTAGTTAACAACTGACCATTCATATGTCAGAAATTATTGCTGATAAGACCTAGTTAACAACTGACCATTCATATGTCAGAAATTATTGCTGATAAGACCTAGTTAACAACTGACCATTCATATGTCAGAAATTATTGCTGATAAGACCTAGTTAACTGCAAATGCCTTAGAAGCTTGAACAACAGACTGGTTTATTTGAATTAATGGCAACATCAAAAATGAAGGGCAGAATTTTATGAAATTTAATAATTGGTTAAACTCATAAAAACTATCATAACTGAAAATTTCATGACAACTTTTAACAAATACCGTATATACTTGCTTAAAAGTTTGATCCAACTGCAAATAATATAGACCCTGATCTGCCATAGCATAATGCACCAGCAGATTAGGGTTTATGCTGTTTGTTCTACTGAGTAGTCCTTACCAACAGCATCAATCCAGATCTGCTGCCGCATTATGCAATGGCAGATCTGGGCGTATACAGTTTGCAGTTGGATCCAACTTATAAGCAAGTTATATACAGTATTAAAATCAATATACTAATGATGTATGACCTAAAATCTTTAGATGACAAGGTCAACTGATCAATAATTTCAACCTATATCTTCGATTCTCAAACACCAAGCTGTACATAATATTTCTATCACTTAAAGCACTAATTTTATTTAAATATTTTTGAACAGATAATTCTCAATTTTATAGTGTTTCCTTGTTTATCTGATAACCAGTTATACATCCAAAAAAAACAGTCATGTTACCCCAAAAAATCATGCTGGGATAATCCTCTACCCCTGCTGATTGTCTCTGAATATTGACAATTGGTTAAATAAAAATAATCAGCTTTAGTGAAGCCAATGAAATACAGACGACACACATCCTAAAATTTACACATTTATTCGCATCACGAAATGTACATCATCAATTACCAATCTACCGAAAATACTCGGAAGTTAAATATGGTTTACACAGACAAAATAATTTGGATCAAAAATTAGGTAACTAATTGCACTGCCAAATTTAATTCAATAACGTTTTCATATGTAAATCATAAATACAAGTCAATGAAAACACTAAACTGGAATTACAGTCAATCATAATTTAACTCTCTAAACAAAATGTTTAGATTCATAATTGAGACATCAATCTCGGACAATGCTTTAAAACAGACCCAGTAACAAAATATTGATTCCCAAAACAAAGAATTATGATGGGATATTAAATTAATTCAAATTTGTCAAAGAATGTTAAAAGTACTGTGAATGGCACATTATATGCAGCACTATGTTTAATAGTGCTCTATGTAGATAAATGAAACTTCTGTGCATACATCATTTTTCTTCTTTCAATCAGAGTGACCATGACCTTTGACCTTTTAAACCAAAATCAATAGGCTTCTTCCTTACCCTAAGTGCAATCCATTCACAAATTTTGGGCCAGCTCTGTGATGTAGAACTGTAATTGTGTGGAAACAATTTTTCTTCTTTCAGTCAGTGACCCTGAACTTTGGACCCCCAAATCAATTTCCTTCTTCCTTACCCCAAGTGCAAGCCATCCAAAAAATCTGGATGAGTTGTGTCATGTGGAATTGATGTTACTCTGTGGAAACCATTTTAAAAAATTCTTTTAGTCACAGAGACCAGAACCTTTAACCTTTTGACTCCAAAATCGGTAGGGTTCTTCCTTACCCCATGTGCAAGCCATGCACAATATTTAGTAACTGTAGATGGTAGACAACTAATGTTATTGTGAGGAATTAAAATTGGTAACAGACCGATGGACAGACATCATAACATAATACACTGCCTCATGGCGGGTGTATAAAAATGAAAAGATAACAAATCTAAAACAAATTTTTTTTTATAGGTACAGTCATGAAGAAGAATTCATACATTTGTCTCATGAAGTTTGGAATGTAATAAAATAATGATTTTTCAAATAAAGAGCTTGTATAGCTTGGAGCTATACTTACTGAAGTCTTCCCTCAGCAGGTCCAGCCTTGAGGACATCTGATATGGCAATGGAGGGATCTCCACTGGCAAAATGGGGGTTATCCCTACCCCCACTGACAGCTATTCCAAAACCAAACCCAGGTACCTGCAAATATATATATATATATGTGTGTGTGTGTGTGTGTGTGTGTGTGTATATATATATATATATATATATATATATATATATATATATGTATGTATGTGTGTGTGTGTATGTTTTACATCGTGCCAGAAAAATGCAAATGCTGGGTCTTCCCAACCTTAGCAGATAATACAATAAATTTACTTACAAACATGGATAAACTTGTCTGTATATATACAAGCATTAGCTCATTGTGAACTGTTTCCAGTTATAAAAAAAAGGGTACAGCAAGATACACCTAATATGCCTGCTGCCTGTCTTGTTAAGGGTCATGACCTTTTAATACCATAATCATCAGGCTTCATCGATTTGTATTTATTAATGGTGTATATACCATAAGGTGTATTAGGTTAAACTCATTCATCCAATAATACTTTATGGACAGGCTTTAAACCAGATTAATCGGAAGATTACTGTATACACTCACTTATAAGTGGAGTCCAACTGCAAACATAGACTCTGATCTGCCGTTGCATAATGCCCTGGAAGATCACGGTCTATGTTACATGTTCTACTGATCCTAACAAACTGCAATGGCATATCTAGGTCTGTGCAGTTTGCCGTTGGACTTGACTAATAAGCGAGTATATAATGGAGGATTACAGTAGGTCCGTTGGACTTGACTAATAAGCGAGTATATAATGGAGGATTACAGTAGGTCCGTTGGACTTGACTAATAAGCGAGTATATAATGGATGATTACAGTAGGTCCGTTGGACTTGACTAATAAGCAAGTATATAATGGAGGATTACAGTAGGTCCGTTGGGCTTGACTAATAAGCAAGTATATAATGGAGGATTACAGTAGGTTTAAGTAATTGTGGTTCCACTGTAGCTATTTATTTCTCCTTCTGCAAATACCGTATATACTCGCGTATAGACCTATTAAAACTGCAAACTGCACTGACCCAGATCTGCTGTCACATAATGCACCGGCAGATCTGGGTCTACACAATTTGTAAGGACTAATCAGTATAACAAACAACACAGACCCTGATCTGCCGGCGCATTATGTGACGGCAGCTCAGGGTCTATGTTATTTGCATTTGGATCCAGATTATACACTAGTATATATGGTACCTTATTTTCTCATGTATGATGCCCACACATCAGTGAAGAGCACTGACCCAGATCTGCCACTGTATAAATACACCATCAAATCATGGTTCAACACATTTTTGTTCTACGCTGTTATTACATAATGTGATAGCAAACCAAGGTATATGTTGTTTATTCTACAGATAAATTGGTCTATGAAGTTTTACAGAGCTTGAAATTAAAGCTAATCCGCTAACCCATGGTTAGAGACTTTGCCAATGGCTCACAAAAACCCAGCCATCACTAATCCGTTGATGCAGTGAAAATTATGGCTGTGATCTTGTGTCGGATGTATCAAATAAAACACAATTCGCCATTCCCTTTAATGGTTAATTGATCTGTTTATTGTGTTAATTGAGTACCTACTAACATCCTGCACTTAACAAGATACAATAAATGCTCGTGTCACAAATGGACAAGTGTTAAATCCCCCATCCAATCATCAAGTAAATTAGTGTGATTATTGTCAAAACAGTCTTCACACATGTGGAATTAGCCTGGTGTAATGATGGCCCCAAACACTGATTTCATTACTGATGATAACAAAAGGTACAGGGTATCAGGCTAGTATTGACCAATCAGAAAAGGTAGCTTTCGCTGACTCAACGAATAATCCATAATTATAATGAACAATGTGTTTTAATATTTATATTGTTTTTTTAATAAATATTCAATGCATTGTGCGGTGACAATTGTATACATGTGGAAGTATTTGCAATGTATGCAGCCACCACTGAAATGGCAGAAATTAGATAATAGCAAGAAAGAAAGCATGACTGCATATATGATCAAGAGAAGAGATTAAGAAAGTACCAGAAATGCTGGGCAAATATATACGAATGTGCACAGTGTACTTCATTCGTTGATAGGTGTAAAAACTTTCATAAATCATCTCCAGAATCACGCAATGCAAGCTCCCTACACATAATGGCAGAGGGATATGTGAAATCAAAACAGAAAGTTATTGATTTGAAATGGAATTAAGCTAATAAAATAAATTAATATAGAAAAGAAAGTGTTATCTCCTTGATTCCTTCTAGCTGCACACAAAATTAAAGAATGCATGGCAAGCATTGAGAATTGTTATGTTTGTAACATCACAACTATCATGGTTATCAACTGCCTTATTTTTTCTTTCGTTCATTAAAATACTAAATATTTGACAATGAATGAACATTAGCAATCTGATGATATACTGTATATACTGGTGACACAACAATACACTTAAGTTCTAAATTATTTCAAGGGGGAAAAAAAGTATCATTATTGGGACTGCAAGTTTTATTGCTGGGACTGCAACTTTTTTCAAGGAAGCAGTCCAAGACTGCAACTTTCAAAATCCTGTGGAGAACCCTGAGTGACCTTGTGTGTTTCCCATAAGGATGCCAAGGGGTACCTGGGTATTCGGGTACCTGCCCGTTGATAATTACCCGGGTAATAAAATGAGCCATAGGGTACCCATTTAATTCATGTAAAAAAAACACCCCTAATTTCAGATCGACGATTATATCTGCCAACATCAGGAGCGACCGTATCCACTGGCCTATAAGTTGATACTTCTTTACCAGGAAGTCTATATATAAACAAAATGATTTTTTTTCTTCTGTTTCTTGAAAGTACGAAAAATAAAGTGTAAAAAAATTAATTATCATTTTGGGGAAGAGATCGTGTATGAAAAAAAATATGAGCCAACACTGTGAAGGATTTTAACTATTTACAAAGACCACTCCATTCCCAACAAATATGATTACCCTTCATCCAAAAAGTGCATGTAGTTAAGCAGCATTTCGTTTGATCTTTGGTCATGCTAGTTGTCAGTCTGAATTACTCTGACACTTCTGTTGGCGAGATTAAAGAACGTGTCACTGGTGAGAAACTTGCACGAGTAAGCACCTGGCACTTCATATCATTAGTTAATCATTACGCAGTACTGTATTCAGAGAGGATAGTGCAGCAATTTGAAATCAATTACTTTTTTAAATTAAAAATGGGTAAAACATTGAAAGTGTGGGCATATGCTAAGCGACTGGATAAAAATAGTGCTGAATGCAACCTGTGTAAAATTACATCCACTAAAGGTGGTAACACGAGTACTATAACGACACCATCTTGTCAGAACTCATAATATAGACATGGACAACACTAGTAGCAAGAGTTTATACACATTTACCGTAATACAATTTCGATCGGGTACCCAGGTAACCGATCATTAGGATCGGCGGGTACCAGGTAGATGTTTACTAAAATTTTGACAGCTTTAGTTTCCCATACCATATAGCTACCCTGGTGAGAGTGACCTGGTGTGTTTCCCATACCATATAGCTACCCTGGTGAGAGTGACCTTGTGTGTTTCCCATAACATATACCTACCCTGGTGAGAGTGACCTTGCCTGTTTCCCATAACATATACCTACCCTGGTGATAGTGACCTTGTGTGTTTTCATAATGTATATTTACCCTATTGAGAGTGACCTTGTGTGTTTCCCATAATGTATACCTACCCTGGTGAGAGTGACCTTGTGTGTTTCCCATACCACATTGTCAGAGCTCTGCAAAATAAAAGAAAAACAAACTCTGAATCATATGTTCAATATAAATCCTTCATAATTACATTCCAGTTACCAGTATATCACATACCCTGCATGTTGCATGAATCTTATCATGCATTAATCATTATAAAGGAAAGAAGAGGGGCAAGGTTCAATCTAGACTGCAATTTTGCATCAATGGAGCAAAAATAATTTTGACAGCCCACACAAAATATGAACATGTTCACACAAAGTGATGTCAAAACAATTGGCACAACTTTCACACATTTCCGCACCACGTGTGATGTGTATTATTCAGATGAGAGTTTGACTGACAGAGACTGATAGTTTAGCTAGAATGGTTACACTGCCTCATGCCAGTGACTTCACAATTAACACAGCTATGAATGATAGTCAGTCATACTACATGCAAACAAATGTCTTCGTGAGAGGTGATTTCAAACATGCTGATGAATATTTGTGGAAAATTGCACAAATAAATGAGACAATGTGATACAATCAAACTCAAACTGTCTACAGAGGCTTCCCTCTCTTCATCCAGTCAACCGTTGCAACCAAATAAAATGAACTTTTGAAAAGAAATCAGAGCAGTAATAAAGTCTGCAGTAGAAACATTATGGTTCATTATGATCACAGCTATAATGTTGTCAATATTAAAATGTGTATCTCTGACACTCTCAGGAAAATGAAAATGCTATGAAGTACAATGTAGTGGTAATTTTAACATTATCAGACTATAGTTAGAGTCACATGAAGTACAATGTAGTGCAGTGATTTAAATTTTTTTATAAAAGTCAGCTTGCCCAGGGCAAGCTGACTGGAAAATTGAACTAGCCCTTGGGAAATGTGACATTGCCCCAAACATAATATCCCAACGTGAGTAAAAAATGAAGATAAAATAAAATATGTGATAAGTTAGGGAAATTATGTTATATTTAACTTTTGTTTTCTTTTTATCTCTGATGGCACCTTAAAACTAAATGCTGATAATTAAAGTTATAAAAAAATATATATGTAAGTAATACATGTAGATAAATTTGTAGATGAGAAAGAGTTAGAGTGCAAATATAGTCAGAAAAGCAAAAACAGATATGTACAGGTATATAGACAGATCAGTGGTATATAGACAGATAAATGGATATGTAGAAAAGGGTTTGGAAATAGCTACATGAGAGAGAGAGAGAGAGAGAGAGAGAGAGAGAGAGAGAGAGAGAGAGAGAGAGGTAGAAGACCTTGAACTAAAAAATTAAATAACCAATAACAGAACTTTCCCTTTTAAGTTTCAAATGATCATACAGATTTAAGTATCCATCCAGTAAAAAGAACAAGGTAAAAATGAGTCCATCACTAAGGTATTTTATAAATATTAATGACTTCACTCTCTGCATTTTTTTCTGGGGTGTACTGTGCTCACTCACATCTGCTTCCGCTTCCACATTAACAATTATCATCTAGTCACCTTGAAATCGGCGACATGCATCAAAATATTTGACAAACAGACTTTTGAGATTATTTTTACTCATTTAATTGTTTGCCAAGCAGTAAGTATATATTGATCTCCTGTACTTATCATGTAAACAACATAGCATAAACACTGCCTGTGGGTGCTACATTTATAAACACCGCCTGTGGGTGCTACATTTATAAACACTGCCTGTGGGTGCTACATTTATAAACACTGCCTGTGGGTGCTACTTTTTTTAAAACCTCATCACATTAACATTAGCAACGTGCATCAAAAGTCTTTGACAAGCTGACTGTTTAGAATTGGTAAGCTGATAAACTGCCTGTAGATAACTTTAATGTATCTTAGGACATAAAAGTCTGCAAATCCCAGGTATGTACAAATATTACGATTAAAATGTAACTGATTAGTTAAAATATAAATATTTATTCCTTAGTTGTCAAAACTTGCTTTAAATAGTAAATATTCACATTATTAGGTCTGCACAAACAAATGTGTGCCTGACTTTGAAAATGACTACAAGATACTATAGATCTTAGATTAAAGAAACTGGCCAGTTATGTAGATGAAGAATGCGATATATATATATATATATAAACACTAAATAAAGGTGCTGATATATGTACTGGGGCGAGATTGCCGGGTATAAAACTTGCAGAACATAACGCATTATGAACTGAACACGACCCCTTGTCGGTAAAATAGCTCGCACAGAGCTAGTTTTATGCATTTTACCCAGACCTCTGACGTTAAATAAAATTTCTTGGATATCACTCTCTCTAAATTTTGTGACTTGCCCATAGACAAGTGCCTTGCAAACTTGAGCTTGCCCGAGCTGACTTTGAACTTTTCCCGGAAGTCAGGAAAGTGGATTTGTAAATCCCTGAAGTGGTAATTTTAACATTATCAGACTATAGTTAGAGTCACATGAAGTACAATGTAGTGGTAATTTTAACATTATTAGACTATTGTAAGTCACATGAAGTCTTGTCATTGACATGTCATCAGATGTTTGCTTTGTAAATCAGATTTAGGTTGCTAGTCAAAACACTTCGAGTAAAAAGAAAATATCAACAATGAGTAAATGACTGCAGCATATTGGCTGGCACAAGAGTAAAGCAATCAAAGTAAATGAAGTTCAATATAAAAACTGGAGAAACTTTTACCATCTCTATATCAAGTCTGACAGTCTTTCACAGGCAATCCATCAGAAACATCCAATTTGTACGTGAATTAAATTGTGGATATTTCATTTCACTGGATGTTCAAAGAGTGCAAACTGTATCACATTTTGAATCAAATATAAAAATAATTTTTTAAATTTTAATTTATTTACATTCAGTATTATAAATTGCATATTGTTAAATTACTAAAACAACAAAACATACATTTTTCTATTAAAATAAGAGATTCTCTTTTGTCAAAGACGACTTTTATTTAGCTAGAAAGTAAAAACTAATATATTAAGCTTAATCTAAAAAACTTTTAAATTGAGCTTAATGTAAGCCTAATCTAAAAACTTTAATACCGAGTTTTAATCAAAAAAAAACTTTAACACTGAGCTTAATATAAAAAACTTTAACATTTAGCAGCATCTCAAAAGCAAAATGCTAGTTTGGTCCAAATGGCTTTCAGCCACAATAGATTTTTTCCATGTCACATGACAACAATATAACTTCGTACACTACAATGTACTGAAAACTATCTTTATTTAAATGTAAAAAAAACATGATTAAGTAATTTTGTTGGTGTTACACATGAAAATGAGATGCTTAAGTAATTTTGTTGGTGTTACACATGAAAATGAGATGCTTAAGTAATTTTGTTGGTGTTACACATGAAAATGAGATGCTTAGTAATTTTGTTCGCGTTACACATGAAAATGAGATGCTTAAGTAATTTTGTTGGTGTTACACACAAAAATGAGATGCTTAAGTAATTTTGTTGGTGTTACACATGAAAATGAGATGCTTAAGTAATTTTGTTGGTGTTACACATGAAAATGAGATGCTTAGTAATTTTGTTCGCGTTACACATGAAAATGAGATGCTTAAGTAATTTTGTTGGTGTTACACACAAAAATGAGATGCTTAAGTAATTTTGTTGGTGTTACACATGAAAATGAGATGCTTAAGTAATTTTGTTGGTGTTACACACAAAAATGAGATGCTTAAGTAATTTTGTTGGTGTTACACATGAAAATGAGATGCTTAAGTAATTTTGTTGGTGTTACACACAAAAATGAGATGCTTAAGTAATTTTGTTGGTGTTACACATGAAAATGAGATGCTTAAGTAATTTTGTTGGTGTTACACACAAAAATGAGATGCTTAAGTAATTTTGTTGGTGTTACACATGGAAATGAGATGCTTAAGTAATTTTGTTGGTGTTACACACAAAAATGAGATGCTTTTGCAACAGCTACTTTAAGACCATGTTTGCAATTGCTATTTTTTTTATGTCTTAAGTTTCTTTTCACAGTTCAAACTTATTTTCAGTGTTTGATGCCTATAAAAAACCAAATTAGTATCCAACAACTTGTACTAAAGCAATAGTTGCCAATAAGCACCTGGATAATGAAAATATGGTATGTGCAGACTTAATACAAACAGTGGGACTCCCAAGGGCAGTGTGTTTTACATTAAGCAATTACTGAGTTATTTTAGCAAGGACCTTCAAAATCTATCACCTTACTTAAAATCAACCTCTTAACATTCATGCCTAACACTGAAATATAATGCATTCGGTCAGGCATATAAGGAGCAACCAAAAATGTGTAAAAACCAATTTACTATAAGTAGATGCTAGACAAATTACTACTACTCCAGGACTGTTCATTATTTTACTGTTTTCTCTTGACTAATGGCTTAACCAAACAGTCTGGCCCACTTGCCAGAAGCTGTACATAGTAAAATTACTTGCATAAGCTGTGGACAATGATGGGTGATTTAATCCATATCTAATTCATCAGGTGCCACCTCCACCCCCAGGCGATGAGATCAAATCAGATATCACCAAATTGAGCTGTACAAACACTGTGTTCCACTTAATTTGAATACAAGTGTAACTAATTGTACTGGCAGATTACAGATTATCTGGAATGAAATAGTTGTGTCAAAATTGCTAAACAGATATAATCATAGTTATTAAGTGACCAAGGTGACCATGATACCCAAAAGTACAGTGTTATGCTTAGCATTTTAGTGGCATTATTCTTTTGGTGTTCATGTTTTCTTTCTCTAGTTATTGTTTGCATTTAAAAACTGGAAATTAGCATTAAAGAAAAGACCATTCATAATTCTGCTCTTTAATAAAGTTTGCCGCAATGTGAGGACAATTTATATTAAATGGAAGGTCTCCCTTACAATGCATAAGAGTTTTAGAGGAACAGGAAATGAAATGTTTTGATAATTGAAATACTGCATACATTAATGAAAATGTGTTCTCACCATGCATTAGACAAGCTGCTAACAAATTTTATAATCCTTGGATAATAAAGTGTTAACTGGTTAATTCAACTATCCATTGTTCCTCTCCAGAAAGCCAAAACCTACTAAGCAAAGCATACAATATGTACAATATAGTGGATTAAAACACTTTCTCTCAGTCTCATCATTTGTTTGTATATGTATGAAGGCTAGGTTAATTACATAATTAAACATTAGAAGTTATTAACCAATTACTGGTACTTACACCTTTGAATTTGTGTAAGGTTATGATCATTAGGATGCACCAACTTCAAACTACAATTTTGTACAAAATATACAAGGTGTTAAGAATTGTGGGAACTTGAAGAAAAAAATAACTATAAATATCACAATTTCTTGGAGAGGAAATTGCCTCATACCAGAAAATAAAGTCACCTTTTTTCCAAAAAATACATGATATAAAGCATTCAATGTATCAAAAATGAAAAATCTGTTAATAACTTGCCTGGATGTGATATTGAAATTTCCTCATAAAAAATCAATTAAAAAGTAATACTGAATATTATAAAGAAAATGGTTTCTATATCTAAGATGTAATGCAACCTCAAATAACATAACACATCGTTTCTGAAATGCTACATAGACAACCAACCGAAAGAAATGGATATGAATCAATTTAGAATCATTACACAACTTCAATAATAAGAATAAAAGGAAGAAAATTAAATTGTACATGTACTGACACAATTTGAAAGAAAGAGAAAAAAGCCCTCTGACCTCAAAAATCAAAACTTCTTTCCTGTTTTGACAGTACAGTAATTACAATACTTGATCATCGACATAAATCTATTTGATAAATCTGTCTTTTGAGGACAAAAAAGGGACTTAGAATTGATTTTAAACTGTCTGTAACACTTGCAGTAACAGTACAAATTCCTATGTTCCTTGAGTAATATCCCCGTTGATCACCAAATAACTGTATATATATACACTTACACTTTCCCTGAAGAAAAACATAAACTTGCTATATATTTTAGCCCAGTCTTATGCTGTTATACGTGTTTCACTAAATCCTTAATAAAAATATGTATCATAGGAACCTGATGTGCATGACTATTTAGGTGGATACATAATGGACCAGGGAGTTGTCTTATAAATGAAGACATACAGAATTATATAGTCTGGACTAAGAAGGTAATCCTGGCAGAGTGCCAGAGATCAAAGCAATGCTTGTCCTCTCAACTCATCTACAACACTAGGTAGAACATTATATCTGACATTAATTTCATCGACATTTACATTCTGTTCACTATAAGAATGAAAAGAGTATAAAGGAAATTTCACGAATTCCTTGACCTGAACATTGGAGGTGTAAAATCATTGGAGGTGTACACTGATCAGTGGTGTACAGTGAATACTGTAGATATACATTGAAAAAAAAAAAAAAGATGTTCAGGCTGAGAAAACTGTTATTCAGATCTACGAAGTTAAAAAGGCTACAGAAATCTGATCCCAACAGTTTTATACACACACCCCTCATCCCCCATCCCAACCCAGCAATGCATTTTCACAGAACAAAAACCCAAGCAAAGCATGAAATGTGCTGACCACATGTAAACACCAACAAAACAAACACATAGACACATGGTCTATCGGATTGCCATGTACTGTTATGTATTTTTTATTTTTAAATTAAAGATTTATTTTGATAATTTATTTAAATGCAGTTTTTTTCCCATCGATGTGTCCATCGGAGACTCTTGGTTATACTGTTTGCTTTATTGCATGGGAATGTATGGGCCATAGGCTTACATTTATTGCATGGGAATGTATGGGCCATAGGCTTATATTTATTGCATGGGAATGTATAGGCCATAGGCTTACATTTATTGCATGGGAATGTATGGGCCATAGGCTTATATTTATTGCATGGGAATGTATAGGCCATAGGCTTATATTTATTGCATGGGAATGTATGGGCCATAGGCTTACATTTATTGCATGGGAATGTATGTGCCATAGGCTTATATTTATTGCATGGGAATGTATCAGTCATAGCGCCTACAATTTATTGCATGGGAATGTATCATCCACAGGCCTACATTTATTGCATGGGAATGTATCAGCCATAGGCCTACATAGATTTCTGCATAAATGCTTTCTTATTTAACTTACTTACTATCAGTATTTCTATTCAGTTATTTTGTTCATTTTAGATACAAAGTAGTTTTTGGTAGACTATTATTACGTACCAGATAGATCAAACTTGATGGTCGTGTAAATATAAAAACCCAGTGGTACAGATGTGAAACGTTAATAGATAAAGATGTTAACTCTGAGTACTGCATATGGCACGTGTCAATTTCAATTGTCTGTCTTTTAGATTCCAATAAACAGGTTCACATGTAAAATACACACAATCTTATGAAAAGCTGTGTATTGAACACAATGCCTACTATTGACCTTGTAAGTTTAAAGTTGCCAAACATACTGCACATCTTTGACAGGCATTTACACTACCTGTAAACAAAGACAAACAATTAACAATATATATTATCAAACATTTCAACATTATGCAGGGGTAATATTACAGGAACAGACTGCAAAGTTTTCACTGTGTATACTTATTACTGGGTCCTCTGGACCCTTTACTCTTAAAGTTAAGGGTTCTGGAACAGTCACATAGGTAACGCCCAAGCAACCCCTGCATCTTGGGGGGGGGGGGGGGGGGGTAGGGTAGTGTCCTGGGGCTAAAACAATTGGTGTCTGTGGCAAAAAATGGCAATAAATTTGACAAATTTCTTGGGACCCTTCGATCCCCAAGATTCCTGAAACTGAATCATTCACACATCACTCCTGCAAAACAACTTTCAATACATTAGGCACAGATAAAGAACAACTCGGGATTTGTGCTTTACCTACTTTCATGACAAAACTATGGTACATTGGTAAGTAGGACAAGTCAAATTGACTCCACCCAGAACTAAAGGCATAAGATTAAAAAGCCTATAAAATTGGAATGTTTGTTTATAACATAATGTAAGATGAACTGTGTACATAGACAGGTATCTATCTCAAAGTCATGAGTTGCCAATACACAATGTCAGTGGATTAGGATGTCCAGTCTAAGTATAAAAGTCAGGACAACTCATTTCTTGGCTATGCAGGACATGCTTAGTAAATTTACTGGAAACACGTTATAGAGGATCTGTGAAAATGATTTTCTAATGATTTATTATTACATGTATGTGAATGATGGACTTCGTAGATTAGAACTTTTTCCACAATCTCACAAAGAGTCACTGATATTGATGAGACCGTGGAAATGAACTCCATTCACATCTATGTTTCACAAGTTTCTAATTTCTTTTCCATGTCCAAAGGACCCCAGGTGGCCAAGTGGTCTAAGGTGCTCGCCTTTACAGATCACTCACACATTTCACCTCTGTCAGAGTTCTAGTCTCGGCCTGACCAATGTGGGTTTATGAGAAAGTAGCTTCCCATGGGTCAGTGATTCTTCCTCCCCCAAATATACTGGCCACCATGTATAGCTTATCATGTGCTGAAAGACGGCGTTAAACCCTACAAAACCAAACCAAATGTGTCCAAAGTCAGTATCTTTTGAAGTCAACATTGATAAAGTATGTATACATCAAATATTTGGAGCGTGAGAAGAAAAATCTTTAAATTGTAACATATCTTCCATTCAAAAATAAAAGAACATGTATAACATTGTGCTTGCCCCCCCCCCCCAATTATTTCTCTCTCAACCTGCCATATAGCTTTCTCTGAAGAGTTACTAAAAATTAAGAAAATCAATATCCAGGCATGAGAAATAAATTATATGCAGTTTCCCTGTGTTGTGTGCATGAAAACGATTGAGATGAGCACAGCCTCAAATCCTTAAATTCTTAAAGAAATTGGGTTCATGATGAAAATATTGATTTATTTGCAAAATTTCTCTGATGGTAATTTTATTCAGCCTTCACTTCAGCAGTTTCTGAAATGAACACTCCAAAATGTGTACCTATAAATGAGGCTAATCAGGAAAGGATATTAGCTTGTAATTGATTAGCTGTCAATCTTAATGCAACTGATTAGATAAAATTTACAATAGATTTAAAACTAAAAATCCCTCCTTTTGAGTGTACTATTTTGATCTAAATATGCCTGGTTTATTAGAGGTATTGCATTTTTTTGTTTTTTGTGGGATGACATTTTAAATATGCCTGGTTTATTAGAGGTATTGCATTTTTTGGGTTTTTTTTTTTTTTTTTTTTTTGTGGGATGACATTTTAAATATGCCCTGAAAATAGGTTTGCTTCAGAAAAGGAGAACCCATTTACTTCTTTTCCAAGTCACAAACAATTTGAAATGCTTAATTGCATGGTAAATAAAATAGGGCAGCTGTGCTTTAAACACAGTCACAGCTGTGTTTGCACATACAAGTATTCATTCAGATTACATTATTTAGTTCTTTTTCTTAAAGAGTTGCTCTTAATGACACCATATTTATAAAAGTGGTTACATTCATCCCTTAAAAGAGGAGTTCAATAAAGTGTCAAACATGCCTGTATATGAGGTAATCTAAACAGAAAATATTATATTCCACCAAATTATAATGTTATGAATATATTTAACAAATACTAGTCATAATTAAGCAAATTACATAAGTAAAATGAATTTGCCATATGACTTTGAACATTCAAAATTCTCCAACATATCAAAAGGTGATGTCAAATCTTTTTTTCTTCTCATTAACTTTAATTATATGAAATAATTTTCATTTAATATATGAGTAATTAACAAATATTTGATTTTAACTTGGATTCCTGCATCATATACTTACCTGTCACAGAAAATGAACTGCAGAAGTATATATATATATATATATATATATATATATATATATATATATATATATATATATATATATATATATATATATATATATTAAAATGCTGCCATTATTAATTAGAAAGCTTATTGGATACAAATTTAAAGACAGCCTTGAATATAATAGAAAATATTGATGGTCAAGACCTGCTATTTATAAAATCCAACTTGTATTTTAAAACTTTTTATCTCATCTGGGAATTTTAGTTGCATCAGCAGTATTTATGGCATAAACCTGTGGGAAAAAAAAACAAAGGATTTCTTGTTTCCTACCTTATCAATCCTAGAAACTGTCCATAAATTTGTTGGCAGTTTCATATTGCAGAGTGGTTCTTTCTGGGACACAAAATAACTATTCTCTTCTAGCTACCAGCCAGACGTAGCATTGCAGAGTGTTGGGAACAAGGAAACTGCTACATGCAATCCTGCCTATCTATGTATATTTCTGCCGGTTTCTGTGTGTTCTTTTACTGACTGACTTTGACAAGTGAATGGCATTCCTGGTCGATCACATGACTTAATATACAAAAGTTGCTATATTTAGTCGAGTTTTAGCCAATCAGATTGCAGTAATCCCTTGTACCTCCACCTGCTATTTGGGGATTCCCCCTCAGAGCACAGTAAGAGTTGCAGTAGGCATTCCATTGTTATCATGGAATTAATCTGGACATAACCAGACTTTTCCCCAATAATTCACTAAGCAACATTCACACACTGCCTGTCGGTGTGCTTCCTCCATTAAACCACTGTTTTGTAATTTAGTCTGCGCAAAGAAGCCAACATTAACACTACAAAATGTTTTCAACTTAATGGCAATATTATTTTAGTGTAAATATATTTGATGAATTATAGTTGTGAGGCATGTTGCCATATTTAGCTGGTGTATAGTAAACCCAACTGCAATCTAGTTAACCCAGATCTACCACCACACAACGCACCTGCAGATCAGAGTCAATAATCTTTGATTTACTAATGAAATAAAGCAAGCAACATAGACCCTGATCTTCTGGCACATTCAGGGTCTATACTCTACACAGTTGTGCGAGACCTATGCACAATTAAAACTGCTACAACATTTTTTCTAATCAGTCCAATACCATGTAAAGAGTTTCTATATGTAAACTACTACCAAAGAATAATCTGCAGGTAGAAAATGTGCAGTGTACTTCACTTCTGAAAAAAATTATATGAAGGATCCTTTTTTTTTTTTTTTTTAATGAGAGAACTCAAATTATAGACATTGTACTGAAGTTTATTTTGTATGTTCTTTTTTTTTTTTTTTTTTTTTTTAATTTTTTTTTTATATACAGTTTTTAAGAAAAATTATTTTAAAATGCAAAATTAGCATTTTATATTGTTGTGGTTTGGTGTTTTACGGCACAGCAACACAAGTAGGTTGTTTAGTGTTTAGGAAATTGGAGTAAAGTGCTTTGCCCAAGGATACACCAGGTAGCCAAGCCAAAATGATTCAATAATAGGATTCAAACCCACAACCTTTCAGTCAGGATGCTAACTCCTGTGCCACAGTGGCTCCTGTATCCATTAGTCCAGGGGTATCAACATATGGCCCGCCAGACTCATTATTTATTATTATTAGTTATTATTATTTATATCAAATCTGGCCCACCATAGCAAATGAGTTTGACACCCCTGCATTAGTCACTTTTACGGCATACAGGAGGGTACATCAGGTGTATTGTACATACCCAAGCCTGCAGTTTCTTCATTAAATATATGAAAACTGGTACCCCATGAAAAAAACATTATTACACAATATACAATAAAACACTGATTATTCAGTGGTTGGCATTCACTTAATCTAGGTAATTAATTATGAATAATAGATAGTAAAAATCATCAAGAATCAGAAAACAATTCCACCATTCAGTGGCTGTGTTGTCAGCATGTTTACATATTGACAAAACAATAGCAGAATTCACATTATCAATGTGTTACTGTATACATTGTATACCCATGTTCTGTTTACAAGCCAGAACGAAAAACAGCTGTTGTTAAATATATACAAAGATATTCAGTATGGTACAACAAGAAATCAGAAAATTTTAAAATGAAAAAAAAAATCAACAAATCAGCAGTGTCCAGTTAAAGATTAAAATGATTTACAATGTTTCAGAGATAGGAAGGAAACTAGACATGATACATATACATGTAGATGTAGATCCAACAAATGGGACCCCAGGTGGCCGAGTGGTCTAAGGCGCTTGCCTTAACAGATCACTCACATCTCACCTCTGTCCGCGTGGGTGAAAGTCTCGGCTTGGCCAACATGGGTATGTGAGAAAGCTGGCCAGTGGGTCAGTGGTTCTTTCTGGGAGTCTTCCCAGATTCTTCCTCCTCCAAATATACTGGCCACCATGTATAGCCTATCATGTGCTGAAAAATGGCATTAAACCCACAAAACAAAACAGATCCAACAAAGAATATTGTCTTACCTGAGAATGCACAGCTACTTCCTTTTGACAGCAATTACAGAATTTCAGGAGCATAATTCTCAGAATTTTCAATGTGAATTTGATAGCAGTAAATTTTTCAGTTACAAAATTATCTCCTAAGTGTCTAAATCTCTTATAATGCTGTAACAACAAGTAAATGCATCACAAAATTGTCACTTCCATTAATATTTCCTCTTTTCAACTGCTGAGAAGTGAACAGAAAGAAAACTTGGAACAGAACATGATGAAATAATGATCCAGAAATAAGCACATAACTTTTATACCATCAACCTGACTCTTAGTTTTTCCAGTAATAACAAAAATCACAATCTAAGCCCATTTCTGTTCAATTAATGCCAATACATCAAAACAATAAGAAAAAATGTTCCTGATTGGGTCTGACAAGGGTTACAAGTTTTATTCAACTGTAATTGTGTCAATACTGGCACCACTGTCAGTCTTCTGTATTTCAAAAACTTCTTAACTAAAATTCAAAACATTATTCCATAAATGTTAAAATATACAATAAATTTCCATATATAAGCAATCTGTTTTCTTCACAGTTTGTTTAAAGTTAATCAATGACATATCTATCAAGAATTAGCCTAATGAGCATCGACTGTCAGCTAAAGGCTAGTCTAATTCTCCCTGACTACAAATAAATTACTGAACTCAATATACTACACTAATTAATCAATTAAATTCAAATCAGTTGTGCAAATCACTCAGATTATGACATCTCCTTCTGTGATACATACTAATGTATATTTTACAAAAAAAATCTGTTTCAAATTTGTTAAAGACACAATATTTTCATCTCCCAGTATATTAGCAGTGATGTGTGTCATGTATACTTGACAAGAACTCATGAAAACCACACTTAAAATCTTAAAGACACACAAAGACATTTACTGGAATCCAACTTGAACACAACAATACTAAACCTGAGCATAAAGTTGAAACTGTACAGTGGTTTTCCAAATATATGCATCCAAATTAAAAAGATGCATTCCATTCCATCCAAGTGAATCTGACAAAATGAATATAAATGGAAACTCCTGTTACAACTTCGGATATCTGTAAAATTATGCTTTCAGTTTTCCTCCCTGCATTCCAAAAGAATGAGAAAAGTGATATTTGCCTCCACAAAATAATTATTCAAATTAATTGAAGTCCTTCCTCCCACCGACACATCAATTTTAAATCTTACACTTGTCAAGAATGGAGTAAAGTAGCAGCTTTTAATTTAATTTCCCTCCGTAAGAGTTGTTACTGTGCCTGATAGGACATTGTACATTCTAATGTAACATTAACTAACTTATCATTGTTCAAATACTCAATGCATGAATCTTTATCTGTCATGATAAAACTGATTTACTTATGTCTGAACAATAATTACTTTTGATACTAACTGATATAAAACAAAGATTGTAACATTTTTTCTAAATTTAAAAATATAATAAAATATATGTACCTAAAAAATATAATAAAATGTATCAACCTCAAATATAAAATAAAATGTATCTATCTCATATATAGAATAAAATGTATCTATCTCAAATATAGAATAAAATATATCTACCTCAAACATATAAAATATATATACCTCAAGGATAGAGTAAAATGTATCTACCTCAAAGATAGAATAAAATGTATCTACCCCAATGATAGAATAAAATGTATATACCTCAATGAAAGAGTAAAATGCATGTATCTCAATGACATAATAAAATGTATCTACATCAAGGAGCTAATAAAATGTATCTATCTCAAGGATAGGGAAAAATGTATCATCTCAAGGATATAATAAAATGCATCATCTCAATGATATAATAAAATGTATCTACCTCAAGGATATAATAAATGTACCTATCTCAAGGATAGAGAAAAATATATCATCTCAAGGATAGAGAAAAATGTATCTACCTCAAGGATACAATAAAATGTATCTACCTCAAGGATATAATAAAATGTATCTATCTCAAGGATAGAGAAAAAGGTATCATCTCAAGGATATAATAAAATGTATCTACCTCAAGGATATAATTAAATGTATCAATCGGAAATAGAATTCTTCCAAGGTTGCATCAATATAAAGCTGCATACCAAATTTGATTAATTCCCAGGAAAGTTATCTTGCAGAAACCAAACAGTTCATGTGTGGACAGATTGACGGAAAGACAAATGGACAAGATGATTACTATGATGCTAACAAGAAACAAATCAGTTCAAAAGTTGAGAATGAAGTTTTCCCCACAAATGTTCTTTTTTTATGCAACACATTTAAATTATAGAAGTAAGGATTAACAAAGTCTCTCTGTATTTGGAAACACACCAATACTAGTACTTGGTGTAAAATGGGCTGTATACGATTCCTAACAACAACTTCTTTATATCTGTAGATGCATGATGGTGCATTTACTTGAAGTTTATTGTGTTTGAAATCAACACTGGTTCAGTTTGAAAACAGCACAGATTGTAACTGACAGGAATATCATTGACAGATTTCCCACTGTTACCCATATAGTGTGTCCAAATGTACAAGCTAGTACAGTATATACCCGCTTACAAATCCAATTGCAAACTGCACAGACCCAGATCTGCCATCACATAATGCGCAAACAGATCTGGGTCTATGCTGCTAGTTAGGAGTAATCAGTAGAACAAGAAACATAGATCCTGATCTACCAGCATATTATGCAATGACAGATCAGGGTCTATGTTTGCAGCTGGATTAAAGGTATACACGTGTATATACGGTAATCTTGTAAATTTCTTTGCTGTGACGCTCTATGCACATTTATAGTGAAGATTTCGAGCCAAGTAGAACCAACTGGCCTGTTCGAGTTTTATAACTTTAAGACCTTACTGTATCAAACCATGTCTATTAAATATATCAGATCAACTTAATTGTTAGATAAATGGATTTGATTTCAATTAGGATCTATTACATCTACAGGGCCAAAATGAGGTGGTTCTCTGATTGGAATTATTGTGCAGATTATTTCTTGTGTAAATTGGATTTAAAAACAAAGGCAATTTTTGGGTAAACAACTTTTTTACAAATATGTATGGCCTACTTTCATTTTAGCTGTCTAGCCAACACTTACCCAATTCAAAAGAGTCAAACCTGTAATAAGAAACCACCTCTCTGAAGTGAGAAAAATGTACTCTGAAGACAGGTGACTGCTTAATACATGTGCAAATACATTTGTACACACATATGATGTAAAAGACCTTGAATAAGTGGAGTTTTTCAGACAGATGATTGTTTAACAGAAATTACCCATTTGGAATATTTGACTGTATATGTATTATCATTCAGTAGGTCAGTCCAACTCATGTTGTCATATTTAAAGTCCTAGATAAATGTGTATTGAATTGACAATATTACACTGTATATAACAACCTTGATTTTTGCTGCATTTAATAAATATAGCATCAGTTTTAGCCCTAATTTCCAGCAAGTTACTAATTATATGTTCCTCAAGCTGGAATGCTGATGTGACATGGTAGATGCAATTCAGACAAATTTTGCTTCTATATAAAAAAAAAAAAAAAATAGAATAGAACGTATTCCACACTTTGTTAATTTCTGTTTATGTCAAATCAAATGCAGATCTGGTACATTGATTTACCATAGTTTTCAAGAGTTTGTAGTGACGAGCAATTTTTTTTTCACATTCTTACACTTCAGAGTTTTTTTTAATTACAAATGGGTTCATTCTAGGCTGCACCCTTACACCAATGACCCTTATTTTTCATTTTTGGTGCAAAAAACCTTTCTCCATAGCACCCATTGGGTACCTAAAACAGACCCAAGAAAATAAAGATAAAAGACTGAATCGAGTACATCCCAAGCTTACTGAATAGGGGGTGCACTCATTTCTAAAGAAGCAAAGGATTCAATTTTTCACAGTTGACAGAAATGTCTTACCGATTTTGATTAAACTTGGGCACCAATCAGGATCCAGGGTCATTGGGAAAAAAATGTAAAGAAGAGAAGATGAAATCTTCAGCACAAAAACAGCAGCATTTATTTCCAAAGTAATGTACAGAAAGTAGTGTACAGAAAGGAGTTTGCAGAAAGGAGAAAAAGTAGGCTCAAATGTCCAAAAATAAATTCTAGAGTACAAGGAATTCAAATCCCAGTATGGAAGAGAGGCTGATAATGATCACAGGCAAATGGGTCATGGATTTAATAACTTCTGAAATAAATATTGACTTTTCCAGCATGATATACACTGAATCAGTTGATGAGTCAGACTGTAGCACGATTTCCTACAATTTCCTTGTCAACTAAAATAACTGACCTGAACAGCAGACATTTTTTTTTCTCAGTAAATAAGGAAACTGTAGAAAATAGTGATATAGTCTGACAATGACTGATTCAAAGCATATAATGATGAAAAAGTGAATATATATTGCAGAAATTTAAACAAATCGACAATGTGAGTGCCTGTGATAATGATATGTGTTTGAATTTCTTGAAAAAACAAGATGCAGTTAAGGGTATTTGCGACCCCTGGGGTTTTTTTTCTTCAAAATGACCCCCCCTTTTTGACCTAGTAGGACTATTTGGACCCACATTTTCCATTTCTTGAATGAACGCTGTTACAATCATGCCCCATTTCTTAATTATATAACTTAACATGAAAACAACTTGTATATCTAGTGACAAAACTGGAATATATGATGCTTAATTTGATTAAAATCTAGATTACCAACATAATGGAGATCTAATGGACACTGATATGATTTCATGTTCTGCTGACCTTTCAATTCACCAATCAAATTAGGTAATTCATATTTATAACTGAAAAACGTCATTCTGAACATTTTTTAACGATAATTCTCCCTGACACAAAATGTAACGCTTTATGTGATAGATTACTAAAAATAAATGGAAAATGGAAATTCCAAAAATACCCAGAATAGGAACCTATATTGGTGACTGTTAGATCTACTTATAAATACATTTTGATTATAAAATCCAATTCTATGATATTTCAAAGAATTTTTTAAAAATATTATTTGAAATGTACAAGGACAGTATGAAAATAATATATAGACTATCATGTAAATAATGTACATTACACACCTATTCATTTTCTACATTGATACAAAATATTACTGATCCAGATGTGTACTTATTTCCTTATCTTATACTTTAAATTGCTGTAACCTTTCATTACTGGCAGTGTACAAACCACCATCAAAAAGAACTTAATTATCTACATAAAGTAACATTATATATTCAACCTGAATTATTTGCTTTGTCTACTTATGAACTGAATTATCAACTATTACTCTTATCCAACCTTTTAGGTGTGAAGTCTAAACAGAAGATCAAAGGTACAATAGCTTGGTTAATCAGTGGCTAATCAGTAAAGAAAAGAAACTGTAATTACTTAATCCCTTATCTTTACTCAAATTCTTATCACTTTCCCTTTGATCTTGTCTTGACAAGTGTGCCCATTGTAAACAATGTCAACATCAGATATGAAATATTTATAGTTGTAGTAGTAGTAGTATTGATTGATTAGTTTATGGTATTATTCCTTTTCCTGCATTATATACCAATTCATTTGGAAGAAACTAATCATGTATGAAAACATTTGATACAATGTCATACAAGTAATTTTTTGGTGCATTATAATTTAATTAAAATATATTCCTGTATTGAAAATGTTTTTTCCAATTCATGTTGAAGAAACTAATCATGTATGAAAACATTTGATACATATCAATGTCATACAAGTACTTTTTTGGTGCATTATATTTTAATTAAAATATATTCCTGTATTGAATATGTTTTATTTTTCCATCGACTTCAATGCTGAAATTGCATAAAATGTAAACATATCTTTCTGAATATGTAATATTGATAGCATACCTTATATTCATTTTAATATTTCACAATTAGTAAGACTCCTATAGTGCTACATTTTATTATTAATTCAAAATTATTTCAAAAATCATTAGCTTCAACAAGTTTTATTTGTTAAATATAAATCCAATAAATCTGTTCTTATTCTTATTACTTGGTTCAAATTTTTGAAGATTTCTTTGATCCAAGATACATTCCTTTTTCATCAGAAATCCATGTCATAATATTCAGTGTCTATGTTCCATCTGAGAGAAATGTGTTCAATTTCAGGTATCACATCGATAAAATGACTCCAGCATCTGTACCTGCCTCTTACAAGCTTTTAACATCAGTAATAATGTATCATGAAAAAATGTCACACATTTTATCAACAATACAATATTTACCATTATTGTATTATTCCTGAAGTCCTAAGTTTAAAATTGCCTAAGGTAATTTTTCAAATTCAAACTCAAATGACTTTGCATTGTTCCTACCTTTCATGCCAAGCTTTTAAGTGGCAGCATTGTATCTTAGGGTAAATCTGTTTAGAACATACACTCCTATTTCTACTTTGTTTTTATACTTATTTATACTTACAAGTGTAAAAAGAGATCCAAGTGGGCCTAAGAATGCTTGCCTGCATGACATCTGCCCAATAGCCAAATGCAAGAGTCATTGACCACATAATCTGGATCAGATGGATGTATTCTATTTAAATTTCTTTAAATGCTGTTGATTGCACATGATAAAAACAGCTGTTTCAAGGTTTCTCCAGTGTGGTATATCTTCATCCATACCTGATGGCACATCAACATCATCTGTCAAATATTTAAAGGCCTCGATGCAAGGATGCTTCCTCTGTGCTGGTCAAATTATGTTAAGCAGTTTTTTTTAGGTAAAATTGTGTACATGTTTTTCTATTTTAGTCATGACCACCATATCTGATGGGAGGATGATATCATTTCTATAAATATGAAAGGCGTTTATGCTGGTATGCTTTATGTCAAATTTGGTTAAATTATGTTAAAAAGTTTGTCTATTTTTAGTAGCAGCAGCTATATATTTGATCATGGACAAGCATTACTTGTATAAACTTAACAGCCCTTTATGCCAAGATGCTTTCTGTCAAACTTAGTCAAATTCTATTGAGTGGTTTCTTCAGAAGTCATTCAAAGGGTTTTTATTTTTAGTAGCAGTGGCAATATTTAATGATGAATCAGCATCATTTGTGTAAATATACATCTCATTGCCCACTGGAGGGGCATATCAGGCCTATTATACATTTCACAGCCCACTGGAGGGGCATATCAGGCCTATTATACATTTCACAGCCCACTGCAGGCAGCAGAGGGATTATCAGGCCTATTATACATTTCAGAGCCCACTGGAGGGGCGTATCAGGCCTATTATACATTTCATAACCCACTGGAGGGGCGTATCAGGCCTATTATACATTTCATAACTCACTGGAGGGGCGTATCAGGCCTATTATACATTTCATAGCCCACTGGAGGGGCGTATCAGGCCTATTATACATTTCAGAGCCCACTGGAGGGGCGTATCAGGCCTATTATACATTTCAAAGCACACTGGAGGGTCGTATCCGGCCTATTATACATTTCAGAGCCCACTGGAGGGTCGTATCAGGCCTATTATACATTTCATAGCCCACAGGAGGCAGCAAAAAATGAAAGAAATATTACCTTTTGTTCCATTACAACTGTAATTACTCCCCTTTATATTGATAATTTTTAAAGAGTTTTAAATCCAACCTCTTGTCACAGATTATAATGTGGCAACCAGAAGATCAGATTTCACTCTCACCTTACAGCTGCAAAAGTGATATATGCATTTTTTTTTTAAAATTTCAATTGATTGGCTTGAACTTTTCTATTAAAAAAATCCCCCACAAATTTTCTTTGCGACAAAAAAGTACAGATTTGTATTGTATTGTATCACAATAAAGACATTAATAATCTGATAATATTATCCATTAGAGAATTGTTTGTAGTCACTGAATACACTACATTCACTATATTACAGAAATACAAGACCACAAGTGGTGCTTATGTATGTATGTATGTATGTATGTATGTATGTATGTATGTATGTATGTATGTATGTATGTATGTATGTGTGTGTGTGTGTGTGTGTGTATGTATGTATGTATGTATGTATGTATGTATGTATGTATGTACAGCGATTTACAAACTGACTTGCCTGACTGCTGGGACAAGCTCAAATTCGGCTCGTCCAAGCTCAAGTTTGCAAGGCACTTGCCTGTGGTCAAGTCCAAAAGTGAGAGAGAGAGAGATGTGCAAGAAATTTTATTTAATGTCGGTGGTCTGGTTGCGAGCAATTTTACTGACAAGGGTCGTGATCAGTTTTTAATTCTTTATGTTCTGTAAGTTTTACACCCTGCTATCTCACCACAGTATGTATATCAGCACCTTTATTTAGTGTTTATATGTACCACTTTCTTCTTCTACATAACTCGCAACAGTTTCTTCCATCTATGATCTACATAGTATATCATTCCCATATTGTAGTCAATGTCAAGGTCAGTCTCGCAGTTTCTCGCACAGATATGATAAAGCAAGCTTTGACAAACAAGGAATAAATATTTATATTTTAACTTATCGGTTACATTTTAATTGTAATATTTGTACGTATCCGGGATTTGCTGACTTTATGTCCCAAGTTAGCATCAGGCAGTTTGCCAGCTTGCCAACTCCCAACAATCGGCTTGTCAAAGGTTGTTTTGATGCATTTCGCAGATTTTAAGGTGAGTAGGTGTTAATTTTTTAATAATGTAACTCGTGAGATTTGTTTGACAGGTGTGTTTGGAAATGAAAGGCAGTCATCTCTGATGATTAACTACCAGAAGGATTTTGTTCAACGAGTGTTTAATGTTAAGAAAATGTAGCACCCCCAAGCGGTGTTTATGATATGTTGTTTACGTGATAATTACAGGAGACCGACACATACTTACTGCTTAGCAAACAATTGATACAAATAAGTCATCTAAAAACCTTCCCAAAAGTCAGCTTTTGATGCATGTCACCGATTTCAAGATGACTAGATGACAATTGTTAATGTGGAAGCAGAAGTAGACATGACACAATACACCACAGAAAAAGAGCAGAGTGAAATTATTGATATTTATGGAATATTTTAGTGATGAACTCATTTTTGCCTTGGATGGGTGTTTAAATCTGGATGATCATTTGAACTTAAGAGGAAAAATAGATAAAGAAAAATGTAATATATTAAAGCATGATTAAAATTAAATTAAAACAGTTCTGTTATTGGTTGTTTAATTTTTCAGTTCAGGGTCTTTTACTTAAACATCTCCCTCTCTCTCTTTCTCATCTACATATCTACATGTATTATATATATATATATATATATATATATATATATATATATATATATATATATATATATATATATATATATATATATATATATATATATATATATATATATATCTTTTAATAACATTAATTATCAGCATATGGTTTTAAGATGCCAACAAAGATAAAAAGAAAACAAAAGTTTAAATAAATATAATGTGATTTGCTTAAAATATACCATATTTTATTTTATCTTATGTTTTTACTCATGTTGGGATATTATATATATGTATGTATGTATGTATGTATGTATGTATGTATGTATGTATGTATGTATGTATGTATGTATGTATGTATGTATGTATGTATGTATGTATGTATGTATGTATGTATGTATGCATGTGTTGTGTGTGCATATTTATGTGTGTGTATGTATGTATGTATGTATGTATGTATGTATGTATGTATGTATGTATGTATGTATGTATGTATGTATGTCTGTGCACATGTATGTATGTATGTGTGTGTGTATTTATGTATGTATGCATGCATGATAGATACACAGATGGATGGATGGATGGATGAATGTCTGGATAGATGGGTAGATAGATAGGGCACATTATTTTTAGAGGGAAATTTTGTCACATAAGCAAAACTGAACCAATTATAAAATAAATATGAAAATTGTAATCTATTCTTATATAGTTCTTGCATGCAGACAATTGATCTGTGATTTGTTTTGTACATGACCTTGAGAGTCAATTAGATTTGCTGCATGTTAGAAGACACAATGACCATACACGCATAACAATTTTGTGAACTGCTGACTGGTGTGGGGTTATCACTTTAAAGTGTTAACTATCAAATAAGTGCATTTTAATGTGAAGATGACATACCAATGATCAACTGAGCGACTGTTCTGGTCATTTCAGCAGGAGAGAAACTCTGTTGGAATCATCAAATTTGGTTGCAATTACTGGTCATAATCATCAATAGTGGGGTGGTCTTGATTTTGGGGTTGGGGAATAAATCAGTTCTTTAGATTACCTATCACTATAACAGGGTGGCCTTTGTACCAGGTTGGTTGTTATGCAGGGTTTTACTATTCATTACTGTAAAATCTGGATAATAACTGCAAACATAACAAGATGCCCAAGTGGGCTTCATATTGCTCAACTGGGTAACTGATATATGTAAGCTTATGAAAGCAAATTCATACATGTTTGAATCTGTGGATTGGAATGAAAACTTTGAAGCACTGGTCTATTAGAAATAAACAAAAGAGTTCCTCAAAGACACTGACTATCTACTGTCCAGAAAGAATTTTCAGGAATTCAAGATAAAACCATTTCTTCTTTTTAACCACTGAGTGCTGAAACAATCTCTGATATTACACAGTTATAACAAGATGTTCAAATTAGTGACTGTGGTGGCCACATTGGATCCAAGATTGGCACCAATTTCATTTAGGCTCAAATATACATCATTAGAAGTCTTTTTGCGAAACCCCATGCCAACATGACCATCCATTCAGGTGGAGTAGCAATAACAAGATTTTCAAAATGGCTGTCAAGGCAGCCATATTGGATGTAAGGCTGGCACCATTTTTATTTAGAACCAACAAAATATCATAAGAAATCTTTGATTGAAAACCCTATGTCGATATGGCAATCAATTCTGGAGAACTAGCAAAAGCGAGATTTCAAAATGGTCACCACTGTGGCCATATTGGATGTCACATTGGCATCATTTTCCTTTCAAACCAACTAGACACCATAAGAAGTATTCTGTTGAAAACCCCATATCAATATGACTTTACATTAAGGAGGAGTAGCTTAACTAGATTTTCAAGATGGCCATCATGGCAACTATACTGGATATAAGATCATCACCCTTTTCATTTATGACTAACAAGACATCATAAGAAGACTTTTGGTGAAAACTCGGGGTCAATATGACCATCCATGTAGAAGGAGTAGCAATAACAAGATTTTCGAAATGGTCACCATGGCAGCCATAGTGGTGGTCATATTGGCATATTCATTTAAGACCAACAAGACATCATAAGAAGTCTTCTGGTGAAACCCCCATGTCAATCTGACTTTCCATGTAGGACTAGTAGTGATAACTAGATTGTCAAGATGGCTGAAAACTCCATGTCAATATGATCATCCATTCAGGTGGGGTAGCAATAACAAGATTGTCAAGATGGCCAAATGTCAGATCTTGAAAGAAACTCATGTGAGGGCATTAGCTAGTTCTGGTTCTAAGTTTATTGGTGTGAATCAGAGACATACAAACTGTAACTGGTTTGGTTGGGCTAAGCCCGCTTTAAGGAATTTTGACTAATAGGCACATTACAGCAAATTCATTCACAAGTCTGCATACACACCATTAATTTCCAAGCTAATTTTGTACATAATTTATTTCATCTACTTACGAGTTTTACTTGTTATATTTATATTTTCTATTTTTCTTTAGCTTCAAATTAGAAATTATCCAATATGATCCTAAAGTGTATTATTTTGCTAATTTAAATAGCTTATTTTATTGAAATCTATGAAGTTTGTACTTAAAATAATTTTTGAAAAATCTGTTTTAACATTTTTCCACAAGACAGAAAACTCAGCATAACCCCAAAACCTGTGATTCACAATGGTCCCAATCATTGGTTACTTACTTCGCTTTTAATAGCCAGACTGGCAAGCACAGTATTTTTTTATTTTAGTAATGGTGGCCCTATTTTTAATGACAGATCAGCATCATCTGTATAAATCTGAAAGCCCAATATGCCAGGATACTTTCTGTCAAATTTGGTAAAATTCTGGATTTTTTTTAGAAGCCATTTAAAGGTTTTCACTTTTTAGCAACACTGGCCATATCTGATGGTAGATTGGCAAAATTTCTACAAGTTTGAAATATCTTCATGCCAGGATGCTTTCTGTCAAGTTGTCAAATTCTATTGAACAGATTTGCATTACAGAAGTCGTGTAAAGGTTTTTCTATTTTTAGTAATGGTAGTAATATTTCATGACGGTTCAGCATCATTAGTAAAACAAGAGTCCCTTGAAGGAACTGATGCTCTACTGCCTGAAAAGAATTACCAGGAATTCATGATAAGACCATTTCTTCTTTTTAACTGCCAAGTGTTGAAACTATCTCTCTTGAGTGACAAGAATTTCAAATTAGCCAGTGGCCGCCATATTGGATGTATGATCGGCACCATTTTTATCTAGCACAAACTAGACACTATTAAAAGACTTCTGATGAAAATCCCATGTTAATATGACTATTCATTCAGGAGAACCAGTGACAAGATTTTCAAAATTTACATTGTGGCAGCCACACTTTAGGTCAGACTGACACCATTTTTATTCAGGACCAACTAGATGTCATAATTAGTCTTCTTGTGAAAACTCTTTATCAATATGACTTTCAATTTAGGAGGATTAGCAATAAGATTTTCAATATGGCAGCCACAGTGGCCGTACTATGTATCTCACTTGCACCATTTTCATTTAGTACAAAGTAGACATCATAAGAAGTCTTCTGGTGAAAATACAATGTTTATATGACTTTCTATCTAGGAAGTTTAGTGATAAGAATTAAGATTTTCAAGATGGCCACTGTGGCGGTAATTATGGATATCAGATTAGCGCAATTTTTATTTAAGCTCAACTAGACACCATAAGAAGCATTCTGGTGAAAACCCCAAGCTGATATTTTCATGATGGCTGCTATGGTGGTTATATTGGATGCCCGACAGGCACCATTTTCATTTAGGGCCAACTTGACATTATAAGATGATCATCTATCCTGGTGAAGTAGCAATAACAAGATTTTCAAGATAGCTGCTGTTCTGACCATACTGGGTGTCCTGGCAGCACCATTTTCGTTTAGGACCAACATGACATGACAAGAAATCTTCTGGTGAAAACCCCATGTCGATATGACTTTCTGTTCAGGAGGAGTAGCAAAAACAAGATGTGCAAGATGGCTACTGTGGCATCTTTTCATCTGGGAGCAGCTAGACATCATAAAAAGTATTTTCGTGAAAACCCAATGTTTATATGACCATCCATTCAGGTGTAACAATAACAAGATTTTCAAGATGGAGACTTTGACAGCCATATTGGATGTCTGAGTGGAACAATTTTCATTTAGGACCAACTAGATATCACAAAATAAAAAACCATGTTCATATACTTTCCGTTCAGTAGTAGCAATAAAAAGATTTTCAAGATGGCTGTTGTGGTGGCCATAATGGATGTCAGATTGGCACCATTTTCATTTATGATCAACTAGACATCATAAGAAGCTTTTTGGTGAAACCCCATGTTGATATGACCATCTATTCAGAAGGAGTAGTGATAACAAATTTTAAAAATGGCCCATGTGGCAATCATATTAGATATCCAAGCGGGACCATTTTTATTCAGAAAGGGAATCAATAATAAGATTTTCAAGACAGTTGCTGTGGTGGCCATATTGGAAATCAGATTGGCACCATTTTCATTTAGAACCAAGTAGAAATCATAAGAAAGAAGTCTTTAAGTGAAATTCCATGTTGATATGACCATCCATTCTGAAAGAGTAGCCATAACAAGATTTTCAAGATGGCCACTGAGGCAACCATATCATATGTCCTAGCAAAACAATTTTTATTTACGACCCACTGGACATATTGGATGTCAGATTGGCACCATTTTCATTTAAGACCAATTAGACATCATACAAAGTCTTTTAGTGAAAACCCATGTTGATATGACCATCCATTCAGGAGAAGTAGAAATAACAAGATTTTCAAGATGAATGCTGTTCCGGTCATATTGGATGTCTGATAAGCATCATTTTCATTCAATACAAACTAGACCTTGAGATGAATGTGTGTGTAAAGTTTCATGGCAATCCTTCAAGCAGTTTAGGCGGAGTAGAGATAAAAAGCTTGTGCTACTGGATGAATGGATGTCAGACATCACACAACTGATGACAGACAACAGGTCATCCCATAAGCTCTCCTGGTATATGACCGGTAGAGTGAAAAACCGAAAGGTCTTCAAACATGGATGGTTTTTGTCAAGTTTGGTCAAATTCCAAGTCAGCAGCTTGAAGAAGAAGTTGTTTAAAGGTTTTTCTATTTTTTGTAACAGGAGCTTTTCTGTATTTGGTAACAGTTGCCATATTTGTGATGCTTTCTGTCAAATATGATCTAATTCTGTTCTGCAATCTTTTAGAAGTCTTTTAAAGGGTTTTTATTATTTTTAGTAATGGCTGCCATATTCGATGGCAGATCAGCAGCATTTGTAAAACTATGAAAGACATTTTACCAGGATGCACTGTGCCAGTATTGGCCCAAACTGTGCCAGTGGTTGTTGAGAAGAAGTTTAAATTAGCAATTGTTGATGGAAGCACAACAGACAACAGACAATGGATGCTGAGTCAAGCCATGGAAGCACAACAGACAACAGACAATGGATGCTGGATCAAGCCATGGAAGCACAACAGACAATGGATGCTGGGTCAAGCCATGGAAGCACAACAGACAATGGATGCTGGGTCAAGCCATAAGCTCACTTGGCCTATATCCTTGTGAACTAGAAACAAGTCTGAATAAAAAAACTGTACATGCCTACCCATTTCTTGTGGTGAAAATAGGTGCATTTGTAGCAATTAAAAGACATAAAATGAGAAAAAAATTATTTTCTCAAATTATCTTCTAAATCTAGTAGGCAACTTTCTAATTTCAAGTGTGTATAATTTTAAATATATATCAAGTCTTTCTATTTTAAATAGAAAATGTAAATGAATGGCTGAGAAAGTTATTAACTAAACACAGGACAGCAGCTGGAAATTTTAAAATTGAGAATCTTGTGTAAAAAAACAATAATTGTTAGTATAAGCCTGTTTGCTTTACCGTACTCATTTTAAAGTATATTTATACATGTAATAAAAGAAACTGATTGTCAGCATTTATATACACTACAAACATTTTGTTATTTTTTAAAATAAAAAATGTACTCATTCCAATTAAATATAAAAATGTTGATTTTGTGTTACACACTATAAGACATTTGTGGTTGTCTCCCTTTACCTGATAACTTGTCCCTTTTGATACTTCCATTTAAAAAAAAATTGTTCTTGCATGGAATCAACATTTTCATAAGCTTGATGGTTATGGTTTAAATTAAATCAAATGATATTTGTCAATTTTTAAAAAATGTTAATGGTGCAGAACCCTCTCTGTGACATACACTGTTACTGTCCTAACCAAAATTAAATACAGTAGACTCTATCATTGCTTTGTAGCAATTAATGTTTTGTAAACTGACAGCTGAATTGAATTTTATCAGCTTTTGGGTTCTCCACCCAGACAAGAATGTAAAACAATACTATCATTTGTCAGCCAAACTGTAAGAGTGTTATTTAGATTATTTGTTTATCACCAGTGATGCTACAGAAAGAGAATTTAATTTTAGGGCATGTCTCTTTTCTCTTAATAACCACTAATTGTCTGGTATTTCCTGGCACAATAATGTGATACCAGTACAATATTCCAAGTTAAAATTACCAAATGTGACTAAATACATTACATTTATTTGAACACTTCTTTATCAATTTTAAAATCTTAGACCGCCCAGACATGCAAGGTGTCTTTTTTCAGCAAAGTGTGAAATTGACAAATACACAGATTCTACTTTGGTGCGAAAGGGACAATAAAAAACTCAAGATCCATTCAAGGGTAAATCCATTACAAAAGGTACAATAATCATTTCAGTGCATTCAAAACCTCAGATTGCGAAATAGATGACCAAATGGTGATATGTTTCACACCCATGACTATTTATAATACACACCAACAATATGATTATGATCAAGTTACTAAATGGTGATTTTGCTGAAGTTGTACAATTGCTAGTATTAAATAACTGACAAAATGGAACTACAGTATACAAGCCATGATGTGCTGAGGTGTAATAAGGCCCCTGCTATTTCATGACAAAGGATACAAACTTTGAAGACCTATACATAAATCTGATTAGAGGTTAACCAGAAAATTATACTAGATGCACGCACTCAAGCACCAACACCCCCCCCCCCCCCCCCCAGCTTGAAACAAAAATCAGCACATGCACAACCTAGACACTTTATGATGGAGCATGTATTAGAACCAAGTTATTATCCCTAATCCATCTATCTTACTTTTGTTGGTTTATCCAAGTCATATATTATGTCCCCCAAATGTGCCGGCTTGATTATCTCACTCCCACTGATCCAACCATGGAGCCTGAATAAACCCAATTCTACTGTACCTTTGTGCACAGCAAGTCTTACAGTGCAATTATAAAATTTCTTCCTTTGTATCAACAGTATTTACATCAGGAATATAAATATCTATAAAGCTTTATGCCTGGTCCAGTGCTAAACTTTACCTAATGTGACCTCAGGATTATGAAAAATTGAAAAAATGTATTTATCTATTAAAATATTTACTTCTTTTCAGTCATTATTTCTTAATTTTATCACTTTTCGCATGTTGCAGAAAGCTTCCATGTATTAGGTTTGGTCTGGTTTTTGATGTTTTCCTGCACAGCAACACTTTTAAAGCTATACTGTGCTGAGGCTAGTAAAGTACCATGCACAATAACCATCATGGTAGCCAATCTGCATTGATCCAATGGTGGGAACTGAACCCACACCCTTCTGGTCAGGAGTTCAACACCTCAACCACTAAAGCACCACAGCTTCCTCTTACATGTACATGTATTAACATCAAAACACTACATGGTGTGTTCCTTCAGAAATAACGTGAATGTCCAGGCAAATGCGACATGCATATAAGACAAGGTTTTTTTGTCCAAAAAGATTACATTCATGCATAAAACAACCAAATATAACAAACAAAATATTGTGTTTCTATAGTACATAACTGCATAAACCTTGTCAACATATAAAAATATTTTGTAAATCTACTCAATTTTGCAGGGGAACCATGGTAGCTCAGTTGGCTGAACAAGGGTCGCAGGTTAAATGCATGTACCTGCCAAGGCCAGCCTGGGTCAGCTGCTTCGGCATGTCTTTCGAAAGGCACTTAGCTCCCATTTCTTTGGCAAGATGTAACCAATAATGTGTTTGAAAGTGCCATTAAAAACCAACCAGCCAACCAATCAGTTTTGCAGGTAAAACATGGCACATTCCCCTGAAGCAATCTTGGTACTATGTGGGTTACAGGTAATATATCAAATTAGTGTTTTATCCCATTCACACGAAGAGTTTGACCTTATGGCAATGATGCAAGGATGTGGGTCAAGAAAGGCTTAAACTAATACATGTACAGTATTTTGCCCCTTGCAAAGTGTAATCTGTACACTCACAATACATGTACACATGTTCTTACTACAACAACAGTCTCATCACTTGAAACTATCAGAGACCAAGCTGTGACATACAAGTCTCACTCTCTCTCGCACGTACAAACACACATAAAGTTGCATATATGCAACTAGCAATATTTATGCATGTTGTACCAACACACACTGTTTGGCTTGGTTTGTGGGTTTAATGCCCTTTTTCAGCATGTGATAGGCTATACATTTCTGCCAGTATATTCGGTGGAGGAAGAACCCGGGAAAACTCCAGAAAGAACCATTGACCCATGGGAAGCTACTGGCAAGCTTTCTCACATATCCATGTTGGCTGAGCCAAGACTTTAACCCATGTGGACAGAGGTGAGATGTCAGTGATCTGTAAAGGTGAGTGCCTTACACCATTCAGGGGCCATCAACACACACTGTAGTATGGGAAACATCTAAAAACAGTGCTTCTATATTACCCACCCATTTCTGTACAAGCAGGGCAATGGAGGATGATCGAGGGTGGTGGATGATCGAGGTTTATAAATCCAACTAGTGGATCATTAAAAAATATATGCATAAATCCAAAAATGGATTTTAATTAAATTAAGCCTATCACATATTTACAGAAAATTCCCAGACCTCAGTATGTAAATCCCTTGCACAGTCATTAAGATATCAGAATCCGTCATATCCTAGAAAATCTCACCTTGTCCACTGAAATATATTCATCCACATTAAGCTGACCATCACTGTCCATGTTGAGGCTGGTAGCAATGTATCTAATGAAGTTGGTGAATTCAGTGTTCTAAATGGCTGTTTTTCTGGTCTCAGCTGATTGAGATTCCTTAGAAATAACTGCTGTGTATAGCCAGCACTGTCATATAGTTTTAATTCTTTTGTTCTTTTAATTAATCTAATTTCACTCAAGCGATTTTTGTTGTTTACTTTAAGTTACACTGGCTATTATTTGTAATGGTCTCAACTGAAGTCAGCCAAGACAGTGACCAGTGGTAAGCACTGTGTCATGCACTTTTGGTTTCTCTAGGTAAATAGAAACCAAGTTGAGATAATACTAATAATCTTCACTGGAGACAGTCACAAAGTTAATTAACTGAAGTGTTCTGCCTGACAAATATGGCGAATGTTCAAAGTCTGTGATCATTATTTACCTGTCATTTGTACAATGTTCAGGCTTGGTGGATGGCGGATAGCAAGGGTGGCAAATGAAAGGGGGAATTAAGAAGCAAAATCAGCTGGTACATTCAGATTTATTGGCAGTAACTGAAGGTGGCAAGAGATCAGCGGGGGTAGGTGGTGTGAGAAATCTGTGGGGTGGGGGGAGCACTGTATTTATTGATGACATTTTATTTTTGCATTATCGTGTACATGTACACAAACACAAAACAGACATCGTCACAAACCATTAATGTTCCCATGCATGCCTCCTTTTTATAAACCTATGAGGAGGTGCAAAAACACTTGTGATCTGATGGCATTTTAATTTCTCATGAAATTAACAACACAGTATGTGAAAAAGAGCTTCCTACATACAACTTTATGTGTTGTTTGATTGGTAAACATAATAGCTGAATGACTTGAAGTTGGACATAGTTCCTTTAGTCCAAATGTAAATTTCCCAGGATATCTATAGAGGCTTTAGTTAAACTATTGAAAAGTAATAGAAAAAGACTTTTAATAGGTATTCAAGAGAAATAAACATCACTGTTGAAAATGTGTAAGATACTTAACTTAGCCTTGAATAAAATGCATATAACTGAACAGGATAGACCCATATGTAATGATGTATGCTGCAATGTGTTGGCAGATCAGTATCTTATCTGGTAATGTTACTTGCAATATTGTGAGTAAACATGGATAAATATGGTAGAATGCAACATAAGCACATATACTGTACAGCTCACTTACCTCTCCTCTGTCAACAAAGTCATTCCACAGGTTGACATTCTTGGTATTAATGTCATTAAGGCTCCTAGAATATTGTCTCTGGCGGAGAAAATTGTTACGCTCTTGGTGTCGCCACATTGAAAATATTTCTCAAGATTCACAAATCAGAACAAAGTACTGACACGCAGCAACAGTTTTTTTTTTCGTTGTGAAGTCTGTTCTTTAGCCAAGTAAATATTACCAAAGTTTTCCGCAATTTAGGAATGAAAGTAATACAAGATGATCAATTTATTTTCTCCTGTGTGTTGTTCCTGATGAATATTAATCCATAGTTTTCCAGAAAAGTGTATAAAGAGACTCCTAAGCAGTCATTCAACCAAACTACAATGTTTTCAATAAGACTAAGGTCTTCAAGATGATATATAAATAATTTTGTGTAGGCACCTAAAATTGAGCATTGAGGTGTTTTTCCCCATATTGTCCCATCAAATCACTTACACACAAATGAATCTATTACACTACATCAGCTAGTCATATCCTATGTAGTATCAATTCTTTCAGTTACCAGAGTAAAGGTAAAAGTTTTTAAGAAAAAATAATAACAAGGTTTCCCACACCACAGTACTTCGAGAGATTTATTCAGTTGCTTCCACAAGAAATGTACAGTAAATTCATATACTTGTCAATTATCTATATATAGAAAACTCTATAAATGTATAGTGATTTCAGGTCAAATGAGAGAAAACCTGATATCCACATAATCTCTGTGCATCAAACACATTCCTTTTGTTTCAATGTAATATATCAAAGGACACAGCCAGTGCAAGACAAAGGAAAGTATTGACTTGTATATTTAAACCAAAACATTCTTCTTATAAAAAACTATGAAATTTGACGGTTTATCCTCACACAATAGCTGTAAAATCCCTTACTGGCAGACAGGTGGATTAAATGACATTCACCACTTGTTGAACATGCTGCAACAATATAAGCATGTAAAACGACAACATTTGTGCAGGTGCATGTTAAACTGGCATGCTAGTTTTGCCTAAATAACTGCCTGCTGGTAACAAATGTATAATGTCTTTGCTTTATGCTCTTTCAAGTACAGCACTATCAAGAACATCCTGTGACAGTACATCGGTGCATTACACAGGTATGCATTAAGCAACATATACATGTAGCTGAATACATGTTTTAGTCACTATTTTCCTTTACTATATAAAAACTATAATACCTAAATACTAATACTACAAACCCCAACAGTGTTAAATATTTTAATCTATTGGCACAATCCAAGGCCTCAATCACCTTTCCAATCTGTTTGCTGATAAGAGGATTATTATATATACCTATATACTCAGGTAAAAAAACAAAAATGCCAGTTTCAAATGTTGGCTAAGATACCCTCACCTGTAATATTTTCTTTTAAAAATCATCTGTTAAGGGGCTACAATGAATGAATTAATCCCTGTATTTGACAAATCTACAAATCATCCCCTTTGAAAATCATTAAGACTTGTATATGAATACATTTATAAACAAATATTAGCCTTGTGAAAAATAATTAGGAATGGGGTATCACTTTGGTCAAGATGTACACTTGATGAAGAATAAAACTCCTATGGCATATTCGAATAACAACAATCCATTTTCTCTCTTTTACACCTTGTATCTTCCCACTTTTTGAAAACTCTAGGAAAATACCATGCACTAGGGATGGAAATCTTTCTGAATTCCTGTCCACTGAACCAGCAATTGAAACACACAGTGTCTGCAGACAACTGGCTATTATGCCTGTTTCAACTTGTCCACAAAGACTTCAGTTGATATGATATCTCTGGTACAAAATATATCTACCATTATTCCACATAGGGTGTATCTGATGTTGTCAGGTTGAGCTTCTTCATACACACCACTTGCAGACCAAACTTAGTACTGACAATAACAGCTGACAGGAGAATGGACAGATTTTGGCCCTGAGGGGACACCAAGAGATATGTGTATTTATCTGACCAAGCTGCAGTGCAGAAATTCCTATACCAGCTGACAAGGGCGATATATATATATATATATATATATATATATATATATATATATATATATATATATATATATATATATATATATATATATATATATATATATATATATATATATATATATATATATATAAACACACACACACATATATATATATATATACACACACACATATATATATATATACATAATACTGAGAGGTTTGGTATGTTGGTATGTCCCATGTGAAAGATTAGGAAGTATAAACATGTCAAGGTTTCACATTTCATTCTACTGACTATATCCCAGTAGGATGGTTATAGGAATATATGATAGATTACAAATCACAAACAAGAGTCCATTCAAGGGACTGATGCTCTACTGGGAGAAAAGAATTTTTCCAGGAATTCAGGGGGAGTAGTGACAACAAGATTTTTAAGACAGTTGTCATGGCAGCCATATTGGATGTACAACTAGTACCATTTTCATTTAGGACCAACTAGGTATCATCAGAAGTCTTTTGGTGAAAATACCTTGTTGATATAGCCATCCATTTGAGAGGAGTAGAGAGCAATATTTTCAAGATAGCCACCATGGTGACCATATTGAGGGTTATTCATTTTCATTATGGAACAACCAGACACCAAAAGAACTCTTCTGATGAAAAAAACATGTCAAAATGACTTTCCATTTAAGAGGAGTAGCAAAAACAAGATTTTCTAGATGGCCAAATACTGGACATCAAATATCACCATTTTAATTTAGGATCAACAAGACATTATAAGAAGTCTTTTCGTGAAAACCCCATGCTGATATGAGCATTTATTCATGGAGAAATAGTAATAACAAGCTTTTCAAGCTGGCCACTGTGGCAACCATATTAAACATCAGATCAGCAACATTTTCATTTAGAACCAGCTAGACATCATAAGAAGTCTTCTGGTGAAAACATCATGTAAATATGATGTTTCATTCAGGAGGAGTCCCAATAACAAGATTTCCAAGATGGTTACTGTGGCAGCCATATTGGACATTAGATCTACACTATTTTCATTTAGGACCAACTTGACATCATAAGAAGTCTTTTAGTGAAAACCTCATATTGATATGATCATCCATTCAGGAGAAGTAGTGATAACAAGATTTTCAAGATGGCTACTTTGTGGCAGCCATATTACATGTTAGATCGGCACCATTTTCATTTAAGACCAACTGGACATCATAAGAAGTCTTTTGGTGAAACTCCATGACAATGTGACTTTCTGTTCCAGTGGAGTTGTGATATTAAGATTTTCAAGATGGCTGCTGTGACATCATAAGAAGTCTTTTAGTGAAAACCCCATGTTGATATGACCATCCATGCAGGAGAAGTAGCAATAACAAGATTTTCAAGATGGCCACTGTGCAACTCATATTGGAAATCAGATCTGTACCAAAAAGGAGTAACAACAACACAATTTTCAAGATGGTCATTGTGGTGGCCATGTTGGATGTCTGAGCAGTACCATTTTTATTTCGGACCAACTTTGAGTTTCGTGGCAATCCTCCAAGTAGTTTAGGAGCAGTAGCAATAAGATGAACTAAAACAAGAGTCCCTAGAAGGGACTGATTTTCTACTGGATGAAAAGAATTTCCAGGCAATCAAGACAAGACCATTTCTTCCTTTTACCAATGTCTACCATTCTGAATGATGAAAACACATGGTCTCACATCATTTCATTCATGCTGCAAGATGGTGGCCAGGTAAACAATTGCCTAGAAGTACTTTGTCAAATTCATCTTGCATTTTTGTAATCATGGATATTGTTCATCTAAATACTTAAAGGCTTTTGGTAAATCCTCATTGTGACTGATCCTGTTAAAAATTGTTTTTTTTAAAAATATTTACCAGAATACTGCATACGAATAAAATGTTGGTCAATCTAACAATGTCAATACTGTAGAAAATTTTCAATGGATCCAGTCTATTTGAGTTCTCTGGATTCACCCAAGAGGATATTCATGATGTGGAAGTAAATTCATACAGAAAGATAATCCCAGATTTTATCCAGATACAAAAAAATTCAAGACAGTATCCCTATCCATGTCAGGAACAACTCATCATTGAAGCAGATGAATGAACCTAGGACTAATTTCAAACTCTACAAATACCATAGCATGTGTCCAAAACCACTACTTCACATGAAAATAAAGTTAAAAGTACTGTATTCCAATCAACAAATACCATTTTATTTCAGGGCAGTGAATGCTTGGCTTTGACTTATAATGGATTTCTTGAACTGTGTCAAGACATAAACAATGGATCTAACACCAGCACTGTGTCATCAGAGCCATCCTCAACTTGGCCCATAACCAACACTGTTATCTGTGCCTTTCAAACAAAGCCATAAAAACAAACTCCCTTGCTCAAGTAGACACAAGCTACACAGGGTCTATTACTTAACACCACGCTCTCCCCTAGCCCTGGTAGACCCATATACACTTCATCAAATTGTAGAAGACACTGCCACTAATCAAGATAATGAAAATTGAAGTACAGGCAGGCACAAGCCACATTGTGCCTAAATATATAACAGCTCTAACACCTCTTCTGTTTAAGCCCAGATAGACCCAGATATAGTTCATTAATCCTCTCTTCAAGCCCAGGTAGACCCAGATATACTTCATCAAAGTGTAAAAGACAATGATGAGACTTCTTTTAAACACAATTCAAGTCATATTTCACAGTGCCATGGAAAATTATGTTCTAAGTGACTAGATAGTTATGATCAGGGATCTTAATCTATATGCACATGTGTATATGTGTGTGCAAACACACACACACAGTTTCAAGGCAATCCTGAAAATAGTTTAGGAGGACATCGGACGACAGATCAGCACCATTTTTATTCAAGACCAAGTAGACATGATACAGAGTCTTTTAGTGAAAACCCAATGTTGATATGCCCATCCATTCAGGAGTAGCCATAACAAGATTTTCAAGATGGCTGCCATGGAAGCCATATTGGATATTAGATTGGCACCATTTTCATTTAGGACAAACTAGACATTATAAGATGTCTTTTGGTGAAAACCCTATGCTGATATGACCATCCATTCAGGAGAAATAGCCATAACAAGATTTTCAAGATGGCTGCTGTGGTGGCCATGTTGGACAACAGATCAGCACCATTTTCATTTAGGATTAACCGGATATCGTAAGAAGTCTTTCAGTGAAAACCCCATGCTGATATAACCATGCATTCAGGAGTAGTAGCAATTGCAAGATTTTCAAGAGGGCTGCCATAGCAGCCATATTGGATGTCATTTTGGCACCATTTTCATTTAGGACAAAGCAGACATCATAAGAGGTCTTTTAGTAAAAATCCCATGTTCATATGACCGTCCATTCAGGAGAAGCAGCTATAACAAGATTTTCAAGATGGCTGCCATGGTTGCCATATTGGACTTCAGACTAGCACCATTTTCATTTAGGACTAAGTAAACATCATAAAAAGTCTTTCAGTGAAAACCCCATGTTGAAATGACCATCCATTCAGGAGAAGTAGCAATAACATTTTCAAAATGGCTGCCATGGTGGCCATATTGGATGTTAGATCTGCATCATTTTTATCTAGGACCAGCTAGACAGCACATAAAGACTTTTAGTAAAAAACCCATGCTGAAGCAAAAGCCATAGCAAGATTTTCAAGGTGGCTGCCATGGCAGCCATATTGGATGTCATATTGGCACCATTTTTATTTAGGCCCAAGCATGTTAATATGACCATCTATGTAGGACGTGTAGCTATAACAATATTTTCAAGATGACTTCCATGGTGGCCATATTGGACTTCAGATTAGCACCATTTTCATTTAGGACTAAGTAGAAATCATAAGAAGTCTTTCAGTGAAAACCCCAGGTTGATATGATCATCCTCTCAGGAGGAGTAGCAAAAACAAGATTTTTTAGATGGCTTCCATGGTGGCCATATTGTATTTCAGATTAGCACCATTTTCATTTAGGACTAAGTAGACATCAAAAGAAGTCTTTTAGTGAAAACCCCATGTTGTTCAGGAAGAGTAGCAATAACAAGATTTTCAAGATGGCTGCCATGGGAGCCATATTGGGTATCATATTGCACCATTTTCATTTAGGACCAACTAGACATTATAAGAAGTTTTTCAGTGAAAATCCCAAGCTGATATGTCCATCCATTCAGTGATAACAAGATTTTCAAGATGACTGCCATGGTTGCCATATTGGACATCAAGTCTGCACCATTTAGGACCAAATAGGCATCATAATAAGTCTTTTAGTGAAACACCATGTTGATATGACAATAGATTCAGAAGGAGTAGCAATAATAAGATTTTCAAGGTGGCTGCTGTCTCAGTTATATTGGATGTCTGAACAGCACCATTTTCATCTAGGACCAACTTGACCATGGGATGAAAGTGTGTGTAAAGTTTCATGGCAATCCTCCAAGTAGTTCAGGAGTAGCGATAAGAAACTTGTGCTAATGGATAGACGTACGGAAAACAGACAACAGACCATCCCATAAGTTCTTCTGGTCTATGACCAGTAGAGATAAAAAAACTGCCAGTATCTGCTTCAAGTAGTAAAGTTCTAATTGGTTTGGTTTGGTGTTTTACAGCACAGCAACACATAAAGAATATTTAGTGCAATGGCAATTGGAGTTAAGTGTTCTGTCCAGGGGAAAACCATGGTAGCTGACCCAGGCTGATCATATAGTAGGATTGAAATCCACGCTCTTCTGGTCACAGAGTCTGGCACTCTAGCCACACAAAGTTTTACTTAACGTTTTATAGTTTTACTGTTGCCAAATACTTTTCTTCTGTCTGCATCCTACTGCAAAAAACAACTGTATTTATTTATATACAGTGAAACCAGACCAGAAAGGACAGTCAAGTGACAAAGACAATTTGTTTTGTATGTCCAGATATCCGTTATAGAGGTTACATTTTTCTTTTGTATGTCCAGATATCCGTTATAGAGGTTACATTTTTGTTTTGTATGTCCAGATGTTCTTTATAGAGGTTACATTTTTGTTTTGTATGTCCAGATATCCGTTATAGAGGTTACAATTGAAAAGGAAATAAAAACGGTTCTTATATGTCCTCTATGTAGTGATCTTTATATATAAGCTGTCCATTAAGACAAGTTTTTTGCAGTGTATCTCGTATTCATAAATCCTACTGGAGTCTCCTTTGACCACACTACACTGATCATATTAACCACACTACAATGATCATATTAACCACACTACACTAATTTCAGTCAAGACATATTTCTAAAGGGGCTCCCTAAGGGAAGAAAAAAGTCTATTAGAGCAGGCATGTAACCTATGGCCCATCAGCCGGATCTGGACCATGATCTGGTTTTATCCGCTTATTCACATCATAGAGTGTTTCTTTAAAAATCGCTTATCCGGCCTGCACTCCCCTGGAGAAAATTGCACATACCTGTATTAGAGTATTTCAAGGTTGTGTAAACTGAGTAGCTTTATCTCAAAATATAGCCTGCATAGTTTAACTATGTACCACTAAGAAGCAAATGAATATATTTACAAACAAGAGTCCCTAGAAGAGACTGAATCTCTATTGAGCAAAAAGAATTTCCAGAAATAAAGATAAAGCCATTTCTTCCTTTTAACTGTCAAATGTTGAAACCATCTCTGATATTCTTCTGCGATAAAAAGATTTTAAAATTAGCTGCTGTGGTACACATAGTTAATTTCAGCTTGCCATCATCACTAGTGCATCTTTAAACAAGAGATGCTCAAAGGGACTTGACACTCTACTGGGCAAAAACAATTCTAGGAATTCAAGATAGGACCATTTCTTCCTTTTAACTGCTGAGTGTTGAAACCATCTCTGATATTCTTCAGTGATAACACGATTTTAAAATTAGCTGGTGTGGTACACATGTTTGATGTCAGCTTGCCATCACTAATGCATCTTTAAACAATAGTCCCTCAAAGGGACTTTACGCTCTACTGGGCAAAAACAATTTCTAGGAATTCAAGATATGACCATTTCTTCCTTTTAACTGCTGAGCATTGAAACCATCTCTGATATTCTTCACCGATAACAAAATTTTCAAATTAGCTGCTGTGGTGGACATCTTGGATGTCAGATTGACACCATTTTCATTTAGGACAAAGCAGACATCATTAGAAGTCGTTTGGTGAAAACCCCATGTTATAAAGTCTTCGTGGCAATCATATTGGATGTACAACTGGCACCATTTTTATTTAGGACCAACTAGGTTTCATAAGAAGTCTACTGGTTAAAACCCCATGCTGATATAGAAAATCATTTGGAGAGGAGTAGACATAACAATATTTTCAAAATATGACTTTCCATTCAGGAGCAGTAGCAATGACAAGATTTTCAAGATGGCTGCTGTGGTGGTCATATTGGACATCAGATCAGCACCCTTTTCATTTAAGGCCAACTGGACATCATAAGAAGTCTTCAGGTCAATATAACTTTCTGTTCAAGGAGAGTTGTGACAAGATTTTTAAGATGGCTGCCATAGTGGCCATATTGGATGTCAGATTGGCACCATTTTTATTTAGGACCAATTAGACATCATAAAAAGTCTTTTAGTGAAAACCCCATGTTGTTATGACCATCCACTTAGGAGTAGTGATAACAACATTTTCAAGATAGCCGCTGTGGCGGCCATAATGAACATCAGATCAGCACCATTTTCATTTAGGAACATCTACACACCATAAGAAGTCTTTTACTGAACACCCCATGTTGATATGACCATCCATCAGTTGTGATAACAAGATTTTTCGTTTCTTTTCAACAGGTTCTTTACTTATAAACTCCAACTCTAACAAATGCAATATTGGATCTTGTTCATCTGAAGAAAAAAAATTTCCAACCTCAAATGTTTCAAATAATTCTAATCCAATCTTTTCATATCTATTATAGAACAGCAAGATAACTGAAGTTCATATAAACCTTGCTTTATGTTTATAAATTGTTAGAACATAAATATAATACCCTGCCCCCCACCCCTTTCTGGAATATGTGATACCTTGCTTAAGTGACTTGAATGAAACTTGACCAACATCAATGAAGCATGAAAAAAGGTAAAACTTAACACCTCCCTCTCCCCTAGCCCTGTTAGACCCATATACACTTCATAAAATTGTAGAAGACAATGCCACTAATGAAGATGATGAAAATCCAAGTATATGTAGTGCTAACCAAGCAAGACCCCATTTCTTTACACCTTCACCTGAATAGGCAGGCACAAGCCACAGTGCCTAAATATAAAACACCTCAAACACCTACATCTCTCCAAGCCCAGGTAGACCTAGATATACTTCATCAAAGTGTAAAAGACAGTGACGCTATTCACGATGAGACTTCTTTCAAACACAATGCAAGTCACAGTTCAGTGTCACGGAAAATTATGTTTTAAGTGACTTGATAGTTATGATCAGGGATCTTAGTCTAAATGTGCATGTGTGTGTATGTATGTATTATGTGTGTGTGTGTGTGTGTGTATATATATATATATATATATATATATATATATATATATATATATATATATATATATATATATATATATATATATATATATATATATATATATAGTTTCAAGGAAATCCTGAAAGTAGTTTAGGAGTAGTGATAACAAACTTGTGCTAATGGACAGATGGACATTGGACAAAAGACAACAGATCAGCATCATTTTCATTAAGGACCAAGCAGACATGATAAGGAGTCTTTTAGTGAAAACTAGATGTTCATATATGCTGATATATGCCCATCCATTCAGGACGAGTAGCGATAACAAGACTTTCAAGATGGCTGCCATGGTGGCCTTATTGGATGTTAGATCTCCCCCATTACCATTTACAACCAACTAGACATCACAAGAAATCTTTTACTGAAAACCCCATGTCAATATACCTTTCTGTTCAAAAGGAGTTGCATTAAGAAGATTTTCAAGATGGCTGGCATGGTGGCCATATTGGACTTCAGATTGGCACCATTTTGATTTAGGACTAACTAGATATGACCATCCATCTAGGAGGAGTAGTTATAACAAGATTTTCAAGATGGCTGCTGTGGTGGCCATATTGGACCCCAGATCATCACCATTTTCATTTACGACTAACTAAACATTATAAGAAGTCTTTCGGCGAAAGCCCATGTTGATAAGACCATCCATCCAGGAGTAGTAGTGATAACAAGATTTTCAAGATGGCTGCCATGGCAACCATATTGGATGTCAGATTGACACCATTTTCATTTAGGACCAAGTAGACATCATAAGAAGTCTTTAAGTGAAAACCTAATGTTGATATGACCATCCATTCAGGAGGAGAAGCAATAACAAGATTTTCAAGATGGCAGCCATATTGGAAACCTGATCAACACCATTTTCATTTAGGATAAGAAGTCCTTTCAGTGAAAACCCCATGTTGATATGACCATCCATTCAGGAGGAGTAGCAATAACAAGATTTTCAAGATGGCTACTGTGGTGGGCATATTGGATGTCAGATCTGCACCATTTTCATTTAGGTCCAACTAGACATCATATGAAGTCTTTTAGTGAAAACCCCATGTTGATATTACCATCCATTCAGGAGGAGTAGCAATAACATGATTTTCAAGATGGCCACAATGGTGGCCATATTGGATGTCCCAGCAGCACCATTTTCATCTAGGACCAACTAGCCCATGAGATGAATGTGTGTAAAGTTTCATGCCAATCCTCCAAGTACGGTAGTTTAGGAGGTGTAGCAATAACAAACATGTTCTAACGGACAGATGGATGATGGATGACAGACCATCCCCATAAACTCTTCTGGTCTATGACTGGTAGTGCTATAAAAAAACACACAAAACACATTATCAAGGAGTACTGGCATTCGATGTGACTGATACACGTGGTGAACATCAATTTAAATTCTGGGTCTTTATCTTAATGGTTAAACTTCAGAAGACAATTAAAAGAAAATATCAGTGTTAATGCTGCCACAAAACTAGCCACTATTCAGTGGTGCCCTATCAGTGTTAATGCAGCCACAAAACTAGCCACTATTCAGTAGTGTCCTATCAGTGTTAATGCTGCCACAAAAGTAGCCACTATTCAGTAGTGCCCTATCAGTAATAATGCTGCCACAAAACTAACCACTATTCAGTGGTGCACTATCAGTGTTAATGCTGCCACAAAAGTAGCCACTATTCAGTGGTGCCCTATCAGTAATAATGCTGCTACAAAACTAACCACTATTCAGTGCTGCCCTATCAGTATTAATGCTGCCACAAAACTAACCACTATTCAGTGGTGCCCTATCAGTATTAATGCTGCCACAAAACCAGCCACTATTCAGTGGTGCCAGTTTCAATTTATATTGACAGACACAAATGAGCTGGGCTTTAAAGTTGACAATCTTCTTGTTTATTTGATTTGTCTTACTCCAGCACCCTTCACTGCATATGAACAAAGTTTTTTTTTTTAAAGGGGAGTATTGGAGCCATGTCTCAGACACACTGTATTTTAGTTCAACAGTACAATAATGTTACAGTATGGTATGTACACCAGTCCAATGAGAACTGGGCAGTGGTTAAATTATAACGGGTGGTGTCTTCTCTACCAATGTTTGACCCTGAAATGACAGTACACTACAACCTGTCTTGAAAGACCACTTTTATGAGAGACTACCTGTCTTGAGGCACCAGATTTTCATGCACAGATGTATTGGTCATATAGTGTTTTGACCAGTCATGGGAGACCACCTGTCTTGAGAGACCATACTATTTTGGCAGAAGAGGTGGTCTTTCAAGACAGGTTCTACTGTACTAGGTAACAGGAGATATCATAATAACTTCCTCTTTGGCCAAATCAATACATACAGATATGTCAGATATCTGAGCAGTCTCTGGGATAAGTAGCACATAAGTTTCACACCTACCAGAACCAGTAAATAGTTAAGTTTTACTTGGCCGAGCCAATTTTTGCAGGTTAGGACAAGAGGACAAGTGGTAGTCCTGAACCCAGATAAGTTATACTGGACTGAACTACTAACTTTGTCACACCTGAGTAAGCTTCTATGTCACACCTGAGTAAGCTTCTATGTCACACCTGAGTAAGCTTCTATGTCACACCTGAGTAAGCTTCTATAGCTATCACAGGTTATGCTGCCAACTTAGCTCATACACTGATGGTCCTTCAAGCTGTTAAACAGCTGTATATTTACAAACAAAAGTTGACAAAGGTACTGTGCATTAGGTCTGTTTGGACTATTAATCATACAATATTACACTATTTATGAAAGCATACTTTATGTGGCACAAAATGGACTTCTAGAATAGTGTCATGCCAAACATTCAGCTAGTATTTATGTGAAGCTATAAAATGATCAAATTTCATAAGGTCATACATATAACATAACAAATTTCATAATGTCATACATATAACATAACAAACTTCATGTCATACATACAACATAACAAATTTCATAATGTCATACATACAATATAACAAATTTCATCTACTGAGAGATCACCTCTGATCAATATCCCTTCCAAGAGCAATCATTATATATATATATATATATATATATATATATATATATATATATATATATATATATATATATATATATATATATATATATATATATATATATATATATATATAAACACACACACATATACATCCATGCAGCCAGATTTCAGGAAGGTTTCGTTTCAAAACAAAGTTTCTAAATAGATTGTAACTCTAATATAAAACGTGCAGTCTGCAGTTTCAACCACCTAGTTATGAATATTACTTGGTGATTTTCTTTTTCCCTAATAAGTTGTAAATAATACAGTTTATTTTCTTCAAGACAATTCATTATCTGGTAAGTGTTCTCAGTAGTTTCTTTTTATCAAGATAATTCGTTATCAGGTATGTGTTCTCAGTAATTTCTTATTTCAAGATAATTTATTATCAGGTATGTGTTCTCAGTAATTTCTTATTTCAATATAATTCATTATCAGGTATGTGTTCTCAGTAATTTCTTATTTCAAGATAATTCATTATCAGGTATGTGTTCTCAGTATTGAAACATCTGTTCCTCCTAAATTTGTGTTTGTAAAACATGTATCCCTCAACAATAAATGTCTAAATGCAAAACAAAAATATCAATTTAAAATGTGAAAATTTTCTACATTTCCATGAAAACTTAATCAGGTTATCTAAATATGCATACAAACATAAATGCCAAATTTCATTTTTTTACATCGAGTGATTTTGCTAAATCATGCAAACAAGCTTTCATCAAAAAGTATTAAAAAGTGTGAGAAATTGAACCATGGCTGTGTAACACCTGTAGATAATCCATACATGATAAGTATACAAATAAGCATACACAATTTAATTTGTTTGCCTCAAGTGGTTTTAGCTCATCTGTGCTAAGAAGATTTTTCTCAAAAAGTCGAAAGTCCAAAAACCACTGCTGTTTACGCCTGAAAATCTAATCAGGTCCGCTAAATACAGAATACAAGAAACCTAATGGAAGCCTACTGTTGTACTGTAACAAGATTACACTTTAAGTATCATCATTACTAAATACAGAATACAATGTTAAAGGTTCTTAATCTGCAAATGGAATTACACATACCTCAGGATACTCAGGATAATAAATTCTATATCTTGGACTCCGCAACATTGTGAAATCCACAATATCCAAATAATGGTTTAGATGTAATCCTTTTCCTCCTGTATTGTAACATTCACAATATCCAAATAATGGTTAACATGTAACCCTCCTCCTGTACTGTAACACTCACAATATCCAAATAATGGTTAACATGTAACTCTCCTACTTTATTGTAACACTCACAATATCCAAATAATGGTTAACATGTAACTCTCCTCCTGTATTGTAACATTCATAATATCCAAATAATGGTTAACATGTAACTCTCCTCCTGTATTGTAACACTCACAATATCCATATAATGGTTAACATGTAACTCTCCTCCTGTATTGTAACATTCATAATATCCAAATAATGGTTAACATGTAACCCTCCTCCTGTATTGTAACACTCACAATATCCAAATAATGGTTAACATGTAACCCTCCTCCTGTATTGTAACACTCACAATATCCAAATAATGGTTAACATGTAACTCTCCTCCTGTATTGTAACATTCATAATATCCAAATAATGGTTAACATGTAACTCTCCTCCTGTATTGTAACACTCACAATATCCATATAATGGTTAACATGTAACTCTCCTCCTGTATTGTAACATTCATAATATCCAAATAATGGTTAACATGTAACCCTCCTCCAGTATTGTAACACTCACAATATCCAAATAATGGTTAACATGTAACCCTCCTCCTGTACTGTAACACTCACAATACACACAAGGAGACTATAACATGTCTTTATATATACCAGTACACAGTATGCAAATTGTATCCAAGCAAATCCCAAGTTTTATCTATCTTATACATGCAGAACCTGATATCCAAAATCTTCGTTCCCAAGTCTTTTTTTTTATTTTAAATTTTGCACATACATCCTATGTCTAATTTCTGCATCATACACAATTATAGAAAAGTTATATTTCCTAGCACATCACTGCTTCATTTCTGTGACGTAAACACTATTACATAGGGTAACCCATATGCACTGCAAACACTTGTACAGAAGTTCCATACATCTTCTGCACACTCATCACAATATGTTGTGATAATTATCAACATCTCTTTTATTCAAATATGTCAGAACAATTGTAATATCCTATGCCTTCCATTCTTGCCAATACCATCACACCAATTTTTCTGGTCGACTTGGCACACATCAAAGGAAGGCTGAATCTAATCCACATCCCTTACATATCTCTCAGATAAAACCACTTAAATTGCTCCACTTATATCAAAGAAGGTGTCAAGTTATGTATGTCCATTTTAGAGAACACTTTTGCCTTGTGCCACAAGGCTGGAAACAAAGACAACCATATTAAAGCCATCAAATTTGAACCAAAACATACTCTAGGTGTGCAGGTGTATTCAAATGTCTTGTGGGTCACCTGTCCCAATAAAGACTGGATGCATGATTTGGTCCATTTCTTCATAGATCAAGAACATACTCCGATTCAGGTGATTGCCCACTTCCTACACTACAATAATATTACAACAAATCCTCATAGAGTATCAAATCCTACAAATGGATTCAAGCTCTCATATCAATAAAGACAGATTCCATGGAGTATTTCCAAATTCTTACATCCTTTAAGTTCACTTGGTCACTTGTCCTAAGGGCTGGTTATGAGACAATGTCATATCAGGCATGAGTTACCAATACCTACACAGTTCAGGGTATTTATGCAATGGATCAGTGTAACCAAAGATACATGAGAACAATATATAACAACTATAAAATTTATGTTCATATTCAACTAGTATAATGCATAAGCTGGTAACAAATATACATGTTCTAAACAAGAAACAAAATGATCTGATATGAGTTATTTCAAACTGAAGGACATTTTAATCAGAGTTATGTTCTGCCTTTTATCAGTATTTTTTTTCTTTCTTATTTTTCAAGAGCTTATTGGGTTTAAGATACAAGTCAAGTCACTGTCAGAACCTAATAAAGACTATTTAACATGGTCTGCATATTACCTAGCTAGACACCGCATTACTATATAAAAGACCTCTTTATTGCAGGCAGCATTTGAACCAAGTCATACATTTTAAGCTAGAATTTGAATAGTTTCAAGATTCAATCCTTATCTTTTAAATGAACCCACTGCTATACTGGTAAAATGTGGAAGTTAAATAGTAAGGCAATACTTGGTCATAAATAATACTGGTACAATTGTCATTCCTGATAACCTGCAAAACTGAGTATCTGCATAGCCTGCAAAACTGAGTATCTGCATAGCCTGCAAAACTGATTATCTGCATAGCCTGCAAAACTGAGTATCTGCATAGCCTGCAAAAATGGAGTATCTGCATAGCCTGCAAAATGAAGTATCTGCATAGCCTGCAAAAATGGAGTATCTGCATAGCCTGCAAAATGGAGTATCTGCATAGCCTGCAAAAATGGAGTATCTGCACAGCCTGCAAAAATGGAGTATCTGCATAGCCTGCAAAATGGAGTATCTGCATAGCTTGCAAAAATGAATTATCTGCATAGCTTGCAAAAAGTTCACAACAAAAGTTTTAGCCACATTTAAGATTGGTTCCACTGAAAGTAGATACTTGATTTAAAGGATCATAAACATCCAAGAAAAGTATTACTTCTAATACCAGATATTTAAGAAACAAGATTTCCAGTAATGCTTGTACTCCATCACTAGTGCATCTTTAAACAAGAGCAAAAATAATTTCTAGGAATTCAAGATAAGACTATTTCTTCCTTTTAACTGCTGAGTATTGAAACCATCTTTGATATTCTTCAGTGATAAAAAGATTTTCAAATTAGCTGCTGTGGTGGACATACTAAAGGTCAGATTGACAACATTTTCATTTAGGACAAAGCAGACATCATTAGAAGTCTTTTGGTGAAAACCCCATGTCATAATGATCATCCATTTAGGGAGAGTAGTGACAACAAGATTTTCAAGACAGCCATCACTGCAGCCGTATTGAATGTACAACTGGCATGATTTTCATTTATGACCAACTAGGTATCATAAGAAGACTACTGGTCAAAAACCCCATGTTGATACATCCATCCATTTACGAGGAGTAGAGATAACAATATTTTCAAGAGACCACCATGGTGGCCATATTGAGGGTTAGTCATTTTCGTTAAGGACCAACTAAACACCATAAGAACTCTTCTGCCGAAAACCCATGTCAAAATGACTTTATATTTGAGAGTAGTGAAAACAGGATTTTTAAGATGGCCTCATACTGGATGTCAGATCAGCACCATTTTAATTTAAGATCAACAAAACATTATAAGAAATCTTTTAGTGAAAATCCCATGCTGATATGAGAACCCATTCAGGAGAAATAGTGATAACATGATTTTCAAGCTGGCCACTGTGGCAACCATATTAGATATCAGATCAGCGCCGTTTTCATTTAGAATTAACTAGACATAAAAAAAATTCAAGTGAAAACACAATGTCAATATGACTTTCCATTCAGAAGGAGCAGTGATCAGTTTTCAAGATGGCCCCTGTGGCAGCCATACTGGACATCAGATAATCACCATTTTCATTTGGGACTAATTAGACATCATAGGAAGTCTTTTGGTGAAACCCCCATGTCAATATGACTTTTCATTCAGAAGGAGTAACAATAACAAGATTTTCAAAATGGCTGTAGTGGCAGCCATATTGGATCTCAGATTGGCACAATTTTAATTTAGGACCAACTAGACATCATAGAAGAGTTTTAATGAAAGCATCATGTTGATACAACTATTCATTCAGTAGGAGTAGCAATAACAGTAACATGATTTTCAAGATAGCTGATGTGGCGACAATGTTGCATGTCAGATCAGCACCATTTTCATTTAGAACCAACATTATAAGAAGCCTTTCAGTGAAAACCTCATGTTGATATGACCATCCATTCAGGACAAGTAGTAATAACAAGATTTTCAAGATGATTGTTGTAGAGGTCATCTTGGACCTCAGATAAGCACCATATTCATTCAAGACCAACAAGACATCATAAGAAGTCTTTTAGTGAAAATCCCATGTTGATATGACCATCCATTCAGGACCAGTAGCAATAACAAGATTTTCAAGATGGCCACTGTGGCAGCCATATTAAATGTCCGAGCAGCACCATTTTCATTTAGGATGAATGTGTGTGTAAAGTTTCATGGCAATCCTCAAAGTAGTTTTGGAGGAGTAGCAATAACAAACTTGTGCTAATAGACAGACAAACAGATGAAAGACCATCCCATAAGGTCTTCTGGTCTATGACCAGTACAGCTAGAAATAGCATTCTGAGGGTTTTGGTCAAAATTTGAGAATCACCATCTGCAGAAATTTGCAAATGCCGATGTGAACTATTGAACAACCAGTGAAATGATGTGAAGTGATAGAATACATGGTTTTCCTCATATATGCTCATAAATAACCTTTGAATAAGACTGAATTCATTGAGTTAGTTTTTTTTCCAGTGCAAAATATGCATTTATTGTAGTAAATTACATAGTAATAAAGATTTTATTTTGGTTGATATCTCCTAATCAGTTGTGCTAAGTGGCAAACAATTGTGTTCATCATTCATGCATGGGAGTCGATCAAGACAAGCATTATAAAAAAAACCCTGCAAAACTGGTGCAACATTATGTGAATCAATGAACCTTATTTTGACATCAACTCTGATAAGCCCATGAAAAGTCATAGCCCCCTATCATAAAGATGAAAGAAGTATGATTGTAACAGAACACCATAGTGCTAGTTATATTCCATACTCTTTTTCCTACAAGCCCTTAAAAAGAAAATTCATTGTCTAATACCAATACATATATAGTGGTGCAACCAGACTGATCTCTGGCAGGATCATAACATACAAAGTATGAAGCAGCCAAACCATAATGCCCCTTTCATTTGTAGCAATTTATGAGATGCGATACGCATACAATTGCTGAATGAATAGAAGAACATATTACACGCATATTTCCTGAGCATGTGACATTTTTTATTACCATATTTACGTTTGTATTAAATACCATCCAACTGCAATCGATGTTGTCATGGCATTCTGCACCTGCAGATCACGGTAAATACTTTTTACCTGAAGTTATGAGTAAGATCAACATTGTAGACCCAGCTCTGTCATGGCAGCTTTATATACCAGAAGATAATGGTGTACAGTGCTTACTTTAAGTCATGAATATAATGAACAGTGTATACCCAACTGTCATTGCAACTTTATGTACCAGCAGATCATGGTGTACACTGCTTACTTTAAGTCATGAATATAATGAACAGTGTTGACCCAGCTCTGTCATGGCAGCTTTATGTACCAGCAGATCATGGTGTACACTGCTAACTTTAAGTCATGAAGATAATGGACAGTGTAGACCCAGCTCTGTCATGGCTTTATGTACCAGCAAATCATGGTGTACACTGTTTACTTTAAGCCATAAGTGTGATGAACAGTGTAGACCCAGCTCTGTCATGGCAGCTTTATGTACTAGCAGATCATAGTGTACACTTCTTATTTTAAGTCATAAGTGTGATGAACAGTGTAGACCCAGCTCTGTCATGGCATTATGTACCAGCAGATCATGGTGTACACTGTTTACTTTAAGTCATGAATATAATGAACAGTGTCGACCCAGCTCTGTCATGGCAGCTTTTTGTACCAGGAGATCATAGTGTACATTGCCCATGTTATATCATAAGGGTGATGAACAGTGTAGACCCAGCTAAGTCATGGCACCCCTATGTACCAGCAGATCACATATAAATTGTTTATTTAAAGTTCTGAGTATGATAAACAGATCTAGCTCTGTCATGCCATTATGTACATGTACCAGCAGACTCTGTTGTACACTGTTTACCTGAAGTCATGAGTAAGTTTAAGAGAGTAGACCCATGCAACCCTGCAGGCACATTTTTCATCGGACAGAGCTGATGTACACTGTTTACTTGAAATTATGAACAGGATGAAAAGTGTAGACCGATGCAACCATGCAGGCACATTATGAGGTGACAGATCATGGCATACACTGTCTACCTAAGTCATGAGTAAGATCAACAGTGTAGATCCACCTGTATCAGGCACATTATGACAAAGATCAACAGTGTAGATCCAGCCCTGTATCATTCATATTATGAGTAAGATCAACAGTGTAGATCCAGCCCTGTATCAGACACATTATCAGGGGACAAATCGAGTCTACACTATTTAAGTCATGAATCTGATGACAAGTGTAGACAGTTCTGCAGGAATATTACAGGGGAACAGATCTTGTCTACACTCTTTACCAGAAGTCATGAGCAAGATGAACAGTGTAGACCCAGCCCTGCAGTCACATTATTGGGGGAAAGATTGTTGTTTTACTTAAAGTCACAAACAAGATGAACAATGTAGACCCAGCCCTGCAGTCACATTATTGGGGGAAAGATTGTTGTTTTACTTAAAAGTCATGAGCAAGATGAACAGTGTAGACCCAGCCCTGCAGTCACTTTATTGGAGGAAAGATTGTTGTTTTACTTAAAGTCACAAACAAGATGAACAGTGTAGACCCAGCCCTGCAGTCACATTATTGGGGGAAAGAGTGTTGTTTTACTTAAAGTCACATACAAGATGAACAGTGTAGACCCAGCCCTGCAGTCACATTATTGGGGGAAAGATTGTTGTTTTACTTAAAGTCACAAACAAGATGAACAGTGTAGACCCAGTCCTGCATGAACATAATTGGGGGGGGGGGGGGAGGCATGGAACATAATTGGGGGGGAGGCATGGGGGGGGGGGGGAAGAAGATCTGGTGTACACTGTTTACTTGAAGTCATGAATAAGATGAACAGTGCAGACCAAGCCCTGAACGCACATTACTGGGGAATAGATCTAGTCTATATACTCTTTTCAGTTGGCTGTGTTACACACAAATATGGTACTCAAAATGAAAATGTATACTACACAGCTATGCAACATCAATTAATGCCATTGTTCCAATTTTTACAAAAAGTGAAACTGAAAAAATTATTCAAATATTTTGAAGAATCAAAGTTCAAGAGAAGTATTTATGAGTTTATCAATAAATGACAGGTACTGACAAAAGTTAGTCCTCCCACAGGAAGAACATGTACATGTAAGGTCATGTCAACTTAATATGACTTCATGTTATGCTCATATCAAGATATGAAAAATCCCCACTGCCCCCTCCCAACCTCCAAAGGTAACAGCCAACAGCCAAAGAAATGTTATTTTATTTTATTGAAGCAAAACAAGTACAGTGGTCCTTGACTATAATGCTGTTAAATGGAGTCATAAAAGTGTCCTGTATTATAAGTCAGGTTACCTTATACTGAGATACCGTATATATTTGCATATAAGCCGATACCAACTGCAAACTGCATAGACCCAGATTATACGTGAGTACATACGGTATATTTAATATCACAACTACATACATTCCAGTAAGAAGGACAGGGTCTGCATGTAGAGTCCACAATTAAAGTATTGCTAATAAACTGTAAGCAAAACCTTAACTGGTGTCAACAATGACAATGTCAGCAGAAAATTTATTGCTATGTGTCACTTTCCACAAGCAGAGTGGTCTGAGGCACTCGCCTTTACAGATCAATCACACAGCTCACCGCTGTCCATGTGAGTTCGAGTCTCAACTTGACCAATGTGGGTACATGTATGCTTGCCAGCAGATTCCCGTGGGTTGATGGTTCTTCCTCCACCAAATGTAAACTAGCCACCATGTATATCATGTGCTGAAAAATGGTGTTGAATCCCACAATATCCAACCAAACCTCACTTTTCACTAACATGAGCTCGAAAAGAATGGGATATATGACTACACAGTACTAGTGTTAAAGAAGGGACTGTGCTACACTCAGGCACATGATAGTAGTGGATCTCTGAATACCTATCTGCATTATCATATACACAAAACTGCAATTACATCCGCATTCAAAACATCACAAATTCAAGATGCTAAAAAATACTTGTGAACATTTTTATAACGGCGTATTAAGAATACTGTCAACACAGGGCTGAGCAAATCCAATGGCCTGATGTCCCAAACTATTCATTTTCGAAGTCGGGCAAGTAAAATTTACCAGGTCGCTTGTCCGGGACGTGACTTTTTCCTATCTTAAAAAAAGTCGGTCAAGTGCTTATTTTCATGCCATAATCACTGTAAGGGTGCAAATTTCTGTTGATGTATTTGGTAGAGCACTGCAGAGAATATAGAGCACATTAGTTTTGGCAGAGAACAATTAATTAGATTTATGAGGAAAGATACCGTATAAAATCGCTAGACTGCGATGGTTAATGTCCGTGTTAGAGGGGCGAAATTGATTCTTAATTAAGCCTTCATTGTTGCCCTACTGGTACGAAGGTTACTTGGAGGTCTAGAGATCAAAATGTCAGAGTTGAGAGTGTACATAAACCATTTGTAAGCTAGTGGAAGTTGCATTATCTTTTGAAATTCTCCAGAATCAGTTACTTAAATAGCGTGAAATTAGACGGTTACGCTAGCTATGATGAGCATGTATTTATAAAAGGCGGTAGATATATTTAATCCTGATTGGCTACGCTAAATAAGGGACGTGTTTCCCACACGAAATTTCATGGTTTTAATATGCCCCATTGCAAAATTTAATCAAAGTTTTTCTGCAAGAGAAAATATATCTTGACTCAGAGATTGAATTTAGAAGAAGTTCTCTCGTAAAAACAATTATTCAAGGGACCGGATGTCTGGAAAGTTGACGGACACAATTCTGGCGGTAGAAGCGTGTGAGGCTTGAAAGCACAAGGTATTTGCATCAATCTCATGTAATTCGTTGATACCAATATAATTATTTGCTTGAATTTATTTGTTTATATTTGCATGAATTTATTTGTCTGAATTCGTACAATAATCTTCTTTATATGAGTTTGATGAATTGTTTGAATTTGTCATCTTGATTGCTATAAGAATCATGTATTCTAAGAATTCCATGCATTACTTTATTTGATATAAGTTGTCTTAGATGATTTCATGTATGATAAAGACTTGAATGAGTATTCACTGAAATTAATGTAGAAGTGAATTTCATTGATTCATTTGTATAATTGAGACAGGAACTGAAACTGTTATGTCTCGTGCGATGTTAATGTGAATTAGGGATGAAAAAGACATTAGAAATACATTAATCTTCTGAAACTAGGTTTGTTTATGGTCTGTCAGGCTTGGCCTGACCAGATAGCCTTGGGTATCTGTTTGAATTCCGATAGGACGATATCTGACGTAACGAGAGTGGTGTAAGGTTCTATTCTCAGTCGGATATTTGACAGAAGATTTCGGTTGCTTCTCTGTTTATTTTGAAAGGGGAAATAGCTCCATCAACCTACCTACCTACCCACACAAAGTCTGATGGCCAAAGGAGGCGAGATAAGAGAGTGTGAGAAGGAAAAGAGGAAAAACAAGAGGAGAACATCAATCTTGACTGGACAGCAGCATCAAAGTTGGAGTGACCGGCTTATCGCAGGTTATGCAGTCAGACAGGGCAATGACTTCGATTGTTCACTTGATTCTATGATGAACTAATTCTATCATTTAAACAGATCGGCTATTTATATACGTATATTTGTGTTTGAAATTCGGTAAATGATTTATTTAAAAAAGAAGTGTATCTTCCTAATGTAATGTATTATCCCAGTTTGTTTATGTAATTGATTAAATTGTTATGTTTCATGTACGGGGGCTCGTGTTATTCTGTTCTATATATCTGCTTAGATCTCTATTTATTCCATCTATAAATTTCATAATTTATATTATTATTTACTCGATCCAGGCAATAACACAGAGGTCGATCATCCTCTAGTTAACGATAACCAACCAAATAAAGCGGACACCTTGTAACGAGGGTAGTCCGCCACAATCACTTTATCTACCTTTATCTGGCCATTCAAGCCCTCCAGGCATAGTGAATGCTTGATTCCACCTCTCTCCATGTATTTATTTACATCCTGTATCACACCTGCCAGTGGTTTTTATCCATCACACCTGCCAGTGGTCATTGATAACTGTTGCATGACATGCGCATGTTCTATTATCGCCTGACCACATATTGGGCTAAGCGATCAAATTATTGGACAATCAAAACACATGAAACAAAACAAAGCCAGTATGATTAATTAGTAGTGTTTAAACGGCTGTGTTATACTGTGTTTACTCAAACCAGATCCTCACGAACGACTCACCATAGGTTTTTAATCCAGCAAGTCAATCCAAATAAATTTTAATGAAAGGCACTTTACCAACATCTGTGTCGGTTCCCTTTATGAACTGAATAAATGGCAATGATGATTCTTTAAATTTTAATTGATTATACAGAGTATTAACTTTAACGTCCGATATTGCGTTTGAAGTGAAACAATTACACTAATTAAGGAACTATCTCTGTTCTTATTTAAAGGATAAATGTATGTTATAATCACTTTAGAAGTAATTGTCAAGCAAGGTGATATTTACTATGTGGATAAAATGAGTTTACTAAATTATTTTCGCAAGGAATTTAATAAGAACATTCGGAGAAGGAAAATTCATCTGAAAGTGGAGTGGTAAAACGTAAGACTGCCACTGAGTGCAAGGTAACTATTTCTCCAAAGAGACACGAGCCAGACTCTGTGGCAACAAAAAAAATGACAAGAAGTTAGCAAAGTCTGAATTCCAGTAAATTCCTTTCCATTCTTGCTAATGGAAGTACTGATGCTACTGTATTGGAACAAGAAATAGTGCATATAAGATACATGGACAATGGAAGACTGAAAACCTATGATGTAACAAAATGTATAATAGCAACTCATATTTTTAAAAAATGTAATTCTTTTAAGAAATAAATCTGTTGTACATTATTTTCTTTGTTCTTTCGATGGATTAAAGTGAATACATCTCATCCAATCTTGACAAGTGATTTAAATTTTGGGACAAGTGAAAAGGTAGGTAGGAGGAGGGCATCTAAAAAATAAAAAAATTGAATGTATACCAGACAATAAGAGGAAAAACCATTTGTGAACTGAGTTCATTTGGGCTGCATATCATGCTACCTTGTACATTTGTTGGTGGATGAAGTAGTATATTGCAATAAGTATATATTTATCAAATGTTAAAGGACCATCCTCCTCCCACCCTCCACCAATTTTTTTTGTTCAAAGCACAATTATATGTTATTGCAACTACAGTGAAGTTGAACAGAAATTATATACTTTAGTTTGTCTAAATTGTTTGACCCCAAACCCAATACACATCACAAGTCAATACTTCTCTTTCATTTCATAATGCTTTTAAAAAGTATTTATTTGCACTATTGAAAAGCCACAAAAGAGTTTCACAATGTCAATGTTTCAAAATAGATTCTTTTCTATTTAGTGTCAAAGTGACTGCAGAAAGGCATGGCAATTTACTTCCAAGGAAAAATTAAACATTCTCATCTTGAGATAATGGGTTTACAAGGTAAGGAAACCTATTTTCTTGAGAGTGTCTAATGACATCAAAAGCAGTGTGTAAGACCAGTATAGAAAGATCACTGCTTGACTCCATTTGCTTTTCAAAAGACTTCAATCTTACTGGCCCTCTCATCCTTAGAAGACTGATGCCTAATTGGGTTAAAATGGGGAAGAAGTAAAAGTATACACAAAATATACAAAGAATTATTGCCTGTACATAGTTAAAGTGACCCAACAGCCTAACATATGTATGTGACTTGAGTTTGACAAGTGACAGTTAGGGGGGGGGGGGGGGGGGTGGGGGGGGGCCGGGGGGGGGGGGGGGGGGGGCGGGGAGTAAGCATATTTCAAAAGTGAACTAGCTATAATAATGATGAAAATCAAAACTTTCAATAAAACCTTCTACTGCCAAGATAACGTGTAGATGAACGAAATGCATTAAGAAGAAAAGACATGAACTATGCCCGACTCATCACTGGTCAAAATCATGCCAAAATAAAAAATAAAAATAAAATACAAAAAACTTAGTTTTTGAACCATATTTCTGAAAGCAACAAAGTAAATTCTCAAAATATTTCCCCCTCTCCAAATCTGAGGGTTAATTATATATATGAAGTAGACAGTTTCTTAGTTCTATTGCTTACTCTACAAGGAACAGAAATTAATTATTTGTAGAACTTAAGATCTTCTATTTGCTTAAGCTCTGCCTAAAATGTAGTTTTTTTGGGAAGGGTAAAATTAATTTTAATTATGTAATACTTACCTGTCACTATTGTTTAGCTTACTCTTTCCTCAATGGAAAACCCCTCTTCACTGCTAGATACACCATCATCCTGTTCTATAAATTTCTGGAACCGGTGGGTCAATCCAGTCTGATCTCCCATCATAGGCCCATGCACAATAGTGCATCCTTATTATTTTCTCGACTTTGACTAATGAAGAACATCAAAGCAGGGTGAGAGGAGGGCATCTAATAGTGAGAGGTAAATATTACATAATTAAAATTACTTTTACCCCAGTCCCCCCCCCCTTCCACCCCAACCAATAAACTACATTTCAATGTCAATAATACAATAGTGAGAGGTAAGTATTACATAATTAAAATTACTTTTACCCCAGTCCCCCCCCCCCCCAAATAAACTACATTTCAATTTCAATAATACAATACCTGTCACTACTGTTTAGCTGAATTTGTCAGAAAGGAGGTGGCTGATGGAATGTAAGGGAGTAAAATATGGAAAAATTACTCAACTTGTCGCCCAGCCACTGGACTGCTGTAATAGGGACTGTTAGCCCAGCCACTGGACTGCTGTAATAAGGACTGTTAGCTGTTGTTGTGCAGCAGCCAGTCATTGAAGAAAGGAATCCCCTGATACCTCCAGTGCACACCTACTACTCCAATAACTCTGGTAACAACCCTGGGCACTGAGGCTAGACCGAACGACATGGCTTGGAATTGAAATAACTCCTGCCCATTCAAAAACTGGAAGCATTTCTTTCAAGAGGAAAGATCGGGACATGGAAATATGCAAACCTGAAGATCAATGGAAACTGTCCAGTCTGTGTATCTGACAGAATTCCAAACTGATGTTGCAGTTTCCATCTTGAAGGTTTCCTCCCACAGAGAATTTTTTTTTTGGGGGGGGGATCTAGAATTAACCTCAGTTTCACACCCTTCTGAAGACCATAAATATCCGAGAGTAGAATGCTGGTGACTGGATGTTTTGAACCCTCTCTACTGCACCTTTCTGAAGATGGGTGTGCATATCTTCCTTTAACATGATTATATTTTACTGATGGAAGAGGATGGGTGTCCTTAAGAGAGAAGGGAGTTCTGTGAATCACAGACATAAAGCCTTGTTCACTATGGAAAGGACCCACCAATCTTCTGTGATGCTCAACCTGGCCTCTGAATTCAGCACCTGCTTGTATTAAAGGAAGAAGGATGCACTGCAGGAGAGGTGAGGTGTCCCTTGGGATGCCCCCCCACCCCCGCTTGGGAATAGGGGAGGAGACAGCCTTGCCCCTGCCTCTGCAGCTTCTCCATCTTAAGCATGATTGTTGTGGAATGGGCTTATAGGAGGGTTGGCTACTTTGCTACTGTGGTTGCATACCCTTCTTTTGGAAATTGGATTGTCCAATGGCTTGATAAAGCTCTGTTTGTTTATTGGCCGGTTTAGATGGGCCAGTAACTGATGCAAGGAACCTATGTTGGTGGTCCTTAAAATCCTTTGATGCAATGACAGGAATGAGACCAGTGTCAAGTGTACACATCAAAAGTAGTGTTCATGTATGTCAAGTGAACACAGGGTTAGAAGTTAAATTAACTTTTAAAATGTGAATGTGTTTTTTCAAGTTTTTTTCAGGGTTTTAAAATCTTTTTTGAGGTTCAAAACACAAAGCTGTTACATGATTATCTCCATGGTGAGCACAACATTTATTAAAAATTTGAATATCCCCATAACGAGAAAAGAGACTCCGTTACAGAGCGGTGAAGAGACCATTCCATGAGGACTGTTTTGCCCATCTTAGACAGACTGTCCACTAATACATTCTTCTTACATATCAAAAGTAGTGTTCTTACATGTCAAGTGTACACATCAAAATTAATGTAAATGTATGCCAAGTGTATACTACTCATCAGAACTTGTTAGTATAATTTTGATGGGCAATCGCATTGTTGTTTAATTTTGAATATGCAATCCATATTTGATCCTTAAAGTAGGGCACATTCACCAACAGCATTGTATTACTGTATGTTGCAGATTTTTCTTAGATCTGTATAAATAAGTACAGGGGGCATTCACTCTCACTGATCATCTACAACACATTTCTGGTAAATTAAGCTGCAAACTGTATACAAATGGCTGTAATAAACTACATAGTTCACAAGCATGACTTAAAATTCACAAGCATGACTTACAATCACTTTTCATCCATTAGATAATCTAAAGCATGAGATTTTCTGTTAGATAAATTTGAGGTAGATTTTCCATGTAGACTGAGACATTTTGAAAGAAGTCCCCCTTACTGGTGGACTTAAATTGGTCATTTACCAAACGTTTGTTACTAATTTTTGAGAATTATATGACAAAAAAAAAGAACAAAAAAAACAACAACAAAAAAACAGAAGGAGTAACCAAGGTGAGTTTGCAATGTGGTTTTATCATTGGGTAGGTTTGAATTAAATTTATAATAAGCAAGAGATATTTAGAGCAACTAGTCCTCACTAAGTGCCCAATATTTTACAAAAAGATCCATAAGCATAAATGCTTTAAAAACACACAAAAAATAATATCAAAACTATGATGAAATGATGGAAAATGATTTTTATTTTTTTTATTTTTTTAAATTGAGATACACAGTCATCTATCCAGTTTTTCATACATTGAAAGATAATTACTTTTCTTGCTGTATGGCTAATTTGTATTGCAAATGAAAATTATCATTTTTCCTGAATATCTTGTGTGGGAAACTTATGATATCTCTATTGTGTAATGATGCACCCAGTACATTCAATGTCAGTTACAAGTGGGCAAAGGTATACTAGTTTGTATGATATCCTTGTTTGCAAATAAAGAACACTTACATGATAATGTTTTGGTGTTTTCTTTTTACAAATAATGAATAATGGTTACAGTTCTGGTGGGGTTTTTTTTGTAAAGATATACTGCCACTGGAAGAGTGTACAAAGATCAAATTGTGTTAGACGTGCTTTTCCAATTGAGTTATTGTCTTCAGTATGGGTGACAGCCTCTTTTCACACATGTCCCAGATTAGTCAAAACAATGGCGATGGTAAACAGAACTGATGGGTCTCAGTTCTGAGTATCCGATGGTCTCTACACGGGAAAGGAAGTATAGTTTGATTTTGAATGTAGTATGTATTGAAAGTAAAATTATTTTTGCCCTCTGCTGGCAACTAAGGTTTCTAGTCCAGGGTCTGAAGAAGCCAAAGGGTTCAGAATGTGGATATCAAAGTCTGTGTTTTTCAAAATAATTGCAGTGGAGAAATCGTTACAAAACCTTTGCTAGTGTACTGTAGCCAAGTCTAATTGACTTTACTAGAATATTTTTTTTCAAAGTACTTATATGCAAAAGCTTTGCACAAGAAAACTGAGCTAAGATGGTATCTGCAAAAGATTTGCATTACTAAGTTGCTATTTTACAATCCCACTGCTGCCCAGCAGAGGTGTTTGCACCTCACTAGTGCAAACCATTTGCATATACCTTGCAAATTGTGATTTTGAAAAAATACATTTTGAATATATTCTGCAACTGGATTACAAAGGACACAATATGTGTCGGTTGTGTAGCTATCTACCCTTGCTAGTGATTGTAGCATATGTAACATGGTTCATCAAAACTACAAAAGAGGAAGAATGGATGACACCACTCACATATAGAAGGGCATTCAGTAATTTGGGTCAAAAGGCTTTTAATATGGAAAATGGGTCACATTTTTGCTTTATTTCAACTGAGCAGTCAGCAGGCTATTTTCTGACGTGGTGGCTACCATAATATTTTCAATAAAATAATGCTAATGTGTTGGAATCATTTCACAAACTGTTGTTTAAATGGAAGTCCATGAGAATTTGACTATGGTGGAACTTACTGACAGCCAGTTACATATGTACATACTACAGCTGTTTCAAGCAGATGACACATATTTTGAGGGGGGAGGGACTTCAGTTAACCCAAAGGTTTGTGTTTGCAAAATATGTGCAGCAAAGCTCTTACAGAATGTTTCCAGATTACTTGCAGCTGGGTTCTGTAGTAAAGGGATTACAAAGAGGAAAGATGGCTATGCCCACTGAGTCTTTGCAAAATATCTGCAGCAGGTGGCAAATACTTTCTTATCATTATACATACACCTTTGCAAAGTGTAGCAAATCATTGTAAATCTATATACTGCTCAACATGTACAGCAGATATATGCAGAACTGGTTCAACAAAGCATATTATAAATAATTTCCAAAGGGATGGGATATATTCCACAAATACCCTATTTATCTGTGGGGCCTGTTACTCTCCACACACAATCTGAACTGGAAAAATCTTACGATGCCCCCACTTGCCCCAAAACAAAAGTCAACAAAAATATGCATTTTTTTCTCCTTAATATTCATTGTGCAATTCTGATCAAGTGACAGCAAAAGTGTCAACCTTCCCTACACTGCTGGAGAATGAAATTTTCCATCCCTGACACAACGCAAACCTTTCTTACAGCGTTTTAAAATCTCATGCATTATCAAAATTACATGATGACAGTAATTTTAATGCTGAAGGATATACAAATATATGTGGGTGTATGCAATCATGCACAAAGGGTTTATCTCAATGTAAAAGAAAACATAATAAAACTTGATGCATGCTGCCAGGACAGATAGAAACCCACTTACCCTCAACACTCGTACTTTGTCTCCACGATCTCTTGAATGATGCCTGTGGCCTGGTGTTGAACGTGATCGCTTTGATTTTGGAGAATGAGAATGTCTCTTCTTTTTCTGACTTGGCATGGTTCTAAATGACAATTTTCCTCTTTTCATAAAATCTTGGAGATCTGTTACAAATCACAGTATCTATTGCTCTGTGAAAGACAGATTTCATCTATTCTACACAAGACTCACACTGAAAACACTGACTGGTTTGAATGCCATGTGATTCAACAATGGTGTAACAAACATGTATACATATCAATCAACAGGATTTTATTTTCATGTCCATTTCAACCTTCATATTCAAACAATGAGACAGTGGTGTATATGAAATGTAACAAGAATGTCACTTTCATCACCACACATTTGAGTTAGGCAATGAAATCAGCCCATGTTTTCAAATTCAAGAATACATCAACTGAGGAAAACAAGGCACTCATTATGGTCTAGTGCTGTAGTAGGAATTTTTCAAAAACCAAAAACAATGGGCTAGCTATGTTTTCATGAGATGCTAGTTCATCTAGTTTTTGAACCCTGACATATCTCAAGATATGAGGAAAACATGTGTGCCTTATTCAGAGAACAGTAACACAACTGGACCAAACAGACCATCCTCATGCAGCCACACAGCTTTTTACATGATTGGTGAGCTCATCTTACAATTAAATATACTAGAAAACTGTTGATAAGAGATGGACTATGGATGAGAGTTGCAAAATTGAAGACTGTGTAGAGGTTTGCTGTTTGCACATCCAGCATGCAATACACAATCCAGATAGAGACTTTGCATTCCAACATTGTTATTTACATCTTACTAGGTGTAAGAAAGTATCCAGTTTCATCACTTATGGTATTCCTCTGAAAAAATTATTAATTCAAACAAATACATCCACACTCTCCTGTAATATATGTGGATGATTTTCTCCAAAATTATGTGAATCATGGCAGAATCAACCCTTAAGGCAAAACATTTGCAATGATCATACTGACAAGAAACCCAGTTTCCACCTCCTTTTTCAACCCTAGATCTGTAAGGTTTTGTTGATAAAAGCTGAGTCACCACTGTGTGAAGACAGGGTTCAACATTAGACTGATCCATAGATAGAAATATTTACTTAAGTTAACATACATACATCAACATGTTTACTGCACTTGGGAATTTTCTATGCTAAAATATATGTACCGATAACTTCAGCTGTAGCATATGAAATGTGCAAAACAGTTTTAAAAAGCCTCATTGTTTTGCTGTTTTCAAATCATAAAATCATCAATCTTATTTGTTTTCAGATAAGTGAAGACTGCTGTTGATGAGTTGATCAATCAAAGTATCAGACTGTGTCTTGATCAAACGAAAAAAAGGCTCCAATGTCACGTAAGAAAGCTGCATGACAAAAAGTTCAATTAAAAGAGCACATACTGATTAGCAAGGTAATTTATCTAAGAGAATCAAGCAGCTTTCTGTTAAACGACCAAGGTAAAAAAGTGAAATTCCTCCGAATATAGTAAAAAAAATTTAAGAGCAATCAAATGCTTCACCATATCATGGCATGAAGTTAAAATATGGTTTTTCCCTCACTTCTTCTTTGTTTCCATTTAAATGCAGCAACTCAAATGATTCAAAGTTATTTTAAAAAATGAAAACTCTTGCACACTGCAATTCAAATGACTGATATTTAAACATGGACAGGGCAATATTTTATGGGGTGTAAAACAAAGAAAGGAAAAGCAAGATATGTATTATAGCATGAATGAAATCAAAACTAAATGTGCTAAAATACACTGCTTAACCATTAAGGCATGATATTCATGTATATTTTAAGAATAAATAAACCATATACATGTCTGTTACAACATGAAAGAATATATCATTACCATAAGGATGTGAGAGCTTGCCTCTATAAACATATGTGATAAAGATTCTACTCTAAAATTTGGCATTTCAATAAAAATCAGATGTATACTTCTTAAAGCAATCCAAACAATTCAAACTACATGTAATTATATTAGACCATACTGTCTGACCTCAACTTTTGTGCTCATAATGATTATGCAACAAGTGATAATAATATTATCATCGAAAATATATCTATATTTATGCCAAAAGACAAAAAAATGCAACTAAGCTCAATGCTGATGACCTACTGCCAGAATTAAAAAGGTCTGAATTTAACAACGGAATTTGAAAAGAAAATTTGCACATATTTTACAAACTAATGTGATCCAGATTAGCTTGTCCGATGCTAAAATCCAAACAGAGAACACAAAATGGTCAAACTACCTAAATTAGGAATCCAGAAGGATGATTAGAACATGTTTCTCTAACCTAAAATCCTCTCATCTTCAAAGAGGTTTTTAAAAAAAACAAAAACAAATTACAATAAAATAAATATTCACATCCAAATCCTTCAGCAAGTCTGTAATAAAGATGTAGACACAAGCATCCGCCCCCTTCTAACTGCAGTGTGAATAAACCAACTTCTAATGGGTATGAATCTACAATGAACCTGACCATGTAAAGTGACACCAGCAGGTTCTAAGATAATCAGGAAGGCTGGACCTTTCATTTTCCCCTATCAGCCCATATCCTGGCCTCTAGATACAATTACTGTTACTTGGGGCTGTCCAAATACAGACCAAATCTAATTGCCTAATTGCCTGCCTATAGAGTTAAGTCTTCACTATTAAATCTATTCTTTCAACATCAGTGTTTGGAAAGGGGATGGGGGGGGGAACAATTCAAACTTAGCATTTTTACATGTCGATCAAATTCTGGAATGTACATGTGTTGATGAGTTAGCAAGTAAATTAAAAGAACACCTAAACAAAAAAATTACCGTAATGAAAGTTTGACTATGATAATTACATGTTAAAATTGCTACATAATCAATAGATTAATAGAATATAGCAACCTTTTTCTTGTCTTCCTAACTGTTCATTGGATCACACGAAATTTAATCTGCTATAAATACACAGAAAATAAGTTTTCATGGGTGAAAAATGGGTCAATGTGACCAAGATTTAATATTCTTGATATGCACATTTAACATACAGTATACTGGAATTAATGTGTGACATGTTTATGCAAAGGTTACTGATCTAAGTTACACATGTACATACAACATGCTAATGATCTTAATTACACATGTACATACAACATGCTAATGATCTTAATTACACATGTACATACAACATGCTAATGATCTTAATTACACATGTACATACAACTTTCTATGGTGTATTTTACCATTGGAACATAACAAAATATCAATGCTTTTAAAAATAGTCACAGAAATATTTTTTACATGAAAGTAGTCCAAAATAATAACTGGAACACTCACCGTCATAAAAATGAATTACTTCTAAGTTGACAGTCACATCTGATATGACATCCAAATCTCCAATATTAAACACAGGAAAACTTTACAGAGTATCCATAACAATTAGAGGGGCAAAATTGATATTGGATCCAATTTTGACTGGTTACTTCATCTAATACCATTCTCCCTGACTAAGCAATATTTGAGGAGTTGTATTCCCCTAGTGTGACAGAATGCATGACAAGGTGTGAAGGATGAGATCTGCCAAAGGCTAGTTGTGTCCATGGTTTGTCTGGTCACATCAACCTAAAATATGCTTGTCTGATCTACTTTCTATACTCACCTATAAGTCGAGCCCAACTACAAACACAAACAAAGACCCCGAACTGGGTCTAAGTTGTTTGTTCTACCTATTAACCCTAACATAGACCAGATCTGCCAGTGCATTATTTGATGGCAGATCTGGGTCTCTGCAGTTTGATCTAACTTATACATGAGTATATATGGTCAGTTGAAAGGTAACATGCCTCGGATATGTGTTCTCAGAACAAACATAAAAATTAATTTTCATGTTAATTCTTCATGGCTAAAATTGTTTGTCAAAGCTGAGCCTAAAGTGAAAGGAGAGTTTTAAAAATTTATCTTTCTTAATTAATGTATTTATCATTTAGACATTTTTTCTGCATGAGTTATCTTTTTACCACTGTTTAGAAAAATGGCTGGCAATTTTATCCTGAGTGTATTTTGGATGATCATCTTTCAAAGCAACAACATTTCTTTTTTTTAGATCCAAAACTGAGTCTGTCTCTTTATGCTGAGGGTTCAGACATGGTTGTAAACTTGAAATCATTTATCACAACTGTTCCTTGTAATTTATCCTGGCTAATTACTCAAATCATTATACCTTTGTCTCATTTATTTAAAACAATAGATCTGAAAAAACAATAAAGTTAGTTTGTTATATGTGATTATGTCTCACACACACACACACACCAATTATCAACATGAGTATCCTGACGTGTTATGCATACTTGGCCACATCAAGGAGTTACAGGTTGATTAGAAATCCTGATTGATAATTAGTCTCTTTGCAATAACGATTAACATCTTTGATAATTAGTCTCTTTGCAATAAGGATTAACACCTGATCAGTGGGTTTCAAACACTGGGGCAGTGTTGTTATAACAGCCAGTCCATAAGGGTTACTTGCATGTTTGTTACAAAAACTCAAAGTCAGTGATGAAAATCAAATATTCCGTTGTAAAGGTCAAATGTAATGCATGTAGTATGTACATTCAATCTGACAAAATTTTCATTGTTAACTCATTATCGCATTATCAATGCCGCATTTTTGCATCATGCTCTGAGTCATCATCACAATTCATAACTAAATGAAACAGGTGGTATTACAGAAAAGGGGAAAGCTGTAGACTTTCTACTCACATTAAAAATTACAGCCAAATTTACAGTTCTGGAGCTGGAGTTCATGTCTGGATTTTAGACTTTGTTTCATTAGATCTAAAGCAGAACAGTCCAAACAGCACACCGGCAAATAACCTTTGCAAAAAAGTATGGCGAGTTTAACATTTCGAGAAAAAAGGGGCATGGATGTAAAAATCATAGGTCCAATAAGACCCCCCCCCCCCCCCTTTAAAAAAAAGAAGTCCAATTTTCACCTATCTGCTCATGCACAGGCAAAATAGCCAACTGAAAACAATATCTTTCACACATCTAAGCATCTGGCAATATGAAAGTTTCTTTGATTGGAAGTAACAAGAAAAACTGTCATACCATCCAGCTTAAATAAACAAAGGTAATAATTTTGACAAAAATTGTGGGAGCATAAATATTTGTCAATATGCATACCTTTAGATGATGATGACCATGATATGTGCCAAGTTTTGCAGCAATCCTAAAAAAGAATGCAAAGCAAGTCGAGTTCACAAGATTCTGTCTTACATTGCATTCAGATGCAGGGCAAAACAGGCAATTACTCCAAACAAAAATCAAAAGAGCACTGACTTATTGATAATGTGAATTTTCATATACAAAGTTTCATGGCAATCCATTGAAAACTGGGGATTAGTTGCATTCACAATATTCTGTCATACACTACATCCAGCTCCAAGTCAAAAAGAGCATTACATTCAATCTAGTAAAAATCACTGGAGCAGAGTGATTTGTCTATATGCACATCTTCAGATGATGATCATATATGTAGCAAGTTTCAGTGATTCTGTCATACTGTACACTGCATTTGGCAGCAAGACAAAAAGGACAAGTCAAACAAAAACTGTGCGAGGCTTTAATTTGTCCATATGCATATCTTCAAATGATGACCAGTACAAAGTTGCATGGTGATCCATTCAAAACTGACGCTAGTTGCATTCACAAGATTACTCTTGTATAACAAGCTACATCAGGCTCCAAAAAAGGGCAATAACTGTAACAAAAATAGTGGGATAACCATAACAGTTCCAAAGTTTCATGGCAATCCAGTGAAATGAGAGATAAGCTGCATTCACACAATTCTGTCATACTCTAAAGCCACCTGCAAATCAACCAGAGCAATTACTCTAACAAAAATTATATGACCACAGTAACTTGTCGATATGCACATCTTCAAATGATGACCATGATATGTACCAAGTTTCATACCGATACATAAATGAGATGCCGAAGTGGACTTGATATCACTCACCCAGGTAGCTGACAAATAGAAGCCTATGAAAGCAAATTCATATATTTAGTCAAACCGTGCAGTGAAAGAAAAGTCTGCAGCACTTCGATGCCACATTGTCTATTAGGAATAACCAAATATGAATGTTTCCAGTTTCATGCTAAAAAAAAATTGGATTGGTTAGTCGTAATAAGATTTTTAAAAAACTCATTTATCCCACTCCATTTACCAAAAGTGAACAACAGTTTCATGACCCAATTTTTTCCCTTTCAAAAAAAACTTTGTCAGTATTACAATACCTAAATAATCCGTGTTTGTCTGATGTAACTTGCTGCAAATCTGAACTGACTATAACAATTACAAAGTTTCACGGTGATCCATTGAAACTGAGACTAAATGAGTTCACAAGATTTTGTCATACACTGCTTTTAACTGCAAGTCACTCTGGGCAATATACATAAAACATTCAGGAGCAAAGTCCTGAGATCATGAACATTATATTTACCAAGTTTCATGATAATCCAGGATTAGTTGCATCCTGAGATCATGAACATTATATTTACCAAGTTTCATGATAATCCAGGATTACTTGCATCCTGCGATCATGAACATTATATTTACCAAGTTTCATGGTAATCCAGGACTAGTTGCATCCTGAGATCATGAACATTATATTCACCAAGTTTCATCATAATCCAGGATTACTTGTATTCACATTAACTTTATGAAAGATGGAAGGTTGGATGAATGGATGGATACAAGGATTCCAATATACCACCACCTTAACAGAGGCGGGGCTATAATAACAGCTTTTATGTTGGTGTTATGCAGAAATCAGAGAAGAGACATTTCAGCAATTGACTACACATCCTAACAAGAGTCCACTGAAGGAACTGATACTCTACTGCTGAAAGGAATTTCCAGGAATTCAAGACCATTTCTTCCTTTTAATTGCTGAGTGTTGAAACGATCTCTGATATTCATCAGCAATAATAAAATTTTCAAATTAGCTGCAGTGGTGGACATACTGGATGTCAGATTGGCACCATTTTCATTCAGGGACAATGGAAATCATGAGAAGTCTTCTAGTGGAAAAGCCATGTTGATATGACTTTTCGTTTTGGAGGAGTAACAATAACAAGATTTTCAAGATGGATGCCATGGTGGCCATACTGGATATCAGACTGGCACCATTTCTATTTAGTACCAACTAGACATCATAAGAAGTCTTTTGGTGAAAGCATAATGTTGATATGACCAGCCATCTAGGACAAGTAGTGATAACAAGATTTTCAAAATAGTCATTGTGGCAGCCATATTAAAAGTCAGATTGGCACCATTTTCATTAATGACCAACTAGACATCATAAGAAGTCTTCTGGTGAAAACCCCATGCTGATATGACCATTCATTCAGGGGAAATAATGATACAATTTTCAAGATGGCCACTGTGACAGATATACTAAATGGCACCATTTTCAATTAGGATCAACAAGACATTATAAGAAGTTGTTTAGTAAAAACCCCACATTGAAACAGCCATCCATTTGGAAGGAGTAGTGATAACAATATTTTTCAGATAGCCACTGTGGTGGCTATATTGGACATCAGACAGGCATCATTTTATTTAGGACCATCTAGACATCATAAGAAGTCTTCTGGTGAAAACCCCATGTTAATATGACTTTCCATAGAGGAGGAGTAGTGATAACCAAATTTTCAAAATGGCCATGGTGGCAGCCATATTGGACATCAGATTGGTACCATTTTCATCTAGAACCAACTAGAAATCATAAGAAGTTTTTCAGTGAAAACCCCATTTTGATAAGACCATCCATTCAGGAGGAGTAGCGATAAGATTTTTAAGATGGCCACTTTGACTGCCATATTGAACTTCCGAGTGGCACCATTTACGTTTAGGAACAATAATACCATAGGATGAATGTGTGTGTAAAGTTTAATGACAATCCTCCAAGAAGTTTAGGAGAAGCTGTTATAACAAACTTGCGCTAACAGACAGACGGACAATGGACAACAGGCCATCCCGTAAGCTCCTCTGATCTATGACCATTAGATCTAAAACAAAATGACTATCAGATTTTGTCAAAAACTGACATGTTTTTAACAATTAAAACAATCATGCCTTGCATTAATTGCTCTTCTTTCTTTGTCCTGTAACCTAAAATCAGCTTAGAGAAAAACATCTTGCAAAAATTATATGCAAGGAAAATCTCAGCATTTTGCTGGAGATGTTATAACATGTGTGTAGCACTTTTTTGCATCAAAGGGATCTTTGAACCAAATAAAACAACAACAGTAAGTAATGAATAAAAGAAATCGACATGTAAGTACACAATTTTCATGTATTGAGAACTTCCAATTCCACATGTCATGCAGAACTAATACAGATCATAGGACTGGAATGGTAAGCATGTGGCATATAAAGACAAAATCAGCTTAATTCTGCATATCTCAGTCTGTATAGACAACTCAAGATGATGGGTGGACCAGGCACATACCTAGATAGCTGACCATCCCAGATGGAGTCTATCCAGGGCTATCTCAGCAGACAATTACAGTATGGTAATTAAGATTACAGTATATTGTTTAGAAATTATCTGGATACAACTGGTACATACAAGAACACAGTGTCATTTAAACAAAAGTGACATCAAGAAAACAATGAATTAAGATAAGTACCGTATGTACTCACTTGTAAGTCAAGTCCAACTGCAAACTGTACAGACCGAGATCTGCCATTGCATAATGCACCAGCAGATCTGGGTCTATGCAGTTTGTTAGGAGTAATCAGTAGAACAAACAACAAAGACCCTAATCTTCCAGTGCATTATGTTATTTGCAGTTGGACATGACTTATAAGCGAGTATATACAGTATATCTCAGAACTCCATGGTGCCAAAATACAACTCTTTCATATAAAAGTACAACTTAAGGTACAATATCAAAGTACTACAATTGCAGTAATTTACCACTTTCTCTCATAAATGACATTATCATCAACACTACAACTAAAACAGACACAATCCTATTTGTGTACATGGTTGGGGAACATTATTTTGTTGTTGTTGTTGGCTTTTAACAGCACTTTTTAATTTAAAACAGTATTGGCTTTTTCATGCTGAAGAAATGAAAGCTAAGTGCCTTTCCCAAGAACACAGCAAGGCAGCCAACTAGGGCTGGCCTGGGCCGGTATAAAACCCCCAACGCCTGGTCTGACACTCTACTAACTGAGCTACTGCAGCTCCCTGGGTAGGCAACAATGCAAAGATTCTTTAGTTTAAATGTATTGTTCACCAATAACATCAAGAACAATTTAAAACAAATGCAAAATTATATGAAATTTACATTATTTATGTAAACAAATATAAGCAATGGATCTATCTTACTGGATAACCAACAGAAAGTGAGAGTAAGAGGATGATATTCCTTGCAATTAATTTATTTGAGAAACAAAAACAAAAAGCAAAGAAAACTAGTTGCCATTTTTGAGGTGGTATATATATATATATATATATATATATATATATATTCCTTAAATCATTCTATACCATTGCTCCATTTATTGTTGTGTTTATCTGTTTTATTTTATCTTCAATCAGCGCTATAACCTTTTTGACCTTGTGATGGTTTTATAACATTTTTAGAATATGATTCATGAGATGCCCCCTCAAGACAGACCAATGGCACCCCAATTAGAGACCAAAACAGTATGTTTTTACCATTCTATCCCCTTCATGAGGACATCCCTTTTACAAGGCCACTATTTCATTGCAAAAGTAGGAGCAAAAGACTCATAAAAAATGGAATAATGTATATTTTAATAAATATAGAGCTGTGATAAATACTGTCCAAATTTAATGAAGTCATTATAAAAAAAAAAAATAGGATACTTATCACAGTATATAAATCACTTGCTGGTATATCCATTATTTTTTGGGTGTTTTTTGGAGGGAGTAAGATTAATCATATTATTAGCTTAATATTTTGTTCTTTCCATAAAACAGAACTAAAATCTAAATGACATGACCTTATTACTGATAAATAATACTTAAAATCTAAATGACATGACCTTATTACTGATAAATAATACTTAAAATCTAAATGACATGACCTTATTACTGATAAAGAATACTTAAAAAGCAACAAACATAATTAAATCAGGATCAGAGATATATATCTAAAGATTATCTGTGAGATAAAGAAAAAATAGCGAGTCATAGTAGCTCAGCTGGTAGTGCATCAGATTTGTAATCCAAGGGTCATGGGTTCAATACCCACCCTGGCCATCCTGGATCAGAAGCCTCAGTGTGTCCTTGGGAAAGGCACTTACCTCCGCTTTACTCAGCATGATACAGCCAATAAAGTGCTGAAAGTGCCATTAAAAACCAGCCAACAATAGATCAAAATGATGCACATGAATGTGACCATCATCTCTTCCTCCTCACTCTAAGTCTGACACAACATGACAAATAATTAATCAGACAGAAATTAGTTGAGAAGCATACAAAGGATGTGAGGTGCTATGTAAACCGACCAACAATCACTTAGTCATAAATATATCTCAATATCAGATATGACATGGTATTGTTTTTTTGTTGTTGCTAAAACTGGCAGTATTATTTTCATCTGTTTCTTTTCTTGTTTATTCCAACCTGCTGATATATTAACAAAAATGTGGCCAGAGTAACACTACCAAATGGACCCTATGAACCTGCCTGATGACCTTTTGACCATCCTGTTGGAAAGAATTTTTTATACCCTCAGTTGACCTTGCAAAAACTCCTGTTTAAAAACATTCCATTTATGAAAATTGAAGAAGTGGCTAATAAACAACACTTTCAAATATTTTCTCTAAAAGCTACAATGCACTTTGTGATCTTTACGCGACCCTTTAATCCATCATCCCCATGGATGCTCAATTGACACTGATGAATCTAGCTCAATGTATCATGCCTATGGGATGGACACAAGTAACTTTTTTTCTTCAAAAACTCAAATCAACTGACCAGTGAGACTTTGACCTTTGAACTCTGAATCCCTGGAGATATTTTATCTCATATGATGAACTTCTCTGCAGCATCAACTGTGGATTCATTCATGGGAACAGAAGATACTGCCACAGCCAATAACTTATCATGGCCCAACTACTTCAAATTCCAACATTAGCTTTCTGTGACCCTGACCTGTTACTTGTTTGGCATGTATTCTCTACAGATTTTCCTGCATCCCTAACCTATTTGTGAGCAAAATCTGGTAACAGTATATATTAAATGTTGTTCTTTGAAGAAAAAAAACACTTCAACAAAATAGTTAACCAAATATGGCCTTGAATGAAAAACAAACAAACAAAAACTTTAACCCAATGGTTCCCAAAATCTGGATCGTGACCCTCATTTGGGTCGCAAGGACCCTCACGACCCTATACAGGTACTGCATTTTGGGTCACAAAATGTTCAAGTCCCATGGACACCAGATGACACATAACTGTGACCATCATGTCTGCATTTTGGAACATTAAGGAGAAGACAAAAATCCCATACAACTCTCACTCTTAACCCACATCCCTCTTGCAACCCCTCATGTCTCACCCAACTCTTGCCATTCTCTCTGTCATCTAAAAAGTCTTAGCAAGTGACATATCATTTACAAATTCCTGTCAACAAGGCTCTAGACAGCTCTAGAACATTGTCCTAACTATACATACATGTATAATAAAATGATTCAAATTAGATACCAGGGAAAGATGCAGGTGTCACTTGGGTTAACAACCATTGACAGGAGGTACAATAACATGAGCTCAGACTTGGTCCAGAATACCATATTTCACCTTGTAAGGCAAAAGTGTAAAATATGCTACTGTGTTAATAAAATGTTATATGTTCTCTGCACAAGGTTGAAGTGAATCATATTTTCAATCAGTTTTTTAGGACATTAGAATACAAAATCAGAATTTTAAAAAAGAATATGGTTATATACCTTGTACTGCTATTCAGTTTATCTGTCTGGTATGAGGTTAAATCATAAAAAAGCAAGTATTTCTTTACATTGTGGCAAAAACAACAAATACACTGATAAAAACTTGAAATTTTACAACAAATTTGATGGTATCACAAATACTGATGGACTGAAAGCAGAGTGGCAGAGATACAGACAGACAGACACACAGTCTTTTCAATATGAGCTCAGATGACTTGTTTATAAGGCCAAAAAGAAATCTTTCAAACAAAAGTTAGTACATTTTTATTGCAAAAAATATATATCCAAGCAGTGAGGAAATATTCAATTCCAAATATACTTGAAGGCTATTATTTAGAAATTTGTCATTCAAGTGAAACAATATAAAAATTACACAGTATGCATTTAATGATATTTAATCATACTGGTCTGTTTAATAAAAATTTGAAACTGATATAGCCATATACAACCATTAATGGGAGATATGTGGTAATTGCAAACCACAGTCAAGCCCAAAAGAATATCATTAAGAAAATATTTAAGCTCATCAATAAAGCTGTCTGGATAACATTAAATCAATTATCCCATGGAATATTTCATTCACAATTAGCACAGACATTCTTTTTCAAGTAAGCAAGAATATACCAGTTTATGGAGCTACCATATACACTGACTTATAAGTCAAGTCCAACTGCAAACTGTACAGACCCAGATCTGCCATCGCATAATGCACCAGCAGATCTGGGTTTGTGCAGTTTGTTAGGAGTAATCAGTAGAACAAACAAACACAGACCCCAATCTGGCAGCACATAATGCGATGGCAGATCATGGTCCATGTTGTTAGCAGTTGGACTTATAAACGAGTCTTTACATTACATGTTTCTGAAGCTGTTCAAAAAATGGGAAATTGTTTTCAATAGTAATATGTTTGTACTATTCAATAGTAATATGTTTGTACTATTCAATAGTAATATGTTTGTACTAAACAGTTGAAATAAGAGACTTTCAAAACAATAGGAAAAATAAAAGACTTCGTATTGGCCTGCAAAATGTTAACTGAACAGAAATGACTGGCAGATATTCCAGCACATTTATTTTGAAATTTGTGACAGTGTAGCTGTCAACACCATGAACTGATAAATTTTTGTTGTTGCCGTTTTTAAAAGAATTCCTTTTTTGTTGGTACCTACAGTCATAGATATGGCTCTGTTAAAAATGAAAATTTATGATCATTTTGAAATCTGATATGTACCAACCACAAAATCCATGACATGGGATACCCCCTCCCCCAAAAGTCAATTCCCAGTTAATTGTACTGTTTATCTTCTGTACACATTTGCCTAATATGACAAAATGCTCATAATTCAAAAAAAAGAATGCAACAGTAAGACTGCTCAGTATGCTTGAAAGATGGGAAATAAATATAAATTAAAAATCTGTCTTAATCTAAAACCTGTAATCTTTTGGCAAAACTTTGTCAATGTCATGGTACATGGATGTCAAAATTATCAGCTGATGACTGTAAGAATCAGAGAATGTCAACAGTGTAAATAACACCTGTACTGATGAACATACACTGGGGTATAATGACCTGTACAATGCCATCAACAAGCTAAATTACCTTATCGACTCTATTTTGGCCTTACAGCAGGTGCAAATGCATTTCCTACATTTTGTCACATTGCAATTAGTAGGGAGAAAAATGAAGTACATGTATCCCTAAATAAATACCCTAAATAAGGTTATTCTGTTCCTTTCCAATATATGTCTCCTTAGAAAAATTGGAGATATGTTATCATTGGTGGTAATTGTGGCAGCCTCAACACAATATTCAAGTTTTTGTGCCAGCCCATAACTCAAAAAGAGGCATGGAACCCTTGTCTTGTTTTCCTGTCTGTTTAACCTGTTCTAAGTGAAAGGTAGACAATTAGAACCCCTATTTCAGGTAAGAACAGTTCTAAGTGAAAGGTAGACAATTAGAACCCCTATTTCAGGTAAGAACTGTTCTATTTGAAAGGTAGACAATTAGAACCCCTATTTCAGGTAAGAACTGTTCTAAGTGAAAGGTAGACAATTAGAACCCCTATTTCAGGTAAGAACATAAGCTGATTGATGGTTTTAGTCATTTTTTGTCTTTTAAGCTTTATAACTTTTCTTCATGTGATAGGAATTTCAAACCATACATTTTCTGAAAGGTTCTAATATGGCAAACATAATGAATCATGCTTCAAATAAATTGTTCTCAGAAAGAATGAAATATCTACGAACCGAATTAATTTTTTTTTTAAATTTTTAAGAAATAAACAAATTTGAACACAGATTTATCTGTCATCTCAATACATAGACTTTATTGGTCAAGACAGGTAATGCCAGTGTGAGAATGGGAAAGTCAGTTACTGTGTAAGTATGGCATAATGCCAGTGTGAGAATGGGTAAGTCAGTTACTGTGTAAGTATGGCATAATGCCAGTGTGAGAATGGGTAAGTCAGTTACTGTGTAAGTATGGCATAATGCCAGTGTGAGAATGAGTAAGTCAGTTACTGTGTAAGTATGGCATAATGCCAGTGTGAGAATGGGAAAGTCAGTTACTGTGTAAGTATGGCATAATGCCAGTGTGAGAATGGGTAAGTCAGTTACTGTGTAAGTATGGCATAATGCCAGTGTGAGAATGGGTAAGTCAGTTACTGTGTAAGTATGGCATAATGCCAGTGTGAGAATGGGTAAGTCAGTTACTGTGTAAGTATGGCATAATGCCAGTGTGAGAATGAGTAAGTCAGTTACTGTGTAAGTATGGCATAATGCCAGTGTGAGAATGGGTAAGTCAGTTACTGTGTAAGTATGGCATAATGCCAGTGTGAGAATGGGTAAGTCAGTTACTGTGTAAGTATGGCATAATGCCATAACTTATGTCAAGAATGATGTCATTTTGTAAGAAAGTCACTAAACATTTTGTCCTGTCCTGTTAATACAATATATTACACCTAATTGCTAATTCACTGTCTTTAAAAAGAGTTGTGTAAACCCCAATCTGACATCAGATCAGGAATTGCACTGATAGCTTCACTAAAGTATTCAAGGAAAGAAAATAGTCCATATCACTAAAGCAAAAATCTCTGTAATGGGACATTGCAATATATCTATCTGTCTATACTAAACAAAGTACAGTCAGCAGTTATAATTATCATACAACTTAGTGAAACCAGTGATATCAAATATATGCCAAGTTATTATACCATTACAATCCATAACTGTGTTATGATATTCAACCACAAAACCACAGCAATTTAGTTCACTTGCACGTTTTTATGTAAGCAAGCAACATCAATGTAAAATTTACTCAGCACGATCAGTTTTGGATTGTTATATGTAGTAATAGCAATTATTATCATTATTATTATTATCATTATTGTTATTATTATTATTATTCTCTGGTCAAATAAAGCAGGCAACTCATAATATTACCAAAACATGAATAAAAAACAGGCATAATGTGAAAAACAAGCACCTGCTTGAAAAGCCACATCTACCATAAAGTCTTTTTCTTCTTCATGGCTGGCTATTCAAACATAACAAAACCAGGAACAAATACATGTATACTATAATCCTCCAATGATAAACCAATATTTGATCATAAATCCATCCACCAACTTTACCGAAGTGACTAAACCTTTATTCTGATCACCAGAAAACTTTTCAAAAGAGAGAGATGGGAAAGGTGTTGGGGGTTGGGGCACGTACATTTTACAATTACCCAATTGAAAATGAGACATGCCCAAATTTAGAACTGATCGGTGTATACCCATGACATAAGGAATTGGTCAGGCTATAACAAAACCTGAGGGTTGGGGGCACATACACTTTAAAATTACCCATCTGAAAATGAGATATGCCCAAATTTAGCATTCATGAGTGTATACCCATGACATAGGGAATTGGTCAGGCTATAACAAACCTGAGAGTTACACTTTAAAATTACCCATCAGAAAATGAGACATGCCCAAATTTAGCATTTTTGAGTGTATACCCACAACATGGTGAATTGGTCAGGCTATAAGAAAATCTGTACAACACGGGCTGGCCCTTTGTAGTCCCTTGGTTTATCTTGGGAGAAATACTGTATTAACAAAAGTTTGCTTGGTGTATAACAGCATGGCAACACATGAAGGTTATATCTTGCCAAGGTGATTGGAGAAAGTGCCTTGCCCAGGAACACACCATGGCATCAAAAAGCACCAGGCTGTTAAAAAAGATGCAATATCTTCTTTGCAAAAAAAGTCTTATAAAATCAGCACAAAAATTTGGCCTTTATAAAGAATTTCAAACTTGTGTAAAGCCGTGACTGAAAAAACCCCAGAATATTCTTGCCACATGGGTCGCCTTCTAATCAACGTTTAGCTGTAACTACAAGTAATTATCAACAACAGTTTATGAAAGGCAACACTGCATGCTATTATGTTAATAGTGATTCATAACCATTAGAGTTTTGTTTCAAATTAACAATATTAAATGCACAAACATCAAGCTCACTGTTAACAAAATACCTGAAATTACTGAAATAATTGTCTTCTCCTGCAATAAATCTAACATTCTGACTTCGACTTTTGAACCTTTTCTCAAAATCACTAAGGTTTTGTTTTTTTCCAAGTGTGCCTGTGTGTTTGGGCTTGATAAAGCTATGATATTAAATGAAATATTTATTCCCATCAATCCTGAGAGACTAATAAGCAAGGTATGAGAACTATTCAATGATGCAAACTGAGGAAATTTCATTCAAATACATAAATAAAAACTTTTAGCAATAAGGGACACTGTATAACCACTAGTGACATTTGAGACAAACAGGACAACAATAAAACCATTTCAAAAATCTATACATAACTGTCTATTTAGATGACAACTTTCCTCAAACCAGGGTTGCTGGCAGGACAAAATACAGCAAACTTAAAATCTCTTGTCTCTGTGTATAAAATTCTTAGGTTTTTTTCCGACTGCTTGTACATGTATAACATGCAAAATGCTTCACCTCGATTAAACTTAGTTTCTTCTTTATAAGCTCTTTAAGCATGCAATATACCTTTCATCTTCTTGGCATCCAAGAAACACCCAGTTAAAAACATTAGGGACAATTAGACATGCAAAGGAGGTTACTCACTTACCTTTGATCTTTTTAAACTTGTCTTCACCTTTATAGAAGACATATAATGGAAGTAATAAACCTCATTTTATGTACATATTAAAAGTAAAACTGGGAAATAAGCAAAGTATTCACTAATTTAAAAAAAGGTTTTCTTTTACAGCCAGATGGGCCCAATCAATTTATTTCGGCCTGAACCAATGGGACTTGAGAAACAATCAGTCTATCAAGCTACCTGAAGTTAATATGTGGACTTGAAAATAAGGGGCTTGGTGGTTTCCTTACAGTGTTACTCGGAGTTGAAAAACTTTGTATGGGATGAAATGACTACAGAAAATAATGCTGCATATAATGGAGAAAAATCATCTTTTTTGATCAGTAGACTTGAGAAACTGCTGGCTTAATGGAACAAAATTAAGGATATATGGTACAACCAAATGCTCCAAACTTACGTGTGAAACAATAAAACATCCTAACTGCCCATGAATTTGTGCATTTCCTATGTCAATGTAATAAGAACACAGAAATCTTAAAAAAAGTTGGTCTTAATCAAAAGACAGAACTCTTTACATGAATAAAAACTGTAAATCTTAAGACTAACCTCATCCATGTCTGTGTCACTGTCCATGGCTTTTAACTTTTCATGACTCTTCCTGAGTGGTGATTTGGACCGCTTCTCTAATAATGGGCTACCTTCTCCGGTCTTCCTGTACAAAAATGGTAATTATCAATATTCAAGTACCATAGAAATGATCAAAGTTGAAGTATGATTTATATTATTTTCCACATATATATAAACAACAAGTTAGCAGGAAGGACAAAATTACAGCAATCTGATATATACTTGAAAACTGAATGACAATACTTTAAACTTAAAATTACTTTAAAGTAAATATAAATATTTATTTCTCATTTAAACAGCACACCAGCTTGAAAGGACAGGGTTCGATAAGAGCCGATTTTGGCCTCCAAATTAGTGATAACTTAAAGTGTTTATAAGAGTATTTGTTATGGTTATGCCATGTCCACTATATGTCAACTGCAACATATGTACACATTATGTAATGAAATAGTGTGAAATTAACAGTTCATTTTGTTCCCAAATAGGGCTGTGTTCAATTAAATAGTGTGAAATTAACAGTTCATTTTGTTCCCAAATTGGGCTGTGTTCAATCAAATAGTGTGAAATTAACAGTTCAATTTGTTTCCAAATAGGCCTGTGTTAAATTAAATAGTGTGAAATTAACAGTTCATTTTGTTCCCAAATAAGTCTGTGTTCAATCAAATAGTGTGAAATTAACAGTTCATTTTGTTCCCAAATAGGCTGGTGTTCAATCAAATAGTGTGAAATTAACAGTTCAATTTGTTTCCAAATAGGCCTGTGTTAAATTAAATAGTGTGAAATTAACAGTTCATTTTGTTCCCAAATAAGCCTGTGTTCAATCAAATAGTGTGAAATTAACAGTTCATTTTGTTCCCAAATAAGTCTGTGTTCAATCAAATAGTGTGAAATTAACAGTTCATTTTGTTCCCAAATAAGCCTGTGTTCAATCAAATAGTGTGAAATTAACAGTTCATTTTGTTCCCAAATAGGCCTGTGTTCAATAAAATAGTGTAAAATTAACAATTCAATTTGTTTCCAAATAGGCCGGTGTTCAATCAAAAACTCAAAATTTCGCCACATTTCCACATCTTTGAGATTCTCAAAAACTGTTTTATTTTTGGACAGAAGACACTTTTTGTAACCATATGCAAATTTTATACATGTTCTTGTTTGTGCTCATCACTAATGAGCAGAAAAATGAAGACAAAATGCATTTCTTAGATCACCTGTCATGTCTGTCCCCATATAGGCCAACTTCACAAGTAACACAAAATGCCATTTTCTGTTTCTTCAAACAAAATTGAAGTTCAACTGTCGATTGCTATTTGTATGGAAGATTTTTTTTTTTTCTTCTGTTTCTGGTTGTGTTTTGAGGCATTTTTTAAAAATTGCAAATCATAATCGGAATATTTGGATGAGAGCAGCTAAATAAATCGGAATATTTGGATGAGAGCAGCTAAATAAATCGGAATATTTGGATGAGAGCAGCTAAATAAATCGGAATATTTGGATGAGAGCAGCTAAATAAATCGGAATATTTGGATGAGAGCAGCTAAATAAATCGGAATATTTGGATGAGAGCAGCTAAATAAATCGGAATATTTGGATGAGAGCAGCTAAATAAATCGGAATATTTGGATGAGAGCAGCTAAATAAATCGGAATATTTGGATGAGAGCAGCTAAATAAATCGGAATATTTGGATGAGAGCAGCTAAATAAATCGGAATATTTGGATGAGAGCAGCTAAATAAATCGGAATATTTGGATGAGAGCAGCTAAATATAGAAAAGGTGCATTAAGGACTGAGATTCACAGCAATTGAAAAAAAGCAGCAGCCAATAATGCTCTTTTGACTAAAATGGTCTGAAAAAAGGACTGATGGTAAAAAGAAAAGCAGCAGCCAATAATGCTCTTTTGACTAAAATGGTCTGAAAAAAGGACTGATGGTAAAAAAAAAAGCAGCAGCCAATAATGCTCTTTTGACTAAAATGGTCTGAAAAAAGGACTGATGGTAAAAAAAAAAGCAGCAGCCAATAATGCTCTTTTGACTAAAATGGTCTGAAAAAAGGACTGATGGTAAAAAAAAAAGCAGCAGCCAATAATGCTCTTTTGACTAAAATGGTCTGAAAAAAGGACTGATGGTAAAAAAAAAAGCAGCAGCCAATAATGCTCTTTTGTCTAAAATGGTCTGAAAAAAAGAATGATGGCAAGAAATTAAATCCCCATGTATTTTTTCATTACCTTGATCATATTAAGTTGCATTTATTATCTATATTCTACTCTTCTATGATTTCAAATATATATTGGCACTCAGGCAAACAGGATCAGAATATGAATAATAATGTGAATCAGGCCCACATATACATTACAGTTGTGAAATCAGCACTGAATCCAGTACAAATGCAATATTCATTCATATAATTTTGTTCATTTGTTTCAGTTTTATGAATTATTTTAGTACATAGCTTCAAATTTTCGTCTGCAGACTAGATTAAAAAAATAGGCCTACTTAGTATGCTGTTGGTTCATTATAACACTGACTAATAAAATTAATTATAGCATTTTTGAAAGAAATATTTATTGAAGAAAGGGATTATTGTATGATTCAAGTTTACTTTTAGTGCGACTATGTGCAAAAAATCTTTTTTTTTTAACTAAGAAAACAAAACAAAAAGCAGATAATCAAAACTTGGGATATATATATATTACCCAAAAGAACCTCACCAGGTTACATTGTTGTTTATATATAGTCAACTTTTTAGTGTATGTAGGTCGATGGTGTAAAAATAAAACGGTTTATTGTTTAGTGATCTTAAAATGAACAGCAGCTGTTCGAGCCCTACCGCAACCTTTTCTTCTTTTTTTTTTTTGTTATTTTCTTTTGCCTATCTTTTAAATACAAAAAAGTTTCTATTTATTTTGCCTTCTGTGATTCATGTTTATTATGTTCACCATTTCTTTATTTCTGTCTTTCTTTCCATTTGTTACATGTTTCTGATGAACTGTTTTATATCCAAAGGTTTGAAATAAAAGTTTAAAATAACTCTGGAAGTATTTTCTTTAAAATACTGCAATTTCAACTGGTTGTTTCCACATTATTAATGTTGTCAAAAAATGCCGGGGGAAGGTGGGTTAATGGCACTTTAAAGACTTAATGGCTATGTCATGCAGATGAAATGGAAGCTAAGTTGCCTTTCCCAAGGACACACTGAGGCAGCCGACCCGGGCTGTGGTCAGTATGTATCGAACCCACAACCATTGGATTACGAATCCAACACTCTACCAACTGAGCAACCACGTCTCTCCCCCCCCCCCCGAAGAAAATAATAATAACAACAACAACAATAATAATAATAATAATAATATAATGGATATAATAGGCTCTTTCTTGTGCTATTAAATCTGAGAGCATAAAGATTTTAAGAGCCAGAAATGTTTTTTTTCCTCTCAAAAATCACAGCCTCCTGCCTACCCCCACCACACCTAACCCCCATTCCCCAAAAATGAAATGGTTGGTCCCCAAGTCAAAAAGCGGTGGCATGTGTCTAAAGTAAACTGAATTGAAAAAGATTTGATTTATTGTTGGAATTTTTCATAAGGTCTCCACTCAGCTACAAAAAATATATGGCTATAGAAACATCAATGGCCACGGGCATTTGTCACATGAGACTTGCATGCATGAATTTTAGGTCATAATGCCGTATCTGCTGTAGCTATTATGAGTGAATTGTGTTGTCCTGTATGCCTCTCTATAGATCATCAGAGAGCTAAAGCTATACATGAATTTGGGTATCAAGTACATATATATTTCCATCGATATTTGATCTGGTATAAATTATATTTATCCCCGAGTATGCTGCTCCTTTAAAAAAAAAATCCTGATATTCAACAGCTCTGTGTATGTCTGTGAGTGTGTGCCAATGCATGCATAGGTGTTTATAAATCCTTTTTATGAATGGATTCTCTATCAATGCACAAGAAAGCATTTTTGACATTTTTCAGACCTGAAAGTTTGCTGATTTCCTTGTGTTATAATTTAATCAAACAATATACAATTGGTGTACTTGTATTCAAGGTTTAGTTCTATGTTAACATGTTTTTTGGGACCAACCATTATATTTTCGGGGGGGGGGGGGGGAGCAGGGGATTTTCTTTCAAGCCTATATATTTTTTTTTTCTTTTACCTAAAGAAATCTTTTTTTCAACTAACATAATGGATATAATAGTGTTTTTTTTTCTCTATAAATCAGAGCAAGAATATTGTTTTCAAAGTATTTGAGAGGTGGAATTTTTTGCTTTACAAAATTCACAAGTTTTTCTTTTACAGTGTATGGTTTTGGCAATATATATTATATACCACAAAAATAAATCGCTATGGTGTATATCTCTGTACATTCATAATGGATCAACTTTAATTTGCTAGTCAGTAAATATAAAATTAATATAAAGTCAAGAATATCTGGGAAATAAATGTATAAATATGGCAAGAATTTTAAAAAAATCAAAATCAAGCGTCAATTAATGATTATAGTCAGTGGCGGATTCAAAAATATCATGGGGGGTAGTAAACAAGTAGGTGAGGAGTCTGTTGGATGGAACCTCTGGGGCCCAGGGGACAAAGCCCTTGGAAACTCTTGCAATTAAAGTATTTCCAGGGTGTAATTTTAACCATCTAACTGTAAAGAAAACCTACTCTAGGAATGTTTCAGTTATTTCGCACTCATGTTTATGGGGTTTTAAGTTGGGGGGGGGGGGGCTCTGCCTCCTCCCTCCCTCCTGATCCACGCCTGATATTGACCATTGAATATAGAGAATCTTTCAGGATAAATTACCTGGACTGTTTTTAGAATGATATAATAATGACTTCTAATTGGTTAAGTGACAGTAATGACACTGATGAAATAACGGCATGATGAGGAGGAGTGCACACTGGAACAAATACATTTGTAATAATCTGTCTGTTTTATTTTTATCTTCATTCCCTTCATTCTGGAGGCCCATTTGATATAAAATAAGAAAATGGTGCCCATCCACTCATCATCTTCACAAATAATACATCAAAACTGATATCCTCAGTCCGTTCAGTAACAAAACCATACAATACAGAATGCACAAGTGCCTCACGTGCTGTGTGCTTTACAGCTAATGTACTCTCTTTCTCTCATATAAAAATTGTACACAAGTATCCAATTTTGTGATCACTGATCAATATAAGGAATTTTATCGAATTGGTAATAACATAAAGTATGATGCAAGCTTTCCCCCACCAATACATACAAAAAACTGCTTTGGTCACTGATGTTCTGAACATTTAATTTTGATTCTTAATTATACACTTTCGCAACATCTGGCCATTACTAATGTACAAAATGTCTGCATGGTTTTTGAGTGATTATTTATGGTAAAGAAATACATAAATTGTTATCTGTGGCAATCATGGCAGGATTTTGACACACGAGTCAGTGTTAAACATAAACATAAGCATAACTTTTTTAATTAAAAACGAAAACAGGTGTCAGAAGTAATCAACGAAAATAGGTGTCAGCAGTAATTAACCGTACTTAATGTAAATATACAAATCATTTTTCAACCGTACTTAATGTAAATATATACATCATTTAAACAATGTTGCAAAACAACAAACAGACAGATTTATACATACTATCATTGCCTATTACGCATACTGTGTGCAAATGCAGAATTTTGGATATATGTTTTTTAGGCAGTTAGCTTCATTGGGGTTTGTTAGCCATACGGTCTATATTCCACGAAAATAGGTGCCATAACAGAGGAGAAAACCACTGGCTTTTTAGTGGTAAATTTTCTTTACTAAAAGCGATCCTGGAGTGGAATTAAATACATATTTAGGAAGAGAGAGGGACCTCTTTTCATTGGCCCTCATCGAACCTTGTCCTTTATTTTACAGACTGGTGGTGGTAATATGGCAAAGGAGCACTGTGTTGAACAAAACAGCATTTTTGCAACCAAAGGATTTAGTACTGATGACAAATTTTAGGATACAAACTTAACAGAAGTAATAAAACAACACAAAGCAATGTTTCAAGATAACAAGCCCTGAAAATTCAACTTCCATACTCATTATGTTTCACACAAAATTTCAATTATGTTTATATTAGAAAACATGCACAAAATGTAAGGGGAACAATGCAAAACCAAAACCTACGAAATGGAAAGTTTGGAAGTTTTCCCCGCCAAATTCTCAAGACTATTTAGAGCATGATCCCTTTCTGATTTCAACTGCTCTAGCTGCCGTAATGCGAGATCTCTTTCTTCAATAGCACGGGCGTTTTCCCTCAGCACTGCATCTCGTTCTTTAAGGGCTAACTCAAAACCCAGCTGTAATGCCTGTGTGGGAGTCTTCTCATCTCGTATAGTCTCTGCAATATATTTGAAAAAAAACTGTTTCTTTTTATGTTGTCCATTTCTTAAATTAAATGCATGCATCTGACTTATATCCTGATTATATAATTACAATGTAATCACCAATTACATAGTTCACCTCTGCAAAATTTTAAATTGTTTCTAGCAGCCATTGTAAACATTAATTATCATGCAAAGATTAAATTAAGTCTAAAGTGACCTTGACCCACGAAATACTGCTAACTGTCTCAGGGCATAAAAACATAAAAATAAAATAAGAAATCCTTTTCTGTGATATCAATGTAGAGATACTATAATGAGGTGATAAAAACGAGTAATTTTTTTTCTTCAAATCACTGTTGATAAAATCTGCTTCTGAAGCTATGATCACTATTCCGCCATACAAGCTAGATTTTACTGGATGGATGTCAACCTGGAGTGACTGTCACTGTGACCACTATTATAAGCATTGTCAATGCACCAGTAATTACCTTGATTAGCCACTACAGCTAAGGCCTTACATGAAATGTGTGCAGTCCAGTAGTTTAATTCATTCACAGTTAACCTCTTGAAAGTAACCTATTACAATATACAATGTATAGTCATCAATATGAAAAGTTTACCTCTCAATAAATATATTTATTCCTACTTTCAACTGCACGGGTCAGAAAGTGCCTTCGGTGTAGGTTAGTTTATATTAAAGCATGAAACAATCGATGTGAGTTAAACACAAATACTTAAACTACATGTAAAGCATAAAATGTAAATCTCAGTGATCTTTGGTTATAAGGGTGTAGTGCCAACAGAGATGCATCCAATTATCAAGTTTCATGACTCTGACATGAGCAGTACCCAACAAATGAATTTTAAATACAACATTTCAACAAAGTCACTGAAGCATAAAATATAAGTCATAGAGCCCTCTTTTTGAAATAAGGGTGCAGTATTTATCAAGATGCATCCCATCACCAAGTTTTATGATTCTTGTGGTCATGAGCATGACAGAAACACATAACCTAAGGTAGTAAAGTGAAGTGGAGGTCACAGCGACCTTTTTTTTTGTTTTAAGGGTGTGGTAGTAACAGAGATACATATAATTGTCTAGTTTAATGATTCTAGCATGAAAAGAGCTTGAGAAATAAATTATTACAAAATTTAACCAGTCAGTAAAATATGAAATCTGGGTCAGTGACCTACTTTTGTGATGAGGGTGTAGTATTCATCAAGCTGCATCCCCTAACTAAGTTTCATTATTCCAGGTAAAACAGTATGTATACATGTGCAAAAAATATATGTGGATGTGAGCTAAAGGCAAAACTTTACCAAAACTGTATAAATAATGTACACATGTATGTACAAAGTTAGCCCGCTCCCCAGGGTGTAGGTGCCATGAAACCCATTCAAAACAAACTGTTGCCTTAGACCCAGTAAGAATGATTTTAGATTCAGTGAGTCTGCACATATAAAAGATGTTATATGTGTGGATGCAGGTGCAGATGCCAGGAATAGTACAATACATTCCTCTACTTTATTAAGGTGAGCTCAAAACTACAATGTAATTAAAATCTGATCCTAACATGAGGTTTATCGATGCTGTAAAGATCTAAAAAAGTCACATCCAAGGTCACCTTGAAATGACCCTTCAATTAGCCAGTCGAATTTTTGCTGTCAAACTATGAACAGTAAATCTATTTTATCTGATTCTGTGGATGAATTCTGAAGCATATCAAATGGGATTTTTTTTATTTGTTGGAAAATCAGCATTGTTGTCATTCAGATATGAGTCTGTGTTAGGTCTGTACAGCATTGATTGGTGTAGTGTTGTCATTCAGATCTGTGATTGTTTTAGTTCTTTATAACATTGATTGGTGTAGTGTTGTCATTGAGATATGAGATTGTTTCAGGTCTGTACAGCATTGATTGGTGCAGTGTTGTCATTCAGATATGAGACTGTTTCAGATCTGTACAGCACTGATTGTGTTCAAGCATTTTAAAATACTTTGTCAGGCTATTTTGAATACAAATATTCATCTGTTTTCCAATCAACAAATTATTTAAGCATTTTTATGTTTCACAGTGGGTATAAAATATGTTTCAGCTCTGTTTTTTCATTCTTTTCAAGCAAAAATGTGTTTCTCGATTCTTTTAGTACAGAAGAAACTGTGCTACAAAAACATGAGAATATTATGGTAAATAATTCTACCAGCACTCTGGAACAAAGTTTCTCAATTTTTTCTTGCACCCAAAAGACAATTTACACATTCTGATAAAAGTAAAATGTAACTGTCCTCAAAATCTAGCCAATAAATTATGTACCTGCTGAGCCCTAATACAGATCTGGCCCCCCAAAAAATATGTTTCCGGTCAGCCGACTAGCACTTTTTCCCCACCTCACCCCCCAAAAAATCACATTGCCAAAATTGATTTGTGCATCTAATTGAGCCAGTTTTGCCCAGTACTTTGAAGCGCTTGAAATTATATTTGATTTATATAAAATGTTAAAAAAAGAACAAAAAAAAAAAAAAACCTACCTGCCGACCCTAATTTTAAAACCAGTGCAATAGGAAACACATATTTTTTTTTTTTGCCTCATATATAATAAGTTGTCATGAAGTCCACTTTTTGTTGTGTTGTTCCATAGTTCCAGATGAAAACGCTATTCTACAAAAGGTTCTTAAGGCAAAGAGACACTGGCCTCCTAATGCTACATATACCACTGTAGATATAGAGACAGAACTTGAATTATTGGTATTGGCTTCTCTAAGAGATCAGGGTCTATGATTTTTGTTCTTCTTTAATGTCAAGCCAAGCAGTGATGATCTGGCCTGGGTATTCATGAAACTTCTCAACTTTAATGCTTACTCTAACTCAACCTGACCTTTGTCATAAGTCTTATATTTGTTAAATTGTTACAAAATAAACTACCATATATACTCCAGGTCCAAATGCAAATAACACAGACCCTGATCTGCCATCGCATAATGCGCCAGCAGATCAGGGTATATGTTGTTTGTTCTACTGATTAGTCCTTAAAAACTGCATATATCCAGATCTGCCGGCGCATTATTTAATGGCAGATCTGGGTCTACGCAGTTTGCTGTTGGTATCAGCTTATACGCGAGTATATACGGTATACCTATTGAACAGACATCTGTATCTAAATGTATTGCTGCTTCAAAATCTCTTATTTACTGTAAGTTAGAATTTGAGACTGAGTGTGCATTCAGGTTGAGGAGTTTCATGAATCAACTGGCCAGTTTATCATAATGCTCATACTGTTCATGGCTTTGTGGCTAAATACAGCACAAATATTTCAACAAGGTATGCATTATTAACAGAAAGAAAATATGTATAAGCACAAACTTGGTGAGGAAAATATGATGGTGCATGTAATTGCTTAAATGTTAGTTAAAAGTCTGTAAATTTACTGTATTGCCTAGAAATAAAATGTCACAGTTTTCTTTATGTTACCCCTGTGACATCAACCTTTAACCTTATGACAGCCTTATTTCTACCTGTCCTATATTAGGCTTGGTTTGGTTTGGTGCTTTATGGCACTGTAACACAATTAGTTTATTTATTGCCATGGTGATTTTACCTTGTCCAAGGCACACTATGGTAGATGACCCAGGCTAATCAGATGGTAGGATATCAATTGTTCCATATGTGTTACTGATCTTTGATCTTATTGACCTCTCATCCAAAAAGATATTTCACTAGTGTGCTAAATCTGGTGAAAACCTATCAAGAATATAAAATATGGTCATTTCCAAGATCGGAACTGAGCCCCTAGTAACAATGACATTTGAACTATGGACCTTGAAATCACTGGTAAACTAGAAATATAAAAGTCTGAGTAAATGATGATTTATCCAAAGAAAAAGGACATTGTCTGAACACTTAAACCACATGACTGACAAGTGGACACTGATGAAAGAAGGAACTGATATGACTACTATCTTGCCTTTGGAGACAGTTACCACAAGGGAGACAAACAGCACTGACAATTTATACACAGCAACGTCCTAAAACTTGTAACTATTTAATGAAGAGTTCCTTCTAAACAAGGTCAGGGCATGCAAATATACGACCTTGACCCCAAAGTCAATGAATGGGCAAGCATGTCACAAAATAATCTGTCTTAGCTTCATAATGATTCATTAGGAATATGAACAAAATCCATAATGGGGCTTAGAAAATATAGGCAAATGAATTTTTTTTTTACCAAAACCTTAACACAAATTTTATATGACTGTAACACTGACCCATAAGGCCAGAAAAGAAAATATGTGTGTTTCCTATTGCACTGGTTTTAAAATGAGGGTAGGCAATTATTTATTTTTTTTTAACATTATATATAAATCAAATAATATTTCAAGCGCTTCAAAATACTGGGCAAAACCAGCTCAATTAGATGCACAAATCAATTTTGGCAATGTGAATATTTTTTATAAAAAAAAAAAAAATTGGGGGGGGGGGGTCCTAGGGTCGGCAATGAGAAACAGGGACAGTCGGCTGACCGGAAACACACATATTATTTTTTTTGCCTAATCAAAGGATCAAGTGAGCGTGTCACATAATGAATTGTCTCAGAATCATAATGATTCATCCCAAGTATGAACAAAATCCAGCAAGGAATTTTTTAAGTATAAGCAATAGAAAAAAAACTTTAATTAAAACCTAAACAAAAAAATATGACTTTGACACAAGATCAAAGGATCAAGTGAGCATGTCATAGAATAAATAATCTCAGCTTCATAATGATTCATGCTAGGTATGAAGATAATCCAGCATGGGATTTTGGAAATGTAAGCGAATCAAAAAACTTTAACCAAAAGCTAAACATAAATTTTCCATAACTGTGACCTTGACCCCAAAGTCCAAGTGGCAAGCAAGCATGCAGCAGAATGAATTGTCTTCACTTTGTAATGATTCAGCCAAAGTATGAAGAAAATCAATCAAAACATTTAGGAAATACAACAAAACCTACTCTTGAGAGACCACCCCTTCTGCCAACAAAAAGTGGTCTCTCAAGTGCCAAGGCAATTTTGGTAGCCAACCATAATTACTGTACATGTATTTTATTCTTTATTCATATTTCTTGTTAAATATTACATGAATTCATCTATAAAAAAAATTATATAACAATAAAACTACATTGATTATAAACATGATCAGTTTATTTAAAGTTTACATGCTGTCTTTTAGAATATGAACTGCAAAGTTAACTATATGGTAACATTTACTTATCCAGTCCATAAACAGCTATAATAACACTCATCAGTAAATTTATTTAGAAACTAAAGCCAAAACCTAAGTCACCCACTATATAAATAATTAAAGAATCAACTCAATAAACAAAATGATGTAACAGAAGCATGATGATAAATAGAAGATGAGCTCTCTGACCATGGAACTTTCAACATTGTGTGCAGGTTTTAATAACAGTAACACTGATACAGAACAAAGAATAGGAACCTTTGAATTGACTGTGTGCATCCATAACTGCTAAACCTTTAAAGACTAAATGATTAATCATGATAAGAATTTAGATGACCATGGCACAACAATGGCAGTTTGTGACACATGTACTTAAGTCTGGTTTATGTTTTGTAGCACACAACTCCACCTCATACCATTTAAGGAAACCAGTAACCAGACTCAACTTTTCCAATCATTTTTTTTTGTGCATCTCGGTTCAGAACAATCTGCACTCTGTCTGCAGACTCTATTCGGCAACTGTGGTTTCAAAGGATTAAAAAAAGGTCTGTAGTGTTTATATCTGGTTTTGTGATACAGTCATTCATAGCAGTGTTGAAACAAATTTTGCCAAAATATCCTGGTCACTTACAGTGTTTAGCAGGTGGTCATTCATGCCAGCGCATTTACATAGCAAAGTTGATCCATACACAATGATTTTGGTTGTAATTATGACAAAAAGCCACACGTAGCAGTCTCAGGTAGGTCAAATCAGGTTTTCCTGTATATGCAAATGAAAAACTAAACAAAACCTTAACAAAGTTTTGACAAGAATGGTGGCAATAATGCCACATCTGCCAGAGAAGTGACAGTGACTGTATACCTCACTTACAACTAACAATTAGACTCTGCCAGAGAAGTCCCTCCCATCACTCACTGAAATCTCCAGCATGCATAGAATTATTATTGAAAAATTAGTTTTTTCCCAATTTTTTTCAAATTTTGGTTCTAGTTTAGTATATTTATGGTAATACTGCCTGTGATCACATGACTGTGAACTAGCTTAAGCAGGGCAAAACAATGTAGATGCTAATTTCACCCTTTGATCCCTTCAGCAATGTCGTCTGGCTTCATTGTTTGAAGTTTGTTGAGGTGGATTGTACTATGTGTGAGCAGAATTAATTTCAAAGGGATTAAAGATGTTAATTGATTATGGTTGGTTTAATAAAAAGCTTAATCAGCATAAAACAATAAACATTACTTTGATTCTTTCCGCAAGGTATGTTCTGCTTCTGTGCTTAAAGTTGTCTAGATGGATTAGAGTCTATATTATGTATGGTCAAAAGTAATTTTGACAGTATTAAAGGTGTTAATTGATTATGGTTGGATTACTCAAGAGCTTAGGTGGCATAAAACTGGTTCGATCTGACTTCAGTGTTTAAAGTTTGTAGAGATATCTAAGGTTGCATTATCTCCCAATGCCAAAACACCAAAATCCAAACAACTGCAAGATCACATGAAATTCAATGACGGATGGAAATTGGAATTTCATTGGTTGCAATCAAGTTCAAAGGAACATGAATATGTCTACTCTTCCTGTTAAGCTGATTTTAAAATCTGTTATGGTGGCAAGAATGACATCATGCATCATGCAGAAACCCCACTGCATAAAAACATATTAACAGCGACAACAACTATGACATCACTGAAATCCATGTTCATGGAATCTGCATCAAATGTGGTTCAAGTTACACATGCCGAGACACTATTTGCCAACTTTATAGCCAAACATAATCTCCCATTTCTGGTAGCAGATCGATTTTCAGATCTAGTCAAAATAACATCCCCTAACTTGGAAATCACACAAAAGTTCTCATGCAAACGGACAAAAACTATACACATCCTCATTGGTATGAGCAATCCACAGACATGTGCTGCAATTAATAATTTGGCATTCTCACTGACGAGTCAAATGATCAAGAGGATAATAAAATGCTGACAGTCTGAGTTTGTGTTTTTGACAAGGATGTAAACAGGATATCAACAAGATTCCTTGGAATACCAACCCGTAACACTGGATCAGCAGAACTCATCTTTGCATGCTTGGATAAAATATTCACATAAGTATTACTAAAGTTTAACTATTTTATTGTTCATAAGAAATCATAATCACAACTGTATAATAGTAATAATAATATGAATAATATGGATACAGTACAGGAATTAATCGTAATGCCTGGGATGAATGAGGTCTTTGTCTTTATCTATAATACTAGAGAGTGATAATCATTTTCCGGATTTGATTGTTATTGTTAAAAGATGCAAATAGTGATTATAATGATGACAACAAAGGTGTCTTCAAATTAGGCTTAAAGTCACAAAGGGTGTGATGGTATAATGTATGCATCAGTGCCATGTGGACAATCTTGCTGACATTAAAACAACATTAGATGCTTGGGAGTGCAATAAATACTCACTAAGGCCCCCCCCCCCCCCAAAATATGTGTGTTTCCTACTGCACTGGTTTTAAAATGAGGGTAGGCAGGTAGGTTGGTTTTTTTTTGGTTTTTTTTCATTAAACATTATATATAAATCAAATAATAATTCAAGCGCTTCAAAGTACTGGGCAAACCCAGCTCAATTAGATGCACAAATCAATTTAAGCAATGTGTTTTTTTTATTAAAAAAAAAAAATGGAGGGGGGGAGGAGTGCTAGGGTCGGCAACGAGAAACAGGGATGGTCGGCCGACCAGAAACACATATTTTTTTTTTGCCTAATCCGATTAGGTAGGTTTTCTTATCTCCTATGATCAATATTGATAATTATCAGCTATTGATGGATGAAAAATAAAACAATATAGGTCTGCACTGCTAATTGGAAATTAAAAGCAGTGATGGGTACCTTTAAAGGAAAATTTTTCTCCAGTGGTTTTTTTTTAAAGCTATTTAGTAAAATTCCAAAAGGATTATATTGACAGAAGAGTAATTTCTGGATTTAAACCTTTTGAAACCACTGCAACAGATTCTACAATATTTTAGAGACAGAAATCTCCCTTGGACCAATTGCATCAACTCCAGCAGGTGAGTTCAATGACCATTTGTTTTTTCTTAAAATGAGAAATACATGTAAGTTGTTCTAACAATAAGAATGTATGGACATGTAATCTTTCTTGATCTCTTAACTGCAGCCTAAAAAAAAACAAAGTTTATTAGAAATAAACAGCATTGCATTATATTATAATATTTTAATTTACCTACTGTATATCCATGGCAAGAAAATTTCAAAGTTCTAATATTTTGGAATTTTGTATTGCAGTGGTGAAGCTGTCTGAGAGGTTCATGACATTAACCCAGAGCAAGAGAACTGCACTGGAAGATGAAATTCAGGACTACACTGGGACTCCCAAAGTAGAATTTCCCAAATTCGACCCAGACAGTTTTGGACGAGAGTCAGCAATCTGAATCTAACCACAGGCAGGAAACAATTTAAACTTCTTGGTGGACTTGATAGAGTTCTACTGATATAGCCACATTCTAATGCAGACACTGAAAGGACATTTTCCATTCTGAGGAAAATTCAGGCTGACTCTAGAGGAATCCTAGATCCAATGACAGAACATCATCTTTTAAGTTATTAAGATCAACAATGATGAGGACTGCCACCAATATATGTAATCCAGGCAATGATCTCATAAGAAATGCTAAAAATGTGTGTAGTACATATAAAAGGAGAGTATGAATGGCAACAAGTTACTGTGAAAGAACCGATTTACATATTTTAATATTTAAAAAATGGAAATTTGTTCAATAGTTGTAATTTTTATCCATTTGCATGCTAAAAATTGGGTTGATGAAAATCCTCCCTCTTATGAGGTCAAAACTCCTGACCAAATTTTGCAAATCTCCTGATATTCCAAGCTGACCTCTCTTTTCTGTCACATGTATGAATCAACATAGTATTGAAATCAGTTGTACAAAAAAAATCAAGTTTTATCTCTACCAAATAATTCAGTTGGTAAAGTGAATGCTGTATTTTTTAAAAATTAAACTGTGAATTACAATTCCTTATCATATTATCAGGTGTAGTGTCAGTAACCTCCCAAAACAAGAATCCCTAGATGGGACTGACGCTCTATTAAGCGAAAGGAATTTCTGGGAAATCAAGATATGACTATTTCTTCCTTTTAACTGCTGAGTGTTGAAACCATTGCTGATGAATGTGTGTAAAGTTAGGAGGATTAGCAATAACAAAGTTGTGCTAACAGACAGACGGACAACAGACAATATTGAGGGTTAGTTATTTACATTTGGGACCAAGTAGACACCATAAGAACTCTTCTGATGAAAACCCCATGTCAAAATGACTTTCCATTTAAGAGGAGTAGCAAAGACAAGACGTTCAAGATGGACACATACTGAATGTTATATCAGCACCATTTTAATTTAAGATCAACGAAGCATTATAAGTCTTCTAGTGAAAACCTCATGATGATATGACCATTCATTCTGGAGAAGTAGTGATAACAAGATTTTCAAGCTGGCCACTATGCCAACCATATCAGAACCCAGATCAGCACCATTTTCATTTAGGACCAACTAAACATCATAAGAAGTCTTTTGGTGAAACTCCTATGTCAATATGACTCTCCGTTCAGGAGAAGAAGCAAAAACAAGATTTTCAAAATGGCCGCTGTTTGGTGGCCATATTGGATATCAGATTGGCACCATGTTCATTTAAGACCAACTGGACATCATAAAAAGTCTTTCAGTGAAAACCCCATGACAATATAACTTTCTGTTCAGGAAGAGTTGCAATAAGATTTTCAAGATGGCTGCTATGATGGCCATACTGAACTTCAGATCAGCACCATTTTCATTTAGGACTAACTAGACATCATAAGAAGTCTTTCAGTGAAAACCACATGTTGATATTACCATCCATTCAGGAGTAGTAGTGATAACAAGATTTTCAAGACGGCTGCCTTGGTGGCCATATTGGATGTCAGATCAGCACCATTTTCATTGAGAACCAACTAGACATAATGAGAAGTCTTTTAGTGAAAACACCATGTTGATATGACCATCCATTCAGGAGGAGTAACGATAACAAGATTTTCAAGATGGCTGCCATAGTGGCCTTATTGGATGTCAGATCTGCACCATTTTCATTTAGGACCAACTAGACATCATACAAGGTCTTTTAGTGAAAACCCCATGTTGATATGACCGTCCATTCAGGAGGAATAATAGCCAGATTTTCAAGATGGCCTTTGTGGTGGCTATATTGGATGTCCGAGCACCACCATTTACATCATGGCCCAACCAGACCATGGGATGAATATGTGTGTAAAGTTTCAAGGCAATCCTCCAAATAGTTTAGGAGGAGTAGCGATAACAAACTTGTGCTAATGGACAGACAGACCACAGACAAGACGACACAATCCCATAAGCTCTTCTGGTGTATGACCATTTGAGCTAAAAAAAACAAATAACAGTAGGGTTATAAATTTAATCAACGTTCAGGTGATAAAATTTAGATCAAAATTTAATCAACGTTCAGGTGATAAAATAAATCAAGGATTAGAAATGTATTTCTCTACATATTTTTTAAAGAAACATAAAGCAAAACTATTATTAATAAGTACAGTACCAAAATTAATTTTTTACAATGATTAGATCATACATGTTTCACTTTGTAAAATGTTCCATCAGCACAGATTTTTTGAAAGATATCATTATGCAGGTGCATAGCCCTGTTGTTGATAGTTTAAGATGGTCTTCTTACTCAGCTGAAGCGAAACGAACATCAAATTTGATGACAATGAATGTAATATAGGTAACTCAGACGTTTGACCCAAACTATAGTGGTGCTATTGAACTTTAAATAATTACTTTCTTACCTGCAATTGGTCACAAAACTATATCACAAGGTGAAGAAACTGAGTATAACTGTTTGTAACTAATTTTACATCTATCATAGGAAATAATGAACTCCACCTTTTCTGACCTAGTTTTCTAAGTACAACCCAAGCAGGTAATCACTACTGTTTGAATAGTTGTATAGCTTACACACAGCTTGCAGGACAGGGACATCCTACCTGAGGGGCTACAAGTGGGGAATATAATACAGGGGTGACCTATGAGATAAAAAGTATTTTTCTTTCACATTAATGTGTGTAAACTTTGAGACACTATTTTTTTTCTTTTTATCCTCTTACAACCCTTGGAGCCTAAATGGTGTTACATCTGTCATAGGAATTGTCAAATCAACCTTTTCTGACCTAGTTTTCTAAGTACAATCCAAGCAGGTAATCACCACTGTTTGAATCAATTTATTGCTTACACATAGCTTGTGGGGACAGGGACATCCTACCTGAGGGGCTACAAGTGAGGAAATTTCATACAGGGGTGACATGTGAGATAAAATGTATTCTTCTTTCACATCATTGTTTGTAAACTTTGAGACACTATTTATCTTCTATTAATTCTATGATATATCCTTGGAGCCTGCCTGGTACATTTTTAAGGTGGAGCTTATTAAAACAAATTTTTCAAGGATATCTGTGTGTGTGTGTGTATGTGTGTGTGTGTGTGAGAGAGAGAGAGAGGTGTCATCAGAAGGCTGATGCCTTTAGCCCTAATACATTAGCTTCTAAATACAGCCACTATAATGGGAATTATTGATTCCAATAATACCCCTCCCCCCCCCAAAAAAATGTCCCATTCTACTTTTATCAAATCCCTAACTTAAAAAATTACAAATACATGTTTCATATTATTTATAATTTTCAATAAATACAATAGTATACATAGCATTTATGTTTCATGAGAATGACTGAATACAAGGCTCAGCATTTAATTTTGTTTCAGTGCTACCAAAATTTTTATAGTTGTAATATTCTCCACTAAAAACATTCTGCAATTTACTAACATTTCAGAATTTGAACTAGGAAAATGCAAGTTTGCTAGTGTCAGTTTCAAACCCTGCTGACTATTGCAAAAGTCTCTCAGATGTTCATGAATTTTAATATGATCTAACCAGTAATGACACTGAAGCCACCCCAAGCATATTAATCCCACAATTGCACATTCTACAACACTCAACTGTCTATTGTAGAATGTGCAATTGTGGGATTCATGCCAATTTCTAAACAATCATGCCAAAAATGGAGCAAATGCGCAAAAAATGCTCATCATATCAGCAAGCTCTACCTTTGTTTACATAGAAAAATCCCTCTTACATTTAATAATACCCCCAAACAGATTTTATTTTTTACATGGAGTGGGCAAATTTTCCCCATCTATTATCATTCCATTAATAGATCCTGCGGACAATGCTTATCAATGGTATAAATAAGATGGATGATTTTTGCAGTCTGATATCAGGCCCAAGTGGCACTTATTTTTGTATGACATCAAACTTTTTCTTTTGAAATATGACAAATTTCATAAAAAATAAAATTTAATACAATATTTATTTTAAAAAAATATGTAAAACTGTCCACAAACTCACACTGGTAAAACTGAACAAGGGCCTCAATTACTAAAGATAGAAATGCCAGGTGCTTGCCTCAGATAAAAGATTTTAAAACACACTGAGCCATTAAGTTTTTAGAACTTTACTTTTAACTGGCACCATATAGCCATTTTTGTGCTGAGATGCCAATAAACACTAACTATATATATATACAGTAGACTCAGTTATTCAAAATCCTATTATCCGAATACACAGTATTATCAAAACAATTTGTTCTGTCCAGGCTAAATTTGTTCTTTGTTTATATATTTTTTTACGTCTATTATCCGAACATCGATTATTCGAGTGCACCCACTTAAAGTAATTTAGTGGTCAGAAATCCTCGAATCCTATTGAAATCGCGACGCATTATACAAAGTGTGAAAACCATCACAAGTGGCATGTTTGATTTCTTGAATCGTGACATCTGTTGGTCCAAACTGTGAGTACTGATTAATAGAAAAGTGGGTTATGTTTATTGTTTGTTGCTAATCCAGTAACTGACTCGACTTTTGATAACCCCATTATTAAAATTCAATTAATGGCAGTAGTTTTAGGTAAAGTCAGTTTGATTAAAGAAAGTCGGAAAATTATATAAACCATTTGAAAGCTACATTCAACTATACATTTATTTTTCATAAAATCTATATGAAGTCACTTTGCTTACCATAATGTATCTGAATCACCAAGCCATGGAAACTGGAATATCACGTGAAAAATAAACTAACTAGCCCAAGAATAAATTAAATCTTCAATGCAGTAGGTGTGACTTTAACCTCGAAAATACGTTACAATAGTGGCAGTCAAAGACATTAGCAACTCAGCTGACTACCACAAACCTTGAATGTTTTCATTACCAGATTCATTATTCTGAAATGAATATTCATTTCCATCTTACAGGTTTTATCACTTTTAGCGACTTTGGCCATTGCTAGCACTAACATAGACATGGATGCACATCCATGAAGGAAAAGTGTAGGCATATTTGTTTTATTATGTTTCCTGACATAAAAGCACGCACTGGGTCAAGATTTGGGGGACATAGAACAAAAAATGTTGAGCCCGTATTCTTGGTGCAACACTGTATGTATATGTATATGTATATATATATATATATATATATATATATATATATATATATATATATATATATATATATATATATATATATATATATATATATATATATATATACACACACACCATATATACTTGCGTATAATCCTGGTTCAAATGCAAACAACATAGACCCTGATCTGCCGTCGCATAATGTGCCGGCAGATCAGGGTCTATGTTGTTTGTTATCTATTATGCGATGGCAGATCTGGGGTTTTCAATTGGTATCGGCTTATATGCGAGTATGTGTATATATATATATATATATATATATATATACATATATATATATATATATATATATATATATATATATATATATATATATATATATATATATATATACATATACACATTTTGTCCTTTCAGGATTGGTATCCTTTACGTAGAAGTTTTATGTACAAAGACAGGGTACATACTGATGAGAAAACATCTTCGATAGAGCTATTTGCCTGAATGTTCATTTAAGCTGACATGCTTCATCTATTTATAGCTCTGCTATCTGAGCACATAATCACCTGTGAACCTGTTATATGGCTACACATATTGTATTAACATATGGAAAAAAATAATGCTCCTATACCACAATGCTATTCTTTATATTCTGTCAACAATAACAATGCAATATACTGAAAACCATAGGTGATTTGTCTAGAAAAAGGTCAGATGACTCAACTTGGTTTTGATGGGATAACAAAGCAATGAAAAAGAAAATAACATCATTCTTGGATTTTGATTGTGAGACCGCTGTCAAACTTTGTTATCTCTACCAAGTTGTTAGCGACTGATCTGATCTGAAGACAAGGTTAACCATGGTGAAATTTCAAATAACTATAAGTATGAAAATTGTATTTTTAAATATGTTAAAAAGGTATATTGTTCATATAAAGCACAGTCAAGTACCTCCATTATTTATCTTCAAAACGACAGCATTTTGTTACACAATTTTTTGGAGAAAAAGTTGAAAAGGAACTCCCTTGCAGTCTAGGGTAAATGTTGCTTTAATGTCAGAAAACTGTCAATAAAATTAAAAGATTGTACATTGTGTTTTTTTAAAAATTCTTTCTGTAAAGTTTAAATTATATCAGCAATTTCACTTTTTGAGGATTTCAAGAAATTCTGAGATGATTTATGCAAAATATATCAAGATTTTTTATCTTCTTGAAATTTAAGTTTGGGGTTTAAGAACCAGCCTCTTTAGGGACAATAGCACATATGTGTCCTTGTCCTTACAAAATGAGATTTATACTGTTCTTTACAAGTAGGTGTCCTGTATATGGAGATGATCACTAAAACAAGTTTCTCTGTATACAAAATGTTATTGTGAGTAAGCACAGAGTTCCTAACATTACCACTGGCCTAAAAACTTAGGCTAATTAACTATAACATTAACACTGGCTTAATAACTTAGGCTAATTAACTATAACATTAACACTGTCTTAATAACTTACGTTAATTAACTATAACATTAACACTGGCTTAATAACTTAGGATAATTAACTATAACATTAACACTGTCTTAATAACTTACGTTAATTAACTATAACATTAACACTGGCCTAATAACTTGGGCTACTTAACAAAAAGATTAACACTGGCTTAATAAATTGGCTACTTAACTATAAGATTAACATTAGCTTAATAACTTTTTTGTTTCAATTCTGCAACAAAATGTATTTGGTTTGCAAACAGAATTTCATGGAAAGAATCCTAGCCTCAAAATGGGTAAAAATCCACTTGGAATGGACTCACCTTTCACAAAATAAGGACTCCTTCTTAAACATACTCCGTTTATCAGAATGTATTGGCATCCAGAAGGCCATTTCTGTGGACAGATTTTCCCCAGTATTCTTTGAAGGGATTTTTAAATCCAAATTCATCAGGTACTCATATAAAACGGGTAGGCTATAATGAATGTGGTTGCACAGTATCAAATGCTTTAAAGAATTTACTACAATCTTATTCTCAATTGATCTCATATTCTGACACTCTACTCTCCAAAAAGAACTTCCAGGAATTCAAGATAAGACCATTTCTTCTTTTTAACAGCTGAGTGTTGAAACTATCTCTGATATTCTCGAATGATATGATTTTCAATTTAGCCACTGTGGCAGCCATACTGGATGTATAATTAGCGCCATTTTTATTTAGGACAAACTGGACACCTTTACAAAACTTATTTTGAAAACCCCATGTTGATATGACCATCCATTCAGGAGAATTAATGACAAGATTTTCAATATGTTCATTGTGGCAGCCATATTTTAGATCAGATTGGCACCATTTTTATTCAGGAATCTTCTGGTGAAGCACATATTTTCATTTAGTGCCAACAAGACGTCATAAGAAATCTTCTAGTGAAAACCCAATGTTCACATGTATTTTAATCTAGAAGGAGTAGCGATAAGATTTCCAAGATGGCCACTATTGTGGCCATATTGGACATTAGATTGATACCATTTTTATTAAAGACCAACTAGATAACATAAGAAGTCTTCCAGTGAAAACCCCATGCTGATATGACTTTTTGTTCAGGAATAGCAATAAGAAGATTTTCAAGATGGCTGCTGTGGTAGCCATATTGGATGTCAGCTCAGTACCATTTTCATTTAGGGCCAACTAGTCATCATAAGAATTCTTTCAGCGAAAACCCTATGTTGATATGACCACCCATTCAGGAGGAGTAGTAATAACAAGATTTTCAAAATGGCCACTTCAGTGGCCATATTGGCTGACAAAGCAGAACCATTTTATTTTAGGATCAACTAGACATCATAAGAAGTATTCTGGTGAAAACCCCATATCAATCTGACTTTCCATCCAGGAGAAGCAGCAATAACAAGATTTTCAAGATGGATGCTGTGGCAGCCATAATACTGGATGTCCAAGCAGCATCATTTTTATTTAGGACCAACTAGAAAATCTTGTTATTGCTACTCGTCCTAAATGGAATGTCTTGTCGACATGGAGTATTCACCAGAAGACTTATTATTGTACCTAGTTGTCCACTATGGTGGTCATCTTGAAAATCTTACTGCTACTCCTCCTGAATGTATAGTCATATTCACATGGGATTTTCACCTCAAACCTTCTTATGTCTAGTTGGTCCTGAATAAAAATGGTGCCAGTCTTACATCCAATACGCTGTGGTGGCCATAGTGGATCTATAAACAGAACCATTTTCATTTAGGACCAACCAGACAATATAAGAAGACTTTCTATGAAAACCCTATATTGATATGACCATCCACTGTGGAGCAGTATCGATAACACGATTTTCAAGATGACTGATGTGACAGCCATATTGGATGTCTGAGCAACACCATTTTCATTTAGGACCAACTAGACCCTGGGATGAATTTGTTTGTAAAGTTTTAAGGCAATCCGCTTAGTAGTTTAGGAGGAGTAGCGATAACAAACTTATGTGAAAGGATGAACATCAGACAATGGACAACAGTCCGTCCCATATGTTCTTCTGATCTATGACCAGTAGAGCTAAACACAGTATGATTTAATGTATCAGTAGAACCATAAATTTTAACACTAATTATCCATTCTCTTGCAAACTTTCATAGTATAAAAGAATTATGCCAATAATCTCAAATCCCATGCAGTAACGAAAAAGTTTACTTAGTTTTAAATGACATAATTTCAAATTAGAGTAGCTTTCTGATATATAATGACAGAAAGACCCATTGTTGTAAACAGTAAGTTTTAGATGTAAAAATTATGTCTTGTTCATATACTGATACTTATATAGGCAGGCAGTTTTACATTTACCTTAATAAATAAACAAATACTGTAATTCTTCCAATAAACTTCAAAATGAAAAAACTAATTCTGTAAGGTCAAATTTTTATTATGTAAAATATTAAGTTTTCAACTGAAATAGCCACTAACAAATCATCTTCGCTAATCAAGTTGGGTTTTTTTTCTGAGCATATCACATACATATGAATCCTCTACATTACACAATGCTAATACCTGTCTGTATTACCAGGCCAGTCAAAAAGGATTACTTTGACCAAAACAAATTATTTGTTAGACCTAATCAATAAGCTTCAGCAGTTTTTTTCTGTGGTTTGTTTTTTCACATGGTTGTTATGAATCCAAAAGTCATATCAATCAAACAATTTCACTGGTTCAAAAGTACACATCTTTCTCATGAATAAATGAACTGCAAAATCATGTGACAAGACACCAGCACAGGTATTACCAAGGGTTTGTATGAAGGTGATACCTTCCACAGAACCCGTGGCTAAGGAAGATGCTAATAAATCAATGTATTCACCCTTGTAACCTCACAGCTGATATTCTTACCTGTCAGTCTAATAAAATCAGTATCTGACAGCTGGAAAGACGAGGGGTCACCATTGACAATTCAAATAAACCCTAAGGCTATTGCAGTTCAGCGATAGGGACTATGGATACAATTGCAAGAAAATGAAACAAATGAATGTTACAGTCGTGCAGTTCAACTTAAATACTATAATTCGCAAATTATCCAAAAACAAACATTTTTGTGAATGACACGGAAACTGAACAATCCAGAATACAGATCATCAATAAAGACCATAATTTATCATTAATTTTCAGAACTTTTGTCAAAAAATATACTAACTTAATAGATTTGTGAAAATTATTACAATGCTAAAATAAGCACTTCAAAAGTTTACAGTACATATTTGACCTGTAAAGATGACCTACTCAAGACCTTTCACATAAAACTGAAATTCTCTAATTAATTTCCTTTACCAATTCATCAAAATACTAGCATTACTGTATCAAACTGATGCTAAGCGACAAGGACAGAAAGGACATCTTTGTCCTGCTCTCTCCTGGAAGGCAGGACTATGTGACCCAATGTCTCTCTGTGGCGGGGGAGACTTCAGGGTAAGAGGAACTCGAACCTGTAACTCCTTACGCAGAGGTAACGGACTGTCCGTAGTAGCAGACTCAGCAGGTGGGTGAGAGCAACTCTCTACCATTATGGGGCATTTGGGGGAAGGTCTGTCCCCTCCCTCTTTTTTGACTCAACTTCGAAAGAAGATGTAGGTCCATGGCCCACAGCATCAACCTCTCTACCATGTGACTAAAGTAAGTCCATGGATGCATGAACGGAAAGGGCCAATCACTTCCCTACAGTAGATGTCCCCACATCCCATAGGGATTTAGAGGAATCATAGGAAATGGAGGATGTTGATCTGATCCAGTCCCCCACAGGATGAAACAGCTGTCTAAAGGTGGGGGGGGGGGGGGGAGAGGTCTCAACCAAATCCCTATCCAAGTACCATAGGGGCTTACATGACCGGTACTCATAAACTGGCAACTGATGCCTGGTCACTGGTCAGTGACCAGTCAGCAACTCATATCTGTAGGAAGACTCATATCTAAGCACTCTCCTTACTGGGTGGCTCTATTCTATCGGCGACAAGGGGCCCTGGGGACTGAAAGGGTGCTGCTTCCCCCTTGAGGGGGAGAACGACTCCTCACTTTCAGCCTGCACACCGAGCTGCAGGCGAGTAGAGAGTGCTGCTCCTCCCTCACATGGGGGGTGGGTCATGATTCACTCTCTGCCCTTCTAGACAGAAAAGAGAGGGTGCTGGTCCTCCCTCACAGGAGGGCGTGTCCCACTCTCAGCCCTCACAAAATGGGGAGAGTGCTGCTCCTCCCTAACGGGTGGAAGTGACTCACTCTCCACCCATTTATTACCTGCCTTTGGAGGGGGCCCACTAGCAATGAAGAGGCTTTGGTAATCCTTCTCTGAGACCTGAGGGACTTAGAGAAGGAAAACCATGAAAATTCTGAGGAAGACGAGGAAGGAACTTTCTTCCTTCCTTTATAAGTACATCTATGTTTGGCAAGGTCCCAGACCTTGTCCAACCATAGGCTGCAAAAGGGACAACCATTTATCCTCTCGCAGCCTGTACAAGATAGGCAAGTGGGGTGTGTATCCCAGGGGGCTTTCCTGTGGCCACACATACCCACATAATGTTTAGATATTGCTGTAAAAAAATGCTGAAAAGAAGATTTATTCAAAAACTTCTATGCAAGCAGGGCCATCACAACTTTCTGCTGGATGAAATAGCGCTCTGGGCGAGCATCGCTTTATTGTGCCCCCCCCATTCAGAAAAAATACTGCAAACGCCGTGAAACACCGCCCTACAGACTTGGCACCACAGGTGGTGTATGCAAGTATATGTAAAAAAAAGTATTTGCATTTGCATATTACTGATATTAAATAAAGAATATACTGGAAGAAGAAACATACACTGATAAATCCTCAGAAGTGAGATACTCATCAGCATACAATTTTCTGTAAAACCAATGTTTTTCTTTTTAAAATTTTACCATTTTTGTAAAGGGCATTTTTTTTATATTGATGCTGAAACTCTGTTGCAAATTCGATGAAAAACAATACAGGCATTATAATACATGTTACAAAGTGAAACATATCCAGGTGTCCAACCATAAGGGCGGCATACATCCTCTTAATCTTTTGTACTTGTAAGAGTTTACTTGTTGGAAGGTATATGGTAATACATATGGGATGTGTTGGATCTTGTACTCATTTGAGTTTACTTTTTCGAAGGTATAGGTTAGGGTAATAGATTTGCGATGTGTTGGATCTTGTACTCACACAAGTTGCATGTGATGGTGTCTGAGTAAATAGATGTGCAAGTAGAATGTGAGTCATTTAGCACTACAAACAGCATCTATTGCCGAGAAATGTCATTTTCATTGAAGGTTAACATATGACTCTAAAAATGGTGATATCAAGTGTTCTGTATGATTGGGGCACTTTGATAAATGTATGATCACTGTGCTTGTGTTAGGGTTATTGATGAAAGAATGAACCAAGGCACTCTCCTGGTATGGCTATCCAGTATGTTGTTGTGTCTTGCATATTGGTAACACCAGTGGAACTTTCCCAACACCCATTTTCCTTACCAAGCCTAACAGATATGAAAGATATGATACCAAAGGGACAGACAACCAGTTTAGTAGCTACATGGAGTTTGAGGATTCATCACTTTTTTTCCAGTTTGGATTACTGGACACTGGACAGTTTTTGAAAAGACAGCTCTAGGTTTCTTTACAGGACAAATATTACCATTCCATAATCCAAAACATTCCTAGCATAAGACAAAAAGAAACAATCTGCAACAGTATCAATTTATCCATGCTAATCTTTGTTCTGAAAGTAATAAACAGTAAATGTCCACTATTACTTTGGCTAACCTGACTGAGATGGTTCACTATATCCATTGTATTTCTTCAAAAAGTATAATGTTTAATCCTACACAAATCTTTGAAGCATGAAAAAGTAATTCAAAGGATAGCATATCATGTGACATGAGTGGTTGAGACAAACCAATAGAAGGACTGCCACTGCCAAGTTTTCAAAGTAAAATTATCGGTAATTTTACCATGAAGAATAAAAGCCTTCTTAAATACTATTTTGATATGGCTGACATGTATACCTGTAGTTTTCAGAGACTAATTTTACACATAGCATTTCAAAGATCAATTTTACATGTAGTTTTCAGAGACTAATTTTACATTTAGCAGAGACTGATTTTGCATGTAGCATTTCAGAGAACGACTTTTTAATCAGCATTTCAGAGACTGATTTTACATGTACATGTAGCATTTCAGAGACTGATTTTGCATATAGCATTTTCACAGACTAATTTTACATGAAGCATTTCAAAGACTTATTTTACATGCAGCAATTGAGAATGTTAAGGGAAGATGAATGGTCAAAGGTCAAACTAAATGTTTTCATCTACTGGAAATTGGACTCAAGATCTTTTGTACCTATCATGGATCAATATGCATCGGTGAACTAGCAAAATCCAATACAATTTCTAACATGAACTTAATGTAGCTGCTAAGTTATGTAATAAACTTGTTGCCTACAAATTCTTTGTATAAAAATGTAATATGCTAGCAATGGGAAGGAGAATGGTCAGAGTCAAACAAAATGATAAATGTCTGTAAGCTGCAATAAAAAGTCATACAACAGTATTTATCAGTGTGTAACATGCAGCTAACTGGATAAGTACACTGTACAGTCCCAATGCATTCACACAATATGCAAATAATACAGGCTCATGCTGTTGTACACAATAAGCAAACGGTACTGTACAAACCTAATACTGTTACACAATAAGCAAATGGTACTGAGCAAATGCTGTTACACAATAAGCAAATGGTACTGTACAAACCTAATACTGTTACACAATAAGCAAATAGTACTGAGCAAATGCTGTTACACAATAAGCAAATGTTACTGAGCAAATGCTGTTACACAATAAGCAAATGGTACTGTACAAACCTAATACTGTTACACAATAAGCAAATGGTACTGAGCAATTGCTGCTACACAATAAGCAAATGGTACAGTACAAACCTAATACTGTTACACAATAAGCAAATAGTACTGAGCAAATGCTGTTACACAATAAGCAAATGTTAGTGAGCAAATGCTGTTACACAATAAGCAAATGGTACTGTACAAACCTAATACTGTTACACAATAAGCAAATGGTACTGAGCAAATTCTGTTACACAATAAGCAAATGGTACTGTACAAACCTAATACTGTTACACAATAAGCAAATGGTACTGAGCAAATGCTGTTACACAATAAGCAAATGGTACTGTACAAACCTAATACTGTTACACAATAAGCAAATAGTACTGAGCAAATGCTGTTACACAATAAGCAAATGTTACTGAGCAAATGCTGTTACACAATAAGCAAATGGTACTGTACAAACCTAATACTGTTACACAATAAGCAAATGGTACTGAGCAAATGCTGTCACACAATAAGCAAATGCTGTTACACAATAAGCAAATGGTACTGAGCAAATGCTGTTACACAATAAGCCAATGGTACTGAGCAATTGCTGTCACACAATAAGCAAATGGTACTGAGCAAATGCTGTCACACAATAAGCAAATGGCCCACAATTTGTCCTTTGTCCCCCAAATCGTGATCCTAAGCGCCCACATTGGCGTGTTTTTTCCCCAGAAAATAATTATTAAAAAAAATACGTCTACAGCTTTTCATTAGTGGATATCCACCCATGTCTCTGTTGATGCCAACAATGGACAAAGTTGCAAAACGCGATAAAACTTGTAAGATGGCAATGAATATCCATTTTAAAACATTGAATCTGGAAATGAAAACATTTAAGGTTTATGGCAGTTGATCTGGCTACAATGTCAAGTGTTTAACAGCAATTAGTGTAACATATTTTCGAGGTTAAAGTCATCCCTACGGCAAGGAAGATTGAATTTATTTTGAGATTCAAATAATGACAAATGAGACTAAATTTATGCAGATACTTAATTTGTCATTTGATTAATGGTTTGTTAATTTGGAAAGTCATTCAAGAAACATAGGTATGAGTGTACACTAAAGTTAAATGAGAGCAAGATCTGGAAACGGAACATTCCGAGGTGCAGCTTATTTCAGATTAACCAAATATTCAAGAATGTTAATGTTTTCATGGGTTATTTGAGCACATGATAAAACTTTAATTGCAATAATGTAAGTGTTGAAGTAAAATATGATAGTACTGTGCTGACCACAAAGTTAAAGTGGCAAAACTGTTGAAGCAAATAAGATTATCTTATTTTTATTGCACTATTAGTGCATTATGTACTATTATTTTCCTTTGTCCCTCTAAAATGTTGTGTATCCCCCAAATCTGGAGGGTGGGGGACACAGTGTACCCTGCCCTTGGGATCCTATGTGCAACTCTGCATAATATAAGGCAAAAACAAAATATATGTGTTTCCGGTCGGCCGACTGTCCCAGTTTCTCGTTGCCGACCCTAACTGCCCCCCCCCCAAAAAAAAACACATTGCCGAAATTGATTTGTGCATCTAATTGAGTTGGTTTTGCCCAGTACTTTGAAGCACTTGAAATATTATTTGATTTATATATAATGTTAAAAAAAAAAAAAAATACCTGCCTACCCTAATTTTAAAACTAGTGCAATAGGAAACACATATTTTTTTTGGGCCTAATATTTGAATAGTACAGACCCTATCAGTTCTCCAAGTATCTATAAAACTTTATTAGCCATAGTGTGACATACTTGAATGTGTTAGTGGCCTTTTCAAACTTTAGGTCACCAAGCCCTATTAATTTGGTTGCCTTAGACACAGAGCGGAAATCCACTGTGTGGGGAATTGATAGGAGAAGATGACAAAAAGTGAAGGTTTAAGAAAAGACAAATTAAAAAGTAATTATAAAGAAACATAAGATTATTTTAATAGTATATCTAGACCTGTCTGGCAGAAATATCAAGTCATAATCTGCTTCAACCTCTGGCCAGCCATTAAGTCACAATCTGGAGTTCTCTTAACCATCTCTCTACATTCTGCCTCAAATTCACTAATAAAGGGCTTTAACCATAGCCTTCAATTTCACACACATGAACCAATTAGGGTAAGTGGCTTTTGAAGAATCACAAGTCCCATGTAAAAGCAGGAGTCTCTCGAAGGGACTGACACTCTACAGTCTGAAAAGAATTTCCAAGAATTCAAGATACCAATAAGACCACATCTTCTAACTGGTGAGTGTTAAAACCATCTCTGATATTCTTCAGCAATAAGATTTTCAAATTAGCCACTGTGGCAGCTATACTTGATGTAAGATTGGCACCATTTTCATTTCAGACAAACCAGACACCATTAGAAGACTTTTGGTGCAAACCTCATGTTAATATGACTATATATTCAGGAAAATTTGAGACAAGATTTTCAATATGTTCATTGTGGCAGTCATATTTTAAGTCAGATCAACACCATTTTCATTCTGCACCAACTAGAAACCATAATTACTCTTCTGATGAAAACTCTGTCAAAATGACTTTCCATTTCAAAGGAGTTGCAATAACAAGATTTATAAGATGTCTGCCATGCTGGCTATATTGACTGTCAGATCGGTACCATTTTTGTTTAGTACCAACCAGACATCATAAGAAGTCTTCTGGGGAAAACCCAATCTTGATATGACTTTCCATTTAGGAGGAGTAACTATCAGATTTTCAAGATGGCCACTAAGTTAGCCATATTGGATATCAGATTGGCACAATTTTTGTTTAAGAATAACTAGACACTGTATGAAGTCTTTAGGTGAAAACCCCATGCTGATATGCCTTTCCATTCAGGATGAGTAGCAATAACAAGATTTTAAAGATGGCTGCTGTGGTTACCATTTAGGATGTCAGCTCAGCACAATTTTCATTTAGGACCCAGTGTTCTCCTCAAGGACTTTTACTGTAGCAGTCCCTCTATGCTATAGTTTAAGCCTGCTACACTTTAGAACCTGCAACCATGGTATGCGCTGCTACACTTTTATGTTTACTGCTTTCCTTATAAAATTATTCTGTTAAATAAACATCATGTCACCTATCAAATGACACTTGTTCTTAACTCTATTTGGGTAGTTAATTAAGATAATCCAGGTGAGTTACTCATTCACTTATTCGTTATGTTTGTACCTGGCTTACCTGACTGCTGATCTGGGGTTCATCTTTACACTGGCATGGTCACATGATTGGTTACTGATGATGGAGTCTACTGGTAGTGTGTGTTATATATATTTCAGTCATTTTCACTACCAACTAAAAAAGTTACACATATTACATTTTTAATTTAAGCAAATTCTCATGCAACATGGTCTCACGACCTTCAAAAAGACGTAAAATTAGCCAGCACCCAGCTAGCCCCATGCTGGCCTGGCTACGAAGATCAGAGATTGGTGTCACCAATGATGATTCCAATTCAAGAAGCATGATTTCCCCAAAGAGACAGATTAAGAGACAAAGTATAGGGTTCAACACTGAATGGAAGACTTCATATCCTTGCGTGGAAATTGTTGGATTGGATGGTCAGTTTTCCATTTTGGTTCAGATCGACCTAGTTACCAACAGGTGAGGTGGGGGGCGCAATTCTTTGGGCAAAATTACAATATAATATATTTGTTTTTATAGTAGTTGTACTTGTGATTGTTGTCATCATTCTTATTAATTTCCAGAAAGTGTGACGAGGAATGAAAGTTGCATTTTATCCATGAGCTGCTCTTATATTTTACATAGTACACTGTTATGTATGATGTTTACATACTTAGCTTTTGTTTATGATTATAAGTTGTATGGTTATTTGAAAATACATACTTAACTTTTGTCCATGCTTGTAAGTTGTGACATGTGTCAGGTAGACCAGTATTTTCATAGGCATTTTGCAATTAGACTTTTGTGACATATGTCAGGTACTCCAGTATTTTTCCATTAGAATTACTCTTATTGTGTTGTGACATAGGTCATGTAGGCATGTGTATATATATATATATATATATATATATATATATATATATATATATATATATACAGATTTTGGTAAACAATTTCATTCCTGTTCTAGAATTCCAGTTTAAAGATCAGTCTGTAAGGAATCTATTTTAGTAATTACAATTGTGTTGTTGAAATTAGATATAATTTGAGAGGAATTATTTATTTAAAATATTCATGGAAATTACGAAAGTGCTCATTGACTTTTGGATTAATACATGATTTTGGGATTTATGTGAACTCTTTCAAATACATTCTAGATTACATCTTTGTGGTACATCAGGACATTCAAGATTATTGGAATTCATTCGGAACATTCTATTATTTTGGACTTATGATTAGAACATTTAGGATTATTTGGAATGTAACTCACAAATTGTAAGCGTCTTTTGAATTTTCACTTTAATCGTCTGGAAATAAATTGGTTGTTGATTTTACTTGACTTTATTGGTTTCACTTTCTTTCTGTTACATATTTTAAGACCCAGAGTTGTAACAATACTCTGAGCAAGAGAAAAATTATTTGATCAGTAAACCTTAACTTAAAAGGGTGCTGCCCTAATAATTTCTCATTTCTCTTTTCTGTGTATCCAAGTAAGAGAAAGGAGCATTTTTTATCTTCCAATTTTACCTCTTTTGAAAACATGTAAATAAAAGGTGTTGGATTATTCCATCATTTTTATTTGAAACATTTCTTGAACAATAAACAACTAGTTTGCAATTGGACTGTATTACATGAGAAATTAAGTGGTGGTATTTTTTTTTGTCAGTATATTGCTGCTCTAATACATGTCATTTTACTATTTGTCAGAATTGCTGATAAAAACAAAATAACCTCAATCAGTAGCTATTTTCTACAAGCTTCATAATTGCCACAGATGAACTTAACAACCATATTATGTCTTTGACATTTGGAATAAATATATCTTGAATAGTTTCATCCACATGCTTACTTGTTATTTAGTAAAGTCATGACCTTGAAAGTTTTGTATCTTTTTGTACATCCATTAATAAATTTTATGTTCCATTTTTTTCAGACCATGAAAGGTCATTCTCTATAATGAACAAAATCAAGAGTGGGTTAAGGAACAGGCTGACACAGATGGTGCAGAATTACCTAATGACATTTAGTACAGAAGGAGTATGCCTAAAAGACTTTAATTTTAATGTGGCAATCAAAATATATGGGAAAGTAAAGAAATGAAAGATATCATTTATTTAAATTCAGACACAAATGAGTTTGACATTAAATCAAGAAATAAAGAATACTATGTAAATATATGTACTCCTTTTATATTTCATTGATATTAATTTTTTTCACTTTTATGATAAAACATATTTTTAAAAACATGACACTAACATGTTATAACTACGATGCTATCAAAAACTTCTTGGGAGATCACTGGGACCAACAAGACATCATAAGAAGTCTTCTGGTGAAAACTTGTGTTGATTAGACTTTTTATTCAGGAGGAGTAGCAATAACCAGATTTTCAAGATGGCTGACATAGTGGCCATATTAGATGTCAGATCAGCACCATTTCATTTAGAACCAATTAAACATTATAAGAGGTCTTTTAGTGAAAATCCCATGTTGAAAAGACCATCCATTTAGGAGGAGAAGAAATAAAAATTTTATTTTCAAGATGGCTTCAGTGAGCAGCACCATTTTCATTTAGGACCAACAAGACCTTGGAATGAATGTGTATGTAAAGTTTCATGGCACTCCTCCAAGTAGTTTAGGAAGAGTAGTGAAAGCAAACATGTGCTAATGGATGGACAGATGTTGGAAGTTGAACAACAGATCATTCCATAACCTCTTCTGGTCTATGACCAGTTGAACAACATACCATCCCATAAGCTCTTCTGGTCTATGACCAGTTGAACAACATACCATCCCATAAGCTCTTCTGGTCTATGACCAGTTGAACAACAGACCATCCCATAAGCTCTTCTGGTCTATGACCAGTATAGTAGCCCTCAAGACTACTTACAATCTCAAAAAGGTTCCTGGGGGACAAAAAGCTATAAGAGGAGGGTCCCATTTATCATTAGTCTAGCCCAAGCATAGACCCATCTTGTTTTTGATGCACTGAAAATTATTAGCACTTAATAAATGTTACTGAAAATTCATCTGTAAAATCAGAGCCCTCCATAGTAAGAATTCATGCTTCCAAGACTTCCAGTTTCTGTACATGGACCTTCATGCAAAACTTAACAGAAAGCTCCAGCACTTCACCTTAAGCAAGTCCAGGGGACATTCTCCCACCCCATACTGTAAGCATCCCATGGATTATAACAAATCCACATACAGTGAAACTCCTCAAAACCGAACGCTCAGTATACCGGAATACCCTCAAGACCAAATTTGCTTTGTATTTTTTCTTTCTTTAATATCATCATTTTTCCATAGCAAATTGCCCCTCCACTCCGAATACCAAAACAAATTTCAATCACAAATTTTAATTTGATGCTAAAATAAACCCCCATAAAACCGAAACTAAGTTCAAACTTGGAAATATTTTTTAGCTGCTAACTTCCCGACATATGCTGGAACAGATTAATTACTGTTAGCTAGTACTGTAGTAGGCTTATCTGTGAGACAAAGACCTGGAAATTGTCCCAAGGGCACGTGAAGTTAAAACAATACTTGACACACACACCGACACAGATTAGGGCTGACAATAGGCTAATATGAAGTTTTTTCACCATAAAAAAGAGCCAGCTCTTTAGGTGAATTATTAATAACTAAAAATGCTTGTAGGTAAGCCATTTAAGAAAGATTATGTGTATCTGATTAGTGTCTAATTGTGGTTGATGTTTTTCATTTGTATACATGATCAATACAACAGTTTTTGTTTGCTTTTTTAATTAAATATCAGGGCTTTATTAACCAGGCATGTGGTCTCACTTTTGATGCTTTGCCGACCAAGACAAACAAAGCAGTATTCTAAAAGTCAGATTCACTCAGTTGGCTCTTCATCGATGAACATTATGAATTATATGGAGAATTTAAACATTATGGAGTATCCTTCATAATTCGAATGAACTTATCATAAAGTTATAAAAGTATCTAATTCCTCAAATGTTTCTTATGACAAGGACTGTATTTCTATGCAGAACAACTGTATTTATTCATGTTACAGAATGTGATTTTCAGAAGAAACATATGTTGTTCAGCTAACTTTTCATTAAATACCGGCACATGTATTTAAAACAACTAACAGTTTTCTTAATTTTGTGCACTCTTGCACACACAATGATGTTCTCTCATAATTATATTTTTCCTCTCTCTCGTCACATAAGTGCTTAGAAAAAGACTATTTTTGAAAACTATAAAAACCTCAGTAAACTGAAAACCTCTCAAAACCAAACAAAAAATATTGGGTCTGAAGGGTTTGGGGTTTTGAGGGGTTTCACTCTATCTTGATCATTATAAGGGGACAGAGGCACATACAATGTCACCCTGACAGCTCAGCCAAGGTGCAACACTGGAGCTCTGGTAAATGAATTATTTTTATATCTAAAAGTGCTAACCCACTTAATTATATGAAATCCATATTGTGTCAATTTGATATTTTTTTATATTTTCTATCCCAACAGTAAATTCAATTATCAGTGCAATACAAATGACTGTGCAAATAATCAGTTGTGAAAATATTGAACTTGTTTATAAAATTGGTAAATTTAAATGTATTATCTAATTTTGCAAGATTAAATTTAAACACAGGTAATACTGAGCAATGACCACATCTGTTTGTGAAAATTCATGGTTTCTACAGCTAGTCAACCAAAAAGCTGTTTTATTGTTGCATAGTGTTTTCCATACGTTCTTCGAGTCTTCTCCACTGAAAGATTGATGATAAGCAGTCCAATAAATTCCTCATACCTGACTCACCTGTATAGAGGACCTATAAGAGTTATCTCCCTTTTACAGTACAGGTAAATTCGAATCAGTTCCTGAAAAGTTCAGTAAATCAAGATAAAGACTCTTGTGCACTAAAATATATTTTTTACCTGGGCTAGTATCTAGCAAGAATCGAGTCAGTAAGTGAGGGGCACAGTCCTCCAACGTGGTACAAAATTCGTGGAACGAGTTTGGTCCTTTCTGAGAAAAAATATCAACAAATGTCTCAACACGACGAGTTGGGTCGTTCTTTTCGATAATTTGAGCTTCTTCCGTTTTACTTAGCACCCCTCGTCTCACTAGTTTACCTACAACTTGGTTTAAATCTACATCACGAAGTAATGTTGACTTATGTTTTGTCAACAGGCGAGCAACTCCGGCACTTTTGCCCGCCATCTTGGCATTTTCCAATCGAAAGGGAGCCAGGATAATTTTCTCAATTACGTTCCCTGTCTTCAAGCAAAATTATCACTTCATGGGATTAAATTTATCATTATTTTTCTGATGTACCTATTTCTTATTAATTTAATGTTGACTAAATTATTAGACGATTTTATTACATCTGAAAGAGTGCGGAACAATTGATGTTTTTAAACCCCTTTCGAGTACAGGGATATTCCTTCGTGACGCTAAGAAGCGACATCTAGTGGGAAAACTAGCTAATATGCATATATACATGTCCCCACGTTGATTTGTTTGTATCACGTGCTTGCTTGAGCATCGATTCTTGGTTAGAGGTTTCCAAGAAAACAAGCGGAAGCAACGTACAGATAATGTTTAAATATTGTCCAAATAACATGAAATTATTTACTTAAGGAAATGCTATAACAAAGAAACCCGAAGTGAGAAACGTAATAACGTGTTTTTTGCATTACTGCATGTATCTTGGGTGTAGACTTAACTAAAACACAATGTTTTAGAATGCAAATAAATTTTTCAAACCCTTCTTCTGCGTGATGCCCATGTCTTCTTTTCAACTACACTACATATTTTGATTGGCAAAATATGACCTTTTTGTTGACTTGAAAAGACTGAAAAAAAATTGTGCGACTCCTAAGTTGAGAGAGAGAGAGAGAGAGAGAATTTTGTGCAATAAAAAAGTAATATGATACTTCTTGATTAGGTTGATATGCCATAAAATTCAATTTAAAACGAGTATCAGGGTGTAGGTTTAGCCGAACATAATGTTTTATATTTATGAATGCATCGTATAGATTTTATTCCCAAGAATGTACGATGCGTGTTTTCCTCGAATACTTTTCGAACTCCCACAGTTGTTTGATGGATACAACGGGTTTTTGACTAGCAAAGACTAAACTCCCACAGTTGTTTGATGGGTAGAAAGGGCTTTTTGACTAGCAAAGACTGAATAAAATTGTACGAAACCTCGTGTGTCGCAAATAATGAATGAGAACATTACAACTCAGTTTATATACAAGTACGTTTTGGTGATGGAGACCTCACAGTTTGAAAAGTATTTACTGAATTGTTATTCGACAGCTATTACAAAGGTTGTTAATGTCATATATATTCGTTCTTCGCAACAAAAAGATGATTTTCTTACACTTTGAGTCATCCGATTTTCAGGAAGTTTACTTAGGGTTTTCCCTATGTGATCATGACGAGAGAGAGAGAGAGAGAGAGAGAGAGAGAGAGAGAGAGAGAGAGAGAGAGAGAGAGAGAGAGAGAGAGAGAGAGAGAGATAATGTGATGTCGTTAAATTAAATTAAAAAATCCTGTCTCATACCTTTAGGAGGACCAGGGGCTTATTTTACAATGTTAAGTCGGTTAGTAGTAATACATTTGCTAAATATAATAATTATTACGTTGACCGTTGTAATTATAATGCTTAATGTTATCAAGTTACATCAAGCGTTCCACTCCGTACGCTTAACGTAACAGTGTAGTTGTTCGTTCTGAAAGTTTTATTTTGCCATTTTTTCCCCAAAATGATGTTCCATCCTAACAATAGCTGACACACCAAAGATAAAAGGATTTACGACAGAAACTTGTAATGTTTTATTTTTGTAAAAATTGTGTTACCTGCACGGATGGTATCTGCATATAAATGTATGTCTATGTATATTTTCATCATACATGCTTGCCTCTGATTATCTGGGACGGTTTACCTCTTCCGTGCTTTGCTAGTTTATAATTTTGTCAAGTAATAGAAATTATCGAATGTACGTTCCTTAATTACGCGTGACAATTCCTGCTTTTATTTGCAGCGAGTTCTGGGGGAAATTTCCATATTCAAAGGGTCAAGAGGGAAAGTTTCTGTTGCAGCCAAGTATGAAACCTATTTTTTTTACCTTATTCACAACTTACCTGCTATTTTCATTCAGGAATATTCTCTATCGTGTGTATTTTCTACCAAAGAGGTGCTTTTTTAAAAAATCCCCAGCATACCCTTTGGTTATCACATCAAATCGGAAACCGTTTTCTGATAAAATTCCAAGGAAGTAATAAACAATCTCCTAGACACGTCAACATTCAAAAATCACATAAATAAAATAAAAACCGGAATGATTGAGCGACTAACTAAATTGATTGATCTGTAGGTCCCTAAAAGGCGTGTCGCTGCAACTTGGATGTAAGAGATTCGCAAAAAAATTATTTTCGCAGAAATGTTGCATGTTGCAACATAGGTTTTGTGGGGTTTAACGCCATTTTTTCAGCACATGATAGGCTATAAATGCCGACCAGTATATTTAGTGGGGGAAGAACCAGGGAAGAACCACGGAAAGCTATTGGCAAGCTTTCTTGCATACACACTTTGGCCGAGCCGAGACTCGAACTCACGTAGACAAAGGTGAGATGTGTGAGTGGTCTGTTAAGGCGAGCGCTTTAGACCATTCGGCAACACGGGGCCCCTCACAACATGGCAATAGTGTGGTAATAAATCATTTCTAATAGGACAATGTATTTGTCCTTCCTTCAGTGCCATGTAACAAAACAGTTACTTGAACAAATATTGATGATTGATCGGTTGACCTCAGCACACTAGGATTACTATACCTATGCCAGTGGCATGGAAATAGTTCAGACAAAATTACTCTTTTTTGTTCGTTCTTTTTTCAATCAAAAACATGCTTTTGAATAAATAGTTATATGATTGATGATTTGTCGTTGATGTAACTGCATTCATAAATTAATTCTTGACAGCTCACGATTTTCGTGTTGTTACTTGAAAGCTACATTGTCCAATCATCTCAACCAACAGTCCCGCCAGGAATTCAAGGTTTGGTTTAGTGTATTACTGGACAGCAACATAAAATGTATAAAAAATGCATTTTTTGTTGTTGTTGTTGTCGTCGTTGCCGGGGGTGAGGAAACTAATTTTAATTAGGCAATACCTACCCATCGCTATTGCGGAGCTATGACTTTTTCGTGCCGAAATAATCCCGTCCGTTTGATGTGAATACATCGTCCCACAGAGTGGAGAATTGTCAATAAGACTCGGTCTACTCGTGCACCTCGCATGCCCATGCGCAGAACAGTCATCTTTTTCATAGACGACGATTATGACAGACGTCAGAGAGGGGTAGGAGGAGGGCATTCGGCAATAGCGACGGGTAAGTATTGCATAATTAAGGTTGATTTACCCCCCCCCCCCCCCCAAACAAAAAATAAATAAATAAAGAACCACATTTGAATAGCAGCAATATCTTATCCGTCGCTATTGCGGAGTTGAATTTGTCAGATAGATGGGTAGGCGGATGTGTTAAAACTGATCAAAAACAGCGAAAAATGGAAAGTACTCACCATTTGAGGGAGAGATCCACTTACTGAACGTTGGTGTCTCTCTGGGATACATGTTGTGCCGCAACTATGGGACCCAGAGAAAAAATGCCTGCGCTAGAGAGCGGAGGTAGAAGGTAGTATGGGATTGCCAAAATGCTGCCTTGATGACGTCCTCCAAGGAAGAATGATTAAAATATACCCATGAGGCAGCGACGGCTCGAACCTCATGGGCTTTTGGTTTCAAAAAAGAAAGGTCTCTATTGGTGAGGGATTGATATGCTCGTTTGAAGGTAGCGAAAATCCACTGTGAGATGGTGGAAGCCGAAATATCAACGGAGTTCTCAAGAGGAAGGAAAATACGTTTCATACCCTTCCGTTTTTCTTTGGAGGCATTTAGATAGAAACGTAGTGCCCTAACAGGACATAAAAGTCTATCTTGCATATCCCCAGCACAGATTCGACTGAGACTGGGAATCTCTATAGGTAGTGGAGCTTCCGAGGATAACTGAGTTTTTGCTAAAAATCCCGGTTGACAAAAAAGAGAAACGGAGTCGTAATCCCCATTAAACCAGAGACGGCCAGTGTCGACAGAAAATAGATGAATCTCGCTGCATCTTCTCGCAGAAGCCAAAGCGAGTAAAAACACGGTCTTAAGTGTGAGGTACTGAAAGGAAGCCTCATTCAATGGTTCATAGGGAGTTTTGGTTAAAGACCATAAAAACAAGACAGATTCCATCTGGGCGTAGGAGAGCGGGAAACAGGTCTCTGCAGCTCAGAATAATTAATGAGATCAGCAAGGTGTTAACACGAACCAATTGCCGTGCCCTGAGAGAATTTAAGTGTGTTGGAAATTGCAGCTCTATAGCCCTTGGTACATGATACTGAACATCTTTTGTTCTCGAAAAGAAACAAAAGGAAATCAGCGACGGAACTCACAGAGGGAGAGACGTAAAAACGAAGTCTGTTGTTTGGCCTGGTCGCAAACAAGTCCACCCGAGGCCTTCCCCACAGTGTGAAGAGGGACTCTGTTACGGAGTGGTGTAGAGACCATTCCGTGAGGACTACTTTGCCGGTCCTGGACAGACTGTCCGCTAATACATTCTTCCCCGGAATGTGGCGAACTCGGAGGCTGATTTCTACGAGGTTGCCCAGCGGAGGAGGTTCAAGACCTCAACGCAAAGAGAAGGAGCATGTGTGCCTCCCTGACGTTGAGTATACGCTACGACGGACGTGTTGTCGGAGGAGACCATGACACATTACCCTCTCGATGCACCCTTGCAAAGCTAGAAACATTGCTTTCATTTATAGATTGTTGACTTGGAGGGACGTTTCGTCCGGAATCCAATGACCCTGCAGTAGTATACCCTCCGTCTCTAGATGAGCGTCCCAACCGGAATCTGACGCGTCAACGAACAGATAGGAGTGGGGGGGGGGGGGGCGGGTGCATACACGGGGACCCCAGTCAGGAATCTGTACCGATTCATCCACCAGCGCAAATGGTGATGAAAAACTGGTCCTAGTGGAATCAGAGCTGATAGAAAATCTCTGTATGGCTTCCACCTTGCGAGAAGGAGAAACTGTAGAAGGCGCATATGAAGAGGTCCTAAGGGAAAAAAATCCGCAACGGCGTTCAAGGTTTCCAGTAGGGATAGGTAAAGGCGAGCAGACAATGGTGTGTTTGCTCGTAGCGCCACTAGAAGTGACATGCTTCGATCTATCTGGTCCCGTGTGACCCGGACTAAGTTCTGGTTCATGAGGAAGTTCATCCTCACGTCAATGAAGTCCTGAGATGGAATGAGCTCTGACTTCTCGAGGTTGGGTAAAAGACCCAACCGAGTTACTGTGGACAAGCAACAGAACAGATCCTGGTGGAGAGACTGAACCTGAACTTTGTGGATCAGCCAGTCGTCGAAATACTGGCGAATCGGATTTCCCAGTAATCGGAGGTATGCTGCTACTACTTCCATAACTCGGGTGAAGACTCTGGGTGCGGAAGCGATTCCGAACGGTAGAACCCGGGATTGAAAAACTAACTGTTCCAGGCAAAACCGGAGGTATCTGCGATGTGGAGAAAATATCGGGATATGTAAATAGGCACTCTGAAGGTCGATGGAGACCGCCCAATACGACAGAAGCATTGCGTCGCGGATTGAGGAAGTGGTCTCCATCTTGAAAGGTTCCTCTAGAAGAAACCGGTTTAAAGGGGAGAGATCGAGTATTATACAAAACTTCCCGCTTTTCTTGGTGACCAGGAAGATTTGGGAGTAGAATGCGGGAGACTGATCGTTCAGGACCCTCTAGATTGCCCCTTTCTGCAAAAGGGTGTGTACCTCTTCCCTTAATTTCACCAGTTTGGACTGGTGAAAGAACATGGAGGTTATTGTCAGAGGGGGTTGTTACCGAAAAATAAGTTGGAAACCCTCGGACACAATGGAAAGGACCCACCCATTATCCGTGATGCTTGACGAAGCCTCTGAAAAGAGGCATAGATGAGCACCTATGTAGACGTTTCGGAGAGGAATGCACGGCAGGAGAGGGTGCGAGTCCCTAGGGCTGCCCTCCCCAGGAAGGAGGGTTAGAGAACTTCCTCTTAAAGGTTCTTCGGCGACCGCGCCTTGAACCTGACTGTCGAAGAGAAGGTCTCGTTTAAGGTTGCGGATTGGACTGAGGCTGCGTCTGTTCGAAGAGCTTTATTGATGACCCTTGTGGGCGATTCGCATTCGCACGCTTCCTGGCTAATTCTAATGGGCCATGAGTGGTTGTGAAGGATCTATGCTGTTGATCCTTCAGATCTTAGGAAGCCACAGTAGGGACGAGTCCACTGAAGAGGGTCTCGGCTTTGAACGGTGCAGCCCTCAGAAGATCTTTACTATGGTTAAGTCCAACACAACGTCACGGCGGATGTGCATAAGTTCCGCCGATAACGCCATTGAGACAGAAAGCACATGCAGGGACGTCTTGGTCACAGCTTCCAGCACTCTAAACGAAGTAGCTGAGAAGCTATGGTGATTAATAACCGGGCTTTCTGTTCAATACCTTCAATTGTTTCTATGGGAAAGCGTGCCAGGCTCCAGGTGAGATACAAACTTGGGACTAACCAGTGTCCAACTGGGGAGGTTTAATAGGCCACTTCGAGGAATATACCTGGTAACTCAAAGCAGAGACCATAGGTCTCAAGGTAAAGGGAGGAACGGACTACCCTCTACTTTGCCAAGCAATATATTGGCCTGTAGAGAGCCTCTTTGAGATTTCTTCAATCATGGAGGAATGAGGAAGAAGCTGGAGCCTTGGTTGTGTTTGAGCCAGAGATCTTTTCCAAAATGGAAACGATCTTCTTGGACTGTGCGCCAGATGGTTTTGGGCGCAAGTCCGCGGGTAAAAGGTTGTAAACTTTATTTACCGCCTTATCAAAGGACCAGAACTCCTCCTCTTCATCCAACTGAGAGAAACTGATGGGCCTGATAGGAGGCGTCAATGGAGCTGCTTCTACCTCGAACTCGTTGGAGTCGATGAGGATTGATAGGGCATCATCATCTTTTAGTCCACTCCGAACAGGAGATTGGCTGGGTATCACCATGTCCCTCGGGTGTGAAGGTGAAATAGGAGCTCTCTGCGTCACTGCCTGTAGCTCATCGTGGTGATTAGGGGCTCTTTTTGTGCTAGAAGTTCCAGAAGGAAGACGAGATAGTTTGTGTTTCCTGGATGATGCAACGCCTCCAGCCTTCCTTAATGATGCCACCTGACGAGGATGGTGGTACACAAGCCGCACACAAACCCCTGCACCAATCATGGTCCCATACTCCATTAATTGCCTCTTACGACATGAAAGAGGGTGCATCAGGGCTATTCTACATCCTGAAGCCCACATTTGGTCCAGTAAAAGGACGTCAGAGTGCATCAAACTGTCAGTAGGAGAAGGGCACAAAAAGTAAGCTTAATAACGAAAACTTGGACCAAATGGGTCGGCTGCGAACCCCATACTCATCCCAACAAATCCTTAACTGTCCAGTCTTCAGCTATAGTTGTCTAGGAAATTCTGATTCTATTTGAAAACCTGTTAACTAAACTAAATTGAGGACAAAACAAAATACAAAGACCTCCTCAATCTACCAAGAAAATGGTACAGAAAATTAAATGTTAGCAAGATTTCAATGGTTTGCCACCAACAAACCAATTTATCCATACATGAATAAATCAACTGAATCATCAATCAATCAACATAACAACAAAATATATTACTACATAAATTAACAACTGTAACAGCTCTCTGTAATATTTTGAAAATAAATGTCCTGGGACACATTTCTTGAAATTCTGAGAAATACCTCGCAATGCATAAGCAAAGTAACATAAAAGGATGTTACTTCCCTGCAGTGAAGTGTGTGTGTTTTTGCATGGGCAAGGCAGAGAGAGGGAGAAAGTGGAATTCATCAGTTGCAAATAAGTTGCAAATCATATTGCATAGAAATTCATCCCCTACCTCCATAACATTGCACTATTATATCTGATCACAAGATGTATAATTGTACCTAACTTTCGTTTGAAAAAAAAAAGAAAATAATCATACCAATGTTTGAGTGTGTAAAAAAAATGAAAACATACCCCAACACCAAACTTACTGTACCCACCCCCACCTCCACCAGGCCTGGCAAATATTTACCACTCTGTAACTGACTGTCAACTAGTTGCTGTGGGACAGTCAGACAAAGTGACTGTCAACTAATTGTTGTGGGACAGTCAGACAAGTGACAAAGTGATAGAGACTTCAGATAGAGACAAACGAAGGTGAGAAAGTGACATAATTAAATAACAACTCAATATTATCTGATTTAATTTATTTGCATTAAGTTAGTGTTTTGACACAATACTGAATATTACAGTAAGAAATTGAAAGCTACATATTTAATAATAAATTAAACATCAATATTGGCAGACACATTTCCTCTTTTATGACCTTTTAAAATATTTAGCATGTACTCTTACAAAACAGCTATTTATTATTCATAGATTTATCCACTATTACTATTTTTTTTAAACAAATTTATGTCCTGAAATGCTCAGGAACAATCAAAATTTGTATTTTATCTGTGTACTGAACTATCTAATCTGATTTTGAATCTCATCATCGTCCATTCAACTCACCAAAAATGTTGAAATTAACATTGATAACATGTCTTTGTATATTTCTATCATTTACAAAATAATGAAAGTACATTTACAACGAGTTATATGTAACATTCATATGTGTAAAACAAAAAACAGCAATAGAATACACAATTTCCATCTTCAGATAAATATTGGACTGCAATACTGGCAAAATAATGGGCACAAAACGTGAACCTTTGGATGATGAAGCATAGCAATTGTTGTCATAAAAAAAGAATTTGAAGAGGACACTTCTGTATGTAAAAAATATGTGTAGAAAAGTTTGTCAGAGATTCTGCATGAGATAGACCAGAATAAATTAAAAATAGGCATGCCTTGCTTTAATAAAAGTTCTCAACTCAAATACGCAATCAACTTGAACTTCTGCCCCTCTGTAAAATTTCTGTAAAGTCAAACTTAAGCTCTGTTTCTCAATTTTAAGCCCCAAAATAACCAGCTTTCTTCAAAATGTTGGTTTTATATAAATCACCTACTGTAGTTTACAAATAACCAGCTTTCTTCAAAATGTTGGTTTCATATAAATCGCCTACTGTAGTTTACAAATACCGGTAACCAGCTTTCTTCAAAATGTTGGTTTCATATAAATCGCCTACTGTAGTTGACAAATAACCAGCTTTCTTCAAAATGTTGGTTTCATATAAATTGTATATTTGTAGTTTACAAATAACCAGCTTTCTTCAAAATGTTGGTTTCATATAAATCGCCTACTGTAGTTGACAAATAACCAGCTTTCTTCAAAATGTTGGTTTCATATAAATCGCTTATTGTTGTTTACAAATAACCAGCTTTCTTCAAAATGTTGGTTTCATATAAATCGCCTACTGTAGTTTACAAATAACCAGCTTTCTTCAAAATGTTGGTTTCATATAAATCGCCTACTGTAGTTTACAAATAACCAGCTTTCTTCAAAATGTTGGTTTTATATAAATCACTTATTGTAGTTTACAAATAACCAGCTTTCTTCAAAATGTTGGTTTCATATAAATCGCCTACTGTAGTTTACAAATAACCAGCTTTCTTCAAAATGTTGGTTTCATATAAATCGCCTACTGTAGTTTACAAATAACCAGCTTTCTTCAAAATGTTGGTTTCATATAAATCGCCTACTGTAGTTTACAAATAACCAGCTTTCTTCAAAATGTTGGTTTCATATAAATCGCCTACTGTAGTTTACAAATAAACAACATGCTAAAGTAGAGCTGAATGTTTATTCAATATTGAGACATTTAATGAAAACAGGACAAGGAGTATCATAGAAATTTCTTTGTCTTAAAATTGACCTTGTATTATTTTAATTTTTTCTGTGTGATATTTTAATTTTTAAAAAATCTGCACAGAAGCGACGAAATAATTTAAAGACAGAAGAAAGATGGTCTAGGTGTATTTAGGGAATAAGTAAAAAAAAAAAAAAAAATTATATATCACAGATGTTTACTTGCAAGTAAATGTAAGAATCATACAAAAACATGACTACCTTTCAACAAGCTGCTCAGAAGCAATATCAAAACCATTGTTACATTAAATAAACAACATGATAATAGAAAAAAATCATAGTAGTCTCCGACTCAATGATGTTAATCAAATGTGTTTGTTTTTCTGTCCACTACCATTATTAGCAGTACAATTAATAACAAAAAAAACAAAGTGTAATCAACAATTACATAGATCACCTCTAAAAAGTGTTTATTAGTCTCCAGTAACCATTGTAAACATTAATTATCATACAGAAAATAAATTCAGACTAAAGTGATCTTGACAACAAAATGTTGGCCCCTTTTCAAAAAAATGTTTGGAATTTTGTTTCTTAACATTTTACTTTTAATCTTTTTAAAACTGAACATTTCAACTTTTAATTTTAACTTTTAACTTTTAATCTGTACCATTTAGCCAGCATTGTGCTGATATACTGTTACCTTACCCCCCCATCCCCCCCGCTGCCAAAACTCAAATGTCTGACAGCATAAAAAAATGTCCCTCACCTCTGATACATATATACATACTGTGACAGGGCATAAAAGACACAAAACAATTAAAAAAACACGAACATTCTTTTCTATGATATCAAAGTAGAGGTACTACAATAGACAGATATAAACCAGAGATTAATATTTTTGTATTTAAAAAAAACCCCACTGTTCTTAAATCTGCTTCAAAAGCTACTATTATTGTCCACCCCATGAAGCCAGATTTTACTGCATGAAAGTCACTGACTTTGAGTAACCTTGGAGTGACAGGGTGAAAGTCACTGACTTTGAGTAACCTTGGAGTGACAGCCAGTAGTACAAACATAGTTCATGCATAAGCAATTACCTTGATTAGCCACTATAACTGATAAACCTGTCAAAATTTTAGTAAACATCTACCGGGTACCTGTCGATACTAATGATCGGTTACCCGGGTACCCAATCGAAACTGTATTACTGTAAATGTGTACAAACCTGAAGTAAATGATTTTAAATTGCTGCACTATCCTCTCTGAATATGATACTGCATAATAATTAACTAATGATAGGAAATGACAGATGCTTACTCGTGTAAGTTTCTCAACCAGTGACACGTTCTTTAATCTCACCGACATAAGTGTCAGAGCAATTCAAACTGACAACTAGCATGAGCAAAGATCAAACGAAATGCTGCTTAATAAAATGTGAAACATAGGTCACAGTAACCTTCTTTTGTTCTAAGGCAGTGCTATTAAAAGAGATGCATAGAATCATCTAGTTTCATCATTCTAGCATGAACAGAGCTTGAGAAATAAACTTAAAATACAAAATTTAATCAAAGTCAGTGAATCATGAACTATTCATCACATTGACCTACTTTTGTTATAAGGGTGTGATACATTCACTCACCAAGAGTCATGAATCTAGGTACATAAGTATATATACAGGGTGCAAAAAAACCTATTTGGTCATGAGCTGAATGCACAAACTTAACCTAAGTCAGTGAAATGTTGGTCATAGTGACCTTCTTTTGTCATAAGGGTGTGGTAAATGTACTACAAAAAAACTAAAATGTAAAAACTTATCCAAGAATGTACAATTAATGTACATGTACATATTGCTATGAAACCCACTCTAAACTGTTGCCTAGGACCTAGGAAAAAAGAACTGTTGTGATGCAGTGATGCTGTACATATGTATATACTTTTATCTGTGCAGATGCTGATGCTGGGGTAGTAAATTAGCTCTCCTCAACTTCATAGAGGTTAAAAAAAATTATGCTGAGTTTTTTCCAACAACATGGAACATGCTGAATATGGCACATTCAATTATCCGACGTGAAAAAATTGAATTTATTAGATACCTATAATTCCAAAATACCGAACTGGCCTCCATGGCGTGTCTCTGTGCAAGATACTATTCTCCACTTGCCTCTGCACAATATAGCCTTTAATGTCTTGATGTGTGCTTTTAAACACCAATTAATAAATCAATCATTCACTCAAAAATTCACATTCAATGAATGATTCTGATGGTGAACTACAGGTGTCAGTTTGGTTCACATTTCAAGTGTTCTATGAAGACAAGAAAAGGCCCTTGATCAGGGTGGGTGAGTGGGTGGGGAGACCAGAAGTTTGATGTGACTGGAATGTAGCCAACAAGTTGCCCTCCACATAATGCCCCATCCTTACACTAAAACTGCCCTGGCCAGTTTTGCTATGTATGTAAGAACGTTAGTGGGATTTGGATTGTGATGAGGTGGAAAACTTGTGCAGCTTAAAGTCTATGTCTGAAATAAAACAAATTGGCCAGTGTTTAAGCCAATAATGTTAGCGGTGAAGGACTGAGCCTCCTTGTGGCTTTTAGTAGTTTTCTAAGCCAGTTTTCAGCCTAATTTTTGATTTGGAAAACTGTATTTAGTCTCATTTTGGTCTGAAAACTGTTGGCTGTTATTCAGCCTTGTTTTCACTATTAAAACAAGTCATATTCTAGTTTGTCTCAACTATTACACCTTAATGCAGCCTTTATTTTTAAAGTTGACTGATATTAACATATAGGCACATGACCAAAACTAGCCAGGAGTATTTAAGTGTAAGGATGGAGAAACATTTGAGAGACCACTTACTGACCCCTTTCCAAACAAACCACCTTGAGTTAAATGTTATGATTTCCATTTGAGAACCAGAAATAAATCTGTTTCAGAAGTCACTATGATTAATTCTACACATAATTACAAATATTTTCTGCTTTTGGATTTACTGCTTTCAAACAATCATTCTCTAACAAAATTAAATACAGCACTTTGCATAAAGAATATAAAATCTTACAAAATTAAGAGTTTTAAAAAATATGGCAACATTCTTGAGAATATAACACCAATTTAAAAAAGAGAGCACAATACAAAGTTGACAGTTAAATGTTGCAAAAGACAAAGGATGCATACAATTTAAAAGCATCAAATTATGGAGAAAAAAAATGTCATAAATGTTTAGTTTCTGTTTGTAAATCAGTAACTGCTGAAGATTTAAAAATCAAGACTGACATATTTGGATCATGAAGTAATATAAGAATCAACCTTTTTATCATACAATCACAAACCTTGACTAACAACAATCAGCTTCTCCCTGTTTGCTAATATTATGACAATCACTGGTATTATTCACAGATTCTCTGTCTACAAAAAATAATATTCAACAACAAACTTACATTTTTAAAGTAAGCTATTACTATTCAAAAGATAGTTGTGACTTACATACATACATATATATATATATATATATATATATATATATATATATATATATATATATATATATATATATATATAAGGGAGACAAGTCAATTCAGTAAATGTCAGTGAAATATATTTATTTCAGTTATCTCCCCTGTCATGGCAAAGTGAAATTAAGTGCAACTAATTTCTATTCTTATCAGTAAAAACCTCTTAATCTTCCTTAAAAATGATATTTTTTGGGAATTTTCTTTACATATTTAAATTAGAAGGAAAAACAAAACTTCTGTTTTGCCTGTAATCCTTGCTATTATTATTATTATTGTTATTATTACAGTTTCCATAAAAAAAAAGATTTCTGATAAAACTCCCATAATATTTTACTTCTGTAACATACATAAAACTTGATAGGAGATTCACAGAATATGAAAATACATCAAGTTTTGCAACACTTAAAACAAATGTGATAAACTTGAACATGTAAATAAATTATTATAAAGACAGACACTAGATTTAACACATAGTACAACCACAACATTGACATAAAAAATTCAAGATTCTACACTGTTTGAAACATTTAGTATTTTCTGACCCGATATAGATCAGAATCTGTCATTACAGATAGCACAAATTTTCAATTTGTTTACAAGAGAAAAAAGAAAAATAATTTCGTCATCAAACTCCACAAGAAATTAGTGTAAAAAGAAATGCAGACCAATAACAATGGTTGAGAATTTCTCTAATAATGTTACAAATGTGCCTCCCTGCAAACAGTATCATTATATATCATGATGCACAACCGATGATACATTATCAATATGCCTCTACTTGAAAAGTTGGATTACCATAATACATTTTAATCCACCTTGTTAATGTTGTTACCAATGACTATTTTTTTTAGGTCCAATAGTTGTTTTAGAGTCAAAATATAAAGTGGTTGACACAGTCCAGTTTCATGATACTGACTTATTTCATAAATGGGGGAATGATGAGAAAATTGTAATTAGTCTCTAAGTCCCATAAAAAACAAAAGTCCCTCAAAGAGACTGACACTCTACTGTTCAATGAAAATGTCTAGGAATTCAAGATAAAATGGTTTCCTCTTTTTAAATGCTGAGTGTTGAAACCATCTTCAATATTCTTAAGCTACAAGATTTTCAAATTAGCTGCTGTGGCAACCATATTGGATATAAGATTGGCACCATTTTCATTTAGGACAAACTAGACATCATTAAAAGACTTTTTGTGAAAATCCCATGCTAATATGACCGTCCATTCAGGAAGAGTAGCATGATTTATATTTAGGACCAACTCGATATCATAAGAAGTCTATTAGTGAAAACTCCATGTCGATATGATCCTGCATTCAGGAGTAGCGATAACAAGATTTTCAAGATTTCATATTTGATGTTTCTTGTGTCATCATTTCTTTTAGGATCAACAAGACATAATAAGAAGTCTTCTGGTGAAAACCCCAAGTTAATATAACTTTCCATTTAGGAAGAGTAGCGATAACAGGATTTTCACAATAGCTGTCATAGCACCAGCTTGATCATGGAAGTGTTATGCATGAAAAATATAGGCATTTTAAAATATCTGAGGTACTACTGTGGTTCTCTGTCCAACTACATTGAACCTAATATGAAACCAGGATCCGGATCAAACATGGACAAGCCAGTTTCCAAATTTGACTGCAACGATCATATTTTTGAAATTGTTGCATTTATTCTATAAATCTGCAATTTAAGGGTCATTTCAGTACGACTTATGGTCAAATCATGAGGGTTGGCAGGTCTGTGTTTGGAAAGATGGATGGCCACCAGACATGATCAAATCAAGATGCCCCAGTTGCAAGCAGCGAGGGCCTTAAAATCATACCAAATAGTTAATTATACTGGCCGCTGACTTGCAATAAGAACACTGCATTTGATAATGCAATGAGAAAAACACCCCAAGATTTGTGTTTCTACAACATGTATGCTCCATATGCCATCCTACTACTGGTCAAAAAGTATAGTGAACAATTTGAAACAATTACCATAATGGCATTTATTCAGGTCATCTACATATGCATTCTAACATTTAATTTGTTTATTTCAAATTATTTTTGCTGAAGTATGCTAACAAGGTTCTGACCATTATCCCCAAATGTTTTAAACTGGATTTTCGAGTAAGTATCAGTAGATCTGCTGTAAATATTAATGTAACTTTTATTTATGGTAAAAATTATTATGTTCATATGTTAAAGGTTGTTCAGAAAATCTTCAACTCACTTCTGCATTTACAAAAATATGTATATTAAAAAGTAAATTCTTAACAGATATATTTACAATAAATGCTTGTAAATAGTTTCTCAAAGGAGTATACCTGGATCATACATAAAATAACAAGTTGAAAAATTTAAAACCAAAATAAAAAAGGTCCTCTGATAAAAATGTATGCTACTATAAAGTAATTTAAAGAAATAACAGGATTAAACCTTAAATAATACTTTCAAAATATCTACAAATTATTAATTTTTTTTTATGGTAGAATTCCTAAAACAAAGTGTACCTACTATTAATTGATTGCTCAAAATGTTTACAGAGGATGCAGAAATTTGTTTCCATGTCACTGCCAAACAATTTTTTTCACTGCATGATAAATGTAAACGTAGATAGAATTTATGAAATATAATAGTGGTCATAAATATGTAATAAAATTGCACTGAAGTAAATTTTCATTCATTTCAGAAACGTTTGCTCATTAAATCTGATTACTTTTTTGTCATTTCCTAGTCCAGGTGGAAAGATGGTTCTTGCCTATTTAAAACATCAATAAATTGCAGGGATATTTGAAACATATGGATGTCAGATTGGCATTATTTTCATTTAGGGCCAACCAAACATTGTAAGAAGTCTTATAGTGAAAATCCCATGTTGAAATATGACCATCCATTCATGATGAGTAGTGATAACAAGGTTTTCTAGATGGCTACTGTGGTGGCCATATTGGATGTCCAAACAGCACTATTATCATTTAGACCTAACTTGACCTTGGATGAATGTATATGTAAAGTTCAATGCCATTTCTCCAAGTAGTACAGAAGGAGTAACAATAACAAACTTGTGCTAACGGAGTGACAGACAACAGGCTATCCCATAAACTCTTCAAGTCTATGACCAGTAGAGCTAAGAATGATATTAAAATCTGTTCCAGTGTATTCCTAAACTAAAACTACATGAAATAGCTAATATTTGTATGTTATAGGGCAATGTTACAATACAAAAATATCACATCTACACGATGAACTTTGAAAATTGAAACAAACTTAGATAGACATGCAAAGAAAGGACTATCATTTACAAAAATAGTAGTATAGTTTTGACACTTTAGGCATTCTATCCTTACTAAAAATGTCAGTGACTGACTTTGTGCTAAACCTTGGAAATCAAACAAGTCTACAACAAACTGCCAAGTCAGACCTGGCAACCCTAACAAGATCTTCTCATTAAGGCAGTCAATATTTTTTCATAAGTTAGACCAATTTTCCATCATGAGTAACAAAATATCATGTGCTGTTATTGTTGACTCAGAAAACATGCATTTGACAAGTTCAACAGTATGATCTGATGCAGCAGAGGCAACATTATGTTCAAATGAAAAGTTCATATAAACCTAAATGACCTCCAGTTCAGCTTGAGAAACTGCAGTTTCAAACACTATGGAGGTCAATGCCTTCATTCTAGATCTCTCAATTCGATCCATATTTTTTGTTATCATTTTCACAACAATCATCACGCCCGCTAAAAGCAATACTCAAATTGACATGACATATCCAGTAACTGTAATTGTTGCCTTTCCTGCTTTTTTTCCCCAAGCACAGTCAAGAGCCTAAATACATGTATTCATTCTATACTTATGTGCTGATCGTTTGAATATCTTATGAGGCTAATGTGTTCTCATTTGTTGGACGACATTTCCAGATAATGCTATAATGTAGGAACAATAGCCTGATAATACAGGTGTTTTGCATAAACAACATGGGCAGATTAAAGTAACTGAGGTACTCCTGTAAAGTTAGCCATGGCTTCTTGACCAATTCCAATGAATCTAATGCAAAAACCCAGATTGGACCAAAACCCAGACAAGCCAGTATCTGGATTTAACTGCAATGATCATATTGTTGTACTTGTTGCTATTATTCCGTAAGTCTGTAATTTAAGGGCCATTTCAGTAAGATGTATGGTCAATCCATAAGGGTGGACAGATCTGCCAAGTTCCACCTATCTAATGTCAGCTTCATGTCCAAATTTTAATAGACTGCTGACCAATCTCAAGTTGCTGTGTCAGAGTACTAAGCTTCTCTAACTCAGAGACAGCACGGCTTGCTGATGGTTACGTACCTGAGAATAAGATGTACAAGTTCGAGTAGTTATAACTTATTCATCCTACTTTAATTAAATTTTCACTATCGACCCAAAACTACTTAAGTGGAAAAAATTTCAAAGTAAAAGTTTTCATTTTATAGAAAATGCCATGTTTTGAAGTGCATGTAGTCATCCATGCACTTTAGCTCAACAATTGTGCTTCAGGTCCCTAATAGACATAACTGTAAAAATTTGACAACAGAAACCAAAATAAAACCGCAAAGAATTACAATGAACAGATCTACTTGCCTGAACTAGGCCATGGAAGGCCAACTGTAACTTTCTCTCACAGTAAAATTCTTTGAGCTTGTCATGAAGCAGAGGGTGACAACATGTGTCAGTAAAATTTGATCTTAGCAGGTCTGAAAAATAACCAGCCTGGTACCCTGGAACAATGTGAAATTTTGGGTGGAAAGTAAAAGATTATCCTACCCAGCCAGAGTTTTATTTTTAATATGAAGAGGGACAAAAATTCAAATTCTTCAAATTTAGAAGAAAAAAAAAATCTAAATTTGTGCAAGTAGAATATTTGTTTACAAATATTTCAAGTCTTAGATCTGCAATGATGGCACATAACAGTTTCCTGGTTTATTGATATGTTCAAGTAAAAAAAAAAAAAAGCAAATGGTTTGGCTTCAATAGATCTTTTCATCTGTAATTTCTGCAAAGGGTGTCATGATATGTTATGTAAATGCACACAAATTAATATATGAAGAACACCACATGTTGAGGTTTACTTTTCATAAAACTCTCCAGTTAATTATATTTAAACACTACAATACTACATTCCTATGAAACAGGGTTGAACTCTTTTTGTTGATCAATGACGATACAGATGTTGCTACCCCAAGTCCTTGGTTCCTCCCCCAGCTACCGCATAGAATTTTCCCCTGTCTTCCCCTGATTCATTTACATTGGAGAATTTGAACTTCTCAAGTTTCAAAAACCTTGCAATGAAATGGTCTACTGTCTAATGTACCAAGGTTGCTCTATCTAGGATAATTCTACTGTCCAGCATACCAAGGTTGCTTTATCTAGGATATACATGTAGACAAAGACTGTGTTAGAAGTAAGCATTAACTCGTATACTCTCTGACAGACTCATGGCATTAGACTTTAAAAGGAATTTCATACAATAGAAGTCATTAATATAACATGCAGCACCCTTGATTACGCCTCGCTTGGCAAAGCTGTGGATTATTTCAGATCGCTTGTGTTCGAGCCACATTGACAGTCTTGGCTCAATGCTACTTTGTCGATCTTCACCAGCATAGAAAAGATCATTATATCTTGGACCCCAGAGAATGAATTCTGTGAAGCTTCGAACATTTACCAGGCATTCTAAGTTCCGATTTTGAAGGAGCAAAATAATGGTCTGCATACCATTGAGGGTAAAATCCATGGAAGGATCTAACGAAGGCAAATGCTCCTTTTCAAATTTTGTCAAAACATCATCCAAGAAATTTTCAATGAAGATGCACACAGATTCAATTTGCTGATTTTCTTGCGAGCGTTGCTGTGGAAGAAATGAAACAATATCTCCAGAACACTTTGAATTTGAAATAAGGAAAATATCCCTAAAATCAGACTCTGCTATATGATGTCCCTGTTCCACGCAGTGAGAAATGGCACTGAGCAACTGGAGAATTACAAAAAGTGTCTTTTCTAAGAAATCCCTTTGATTTGTAACCTTTGCCTCTAGCACAGCAAGATAATCTGTCACACTCTCTGTTATGTCGAATAAACCCACAGCCACATAACATTTAGCAACATTTGACTGGTATACACAATTTTCGAGGAGCTGACTGGTTTTGATGAAGTCATCAGTAAGGTAGGAAAATGGAATGGAATCCGAGAAAATACATGTAGGCTTTAGTATACTTGGATGGTTTGCAGAAGTCATATCTGGTCGAGTATGAAGCAGCTGAAAAAGAAAAGAAATGTATCAATAGTCAACCCCACATACCTGCTTTGCACCTAAATGGTTCAAGGTTTGATCCAGAGTTCAGGCATCTGCAAGTGTAGACAGTGGGTACCCATCCATATTTGGTACCTTTTTCCTGGAGATCAATCAAAATGTCTGAACTTCAGATTTTGTGTAAATCAATAACAAAGGAATTTATGTTTGAAAAGGTCACTTTTGACTGGCTGAGAGTTGAATTTGGTCTTAGATGCAAGATGAAATTTGTATGATTCCCTGATTGGTTCTCTAGTTTTCTCAACTTATGACAGCACCGCATGCCAACATCTGAGCCATCCTGAGTACATTCATTTATGAGCAAATGAAAAGGCCTCAATCTCTGAAAATTGGATCAAAATTAGACTAAAGTTTTGCAAAGTTGTCTGGATGATTTTAATTTTTCAGCAACTGTAGCCAAATTGAATGGTGGATCAACATCATTTGTAAACAAAAGTGCCTCTAGGGGACTGAAGGTCTACTGGGCACACCGAATTTCTAGGAAAGCAAGATAAGACCATTTTTTCCTCTAAACTGCTGAGTGTTGAAACCATGTCTGGTATACTTCATTGATAACAAGATGTTGAACCCTTTGTAAATATGATCATCCATTATGGGGATCAGTAAAAGTCAGATTTTCAAGACATCCATCATGGCACCATTAGTGGCAATAACAATATCCATTTGAAAAGTACATGTCAATATGTCGTTTTGGTCAGAAGGAGTAGCAATATCAACGATAACAGAGATGTATATTGAAGTAATCATGATGATATCGATGAAGATGACAATGTTAGCTATGATAATTATAATAATCCATTAGGATTTATTGATCTACGTCGGTTTTACAGTTCATTTACTGAGTTGACATAAGACATGGTAGAATTTAGTTACAGGAATTTAAATGAAGTATTAAAAGTTATAAACATTAAATCACAATAGATTTTGTATGAAATATTTTCCTGTAGGTAGAATGTGTCAGTATGTATTTTTTTATATAGAAGTACTGAGGTATGATATTGGGCTTACTTATGCCACAATACAGGAAAATTTTCATAGCAATAACAAACCTTTTATACTATCAATACTATTAGTTACCGGTACATATCATATAGATGAATACATTCATATTAGTTACCGGTACATATCATATAGTTAAATACATTCATATTAGTTACCGGTACATATCATATAGTTAAATACATTCATATTAGTTACCGGTACATATCATATAGTTAAATACATTCATATTAGTTACCGGTACATATCATATAGTTGAATACATTCATATTAGTTACCGGTATATATCATATAGTTGAATACATTCATATTAGTTACCGGTACATATCATATAGTTAAATACATTCATATTAGTTACCGGTACATATCATATAGTTAAATACATTCATATTAGTTACCGGTACATATCATATAGTTAAATACATTCATATTAGTTACCGGTACATATCATATAGTTGAATACATTCATATTAGTTACCGGTACACATCATATAGTTGAATACATTCATATTAGTTACTGGTACACATCATATAGTTGAATACATTCATATTAGTTACCGGTACAAATCATATAGTTGAATACATTCATATATTTAGTCACAACACAAGTTTCTGTGAGCAATAAATCTAAATACTGCTGTTTTAGTGCAGGGACACACTTCTTTGGAGATATGGCTAATTGTTTTAGTAAGGTATCTTTGTTCATATTGTAAATAGTTCCTAAAGCTAGCAGTGAATATCATATCATCATTCAATCATCATTTATTCATCATGGATATTGTTCATCTAAGTCCTTTAATATTTTTGGTGAAGCCTCATTGTGACTGATGCTGTAAAAATGGTAATATTTTTGAAAATACTTACTAGAGTTCTACAAACAAAGAAAATGGCTGTAAATCTAACAAGGTCAATACTCCAGAAATTTTTTAATGGATCCAGTCTATTTTCGTTCTCTGGATTCACCCAAGAGGATATTCAGGATGTGGAAGTAATTTCATACAGAAAGGTAATCCCAGATTTTATGCAAAAAAAATGCATGTCAGCAACAACTCATCACTGAAGCAGCTGAATGAACTCGTCATGATGAAATTCCAACTCTACAAATACTCATAGTAACATGGGTATGTGTACAAGATCACTACTTTGCATGAAAATAAAGTTACATGTACTGAATTCCCAGCAACAAATACCATTTTAATTCAGGGCAGTGGATGTTCGGCTTGGACTTATAATGAATTTCTTGAACTGTATGAAAACATAAACAACAGATCTAACACCAGCATTGTGTCACCACTGACATCCTCAGCTTGACCCATAACCTCCAATCCCAGCAGTACATGCCAAGCATGGCCATAATTCATTTCAAAACTCACTTGCTCAAGTAGTCACAAATGACACAGTGCCTAAATATTTAACACCTACCTCACCCATTGCCCTGGTAGACCCAGATATACTTCAACAAAGTGTAGAAGACAATGCCACTAATCAAGATAATGAAAATACAAGTGGTGCAAGCCAAGCAACACCTCACTTCTTTACACCTTCACCTGCACAGGCAGACACAAGTCACATAGTGCCTAAAATATATTACACCCCTCTCTCTCCAAGCCCAGGTAAACCCAGATACACTTCATCAAAGTGTAGAAGACAATGACACTAATCGAGATAATGTAATGAGACTCCTTTCAAATATAATTCAAGTCACACTGCCATGGAGAATTATATTCTAAGTGACTTGATACTTATGATCAGGGACCTTAATCAATATGTGCATATGTATGCATGTATTTATGTATGTATGTATGTATGTATGTATGTATGTATGTATGTATGTATGTATGTACTATGTATGTATGTATGTATGTATGTATGTATGTATGTATGTATGTATGTATGTATATATGTATGTATGTATGTATGTATATGTTAATATGACTATCCATTCAGGAAAGGTAGGAGGGGTAGCGATAACAAGATTTTATGGTGGCCATACAGGATGTCAGATCGGGACCATTTTCATTTACGACCAACTAGATATCAGAAGAAATCTTTTGGTGAAAACCCCATGTCAATATGACTTTCTGTTCAGGAGGAGTTGCAATAACAAGATTTTCAAGACAGTCATATTGGACTTCAGATCGGCACCATTTTTATTTAGGACCAACTACACATTATAAGAAATCTTTTAGTGGAAACCCCATGATGATATGACCATCCATTTAGGAGGAGTAGCAATAACAAGATTTTCAAGATGGCTGCCATGGCAGCCATATTGGACATCAGATCTGCACCATTTTCATTTAGGTTCAACTAGATATCATAAGAAGTCTTTTAAACCCCATGTTGATATGACCATCCATTCAGGAGCAGTAGTAAGATTTTCAAGATGCCCACTGTAGCGGTCATATTGGATGTGTGAGCAACACCATTTTCATCTAGGACCAACCAGAGCACTGGATGAATGTGTATGTAAAGTTTCATGACAATCCTCCAAGTAGGGTAGGAGGAGTAGCAATAACAAATTTGTGCTAATGGATGCTGGATGATGGGTGACAGACGACAGACAACAGATCATCCCATAAACTCTTTTGGTTTATGACCAGTAAAGCTAAAAATCTTATAAGCCTTTTTACCAGGATTTCTCTACTGATCAAAAGAGATTGTGTAGTTTTAGAACAGACGTTATTCAGAGTTTTTTTTAATTATAGTAATATGATGGTACATGTAGATCAGCAACATTTGTATACATGTGAGAGGTTTGTCTAACTCTAGTAATAGTGACCATATATGATGGAAAATCAGCAACATTTGTATACATGTGAGAGGTTTGTCTAACTCTAGTAATAGTGACCATATATGATGGAAAATCAGCAACATTTGTATACATGTGAGAGGTTTGTCTAACTCTAGTAATAGTGACCATATATGATGGAAAATCAGCAACATTTGTATACATGTGAGAGGTTTGTCTAACTCTAGTAATAGTGACCATATATGATGGAAAATCAGCAACATTTGTATACATGTGAGAGGTTTGTCTAACTCTAGTAATAGTGACCATATATGACGGAAAATCAGCAACATTTGTATACATGTGAGAGGTTTTGATGCCATAAAGCTCTGAGTAAATGTTAGTAAGAGGTTCAGCAGTTTGGAGAAGAAATTAAAATTGGTTGGGTCTAAAAACCCATTCCCATCCACAGAATAAAGGTATTTTCATAGAAATTTTAAAAAATTCAAACAAATGACATAAAAATTTTAAGTGTTTAATTTTATAACCAATACATTCTTTTGACTTTACTTTACCTTCATATACAAAATGAAGCCAAAGTTCAACACACTTCTTGAGAAATGTGAGTTTAATTACTCGCTTAGGGTCAGAAACCCACAAAAAGGTCTCGCAACCACATCCTACCTGAACACTGACACAACTGCTTTTTCTGACTGCAAATAGCCTATAAACTGTTTTTCTGAAATGTTTTATGTTTGTTTTCCTACTTAGTCTGCTTATTTAGTATCAGTATGGACAAAGACAATATGTAGGTGGTTTTTTTTTTTGGGGGGGGGGGGAAGGGGTAAAACTAATTTTAATGATGTAATTACTTACATGTTGCTATTGCTTACCCGACTCTTTTCCAGACAGAAAATACCCTGACGGATCAATGAGAATTCATAGGGTGAAAGAGAACATTCTAGTACTCTAGGAAGCCCTTGGTCCACCTCAGAGATACCTTGCCCATGTGCACCTATCCTTCATTCTTTTTCAGAAATTAGCCTACACTAGTGGGATATCAGTGCTAGGCAGGAGGAGGGAATCTGGCAATAGCAACAGCTAAGTATTACATCATTAAAATTAGTTTTACCCTCCCCAAAAAACTACATTTTAATATCAGTAGTACAAAACCTGTTGCTATTGTGTAGCTGAATTTGTCAGTTAGGTGGGAGCTGATGATCCCACAAATGGCGAACTAGAAACAAAGACGAGGAATACTAACCCTCACTGTAGAATAGAATAGTGCTGAATGGTATCCCTATGGGCCACTTTTTGAGCTACGACAATCAGACCCAAAGAAAATATGCCTTCACTTTGGTGATCCAACGAGTGAAGGTAAAAGAAGAAGACAGTGTGAGATTGCCAAAATGCAGCTTTCATCATATCCTCCAGAGACGAACGAGTTAGATAGGCCCCTCTCTGTAAGGGTCTGGTAAGCTCTCTTGATAGTTATTGCAATCCCCTCAAAATGGAAGCTGAAATATCAGCGAGCCTTTAAGGGGAAGAAAAAGACGCCTCCTACCCTTCCTTCCCCCTTCAGAAGCTGCCAAATAAAAGCATAAAGCCCTAGCAAGACATACAAGTCTATCCTGGTCATCCTCAGCACAGATACGGCTGAGACTGGGGATCTCAATCTGGAGTGGAGCAACCGATATAAGTTATTTAGCTAAAAAAACTGGTTGGCAAAGGAGAGAAATCGACTCATAATTTCCATTGAACCATATACAGCCTTGCTCTATCGAAAGGTCATGCAATTCACAATTTCGTCTCATGAATGCTAAGGAGAGCAGAAACAGTCTTGAGGGTAAGGTTCTTGAAGGAGGCTTCATCCAAAGGTTCATAGTGGGTTTTAGTTAGCGACCACAAGACATGAGAGAATCCATCTAGGCATTAGCAAGCGAGACACTGGTCTTTGCAGCTTTAAATACTTGATCAGGTTGGCTATGTGAGAGTCTGCACCGATGGCAGGACCTTTCGAAATTTTGAGTGTGTTGGAAAGGTTGACCCTATAGCCCTTGATAGTAGAAACTGAGCATTGTTTCTCTTTAGCCGGTTTTAATACATCAAGGAGCAGATGCGAGGGTCTGGCCTTGCTGGTCTCTCAAATCCTGAGAAATCATGGAGGAAATAAGCCCTCCGAAGAAAGTCTTTACCTCCTGGGGAGCAGCCCTCAGAAGGTTCTTACTGTGCTCTAGTAAAACCCTGGATGTGTCCAGAGCAACATCCCTGTGGAAGTGGAGAAGCTCCGCTGATAAAGCCACGGACAAGGATAATGCATGCCTAGATGTTTTCACCAGTACTTCCAACAAATGATGAAGGGCAACTGGCAACAGATTTCCCCTTCAGCATGTTGTTAGAGGCTGCCAAAAAGGGATTGGCATGTGAGGCTATGGTTACTAGTGACCTAGCCTTTTGTTCTAAAGTTTTCAGCATTTAAACCGGAAGGCACACCCTGGTCCCCGTGGAAATACCCACTTGTGTTGCTTCGGAGTCCAAAGTGGGAGGTTTGAGGGGCCAGGAAGATATATGAACCCTATAGCTAGCTGTAGAGACCAAAGGTCTCAACATAGAGGGGGGAACAGACCACGTCTTACGTTGTCTAGCAAAGTTTTGAACCTTACCAAACCTTTGGGAGAACTCCTTAATCATAGCAGAATGAGGAAGCAATTAGAGATCTGGTCGAGAGTTAGCAGCAGAAAGTTTTTCCAAGCTGGATAGAATTTTAGTGTCCTCAGAGCCTGAAGGCTTGTTAACCACTTTGTCAAAACACCAGATCTCTTCCTCCTCTGCCACCTTGACCAACAGATGGGAGGAGGCAGGGAACAGAAACGAGGGAGTGCCACTTCAGCCTGTTCTGTAGCAAAATCGACGAGGACAGAAAGGATGTCTTCGTCCCACTCTCACTTCTGGGAGGGCAGGACTATGAGAGCTAATGTCTCTCTGTTGTGGGGGAGACTTGGGGGGTGAGAAGGAACCCGACCCGTAACTTCTCAGTCGGAACTAACAGACTGTCCCTAGTAGCAGACTCGGCATGTGGGTGAGAGCAACCTCTACCCACCTGGGGCATTTGGATGAAGGTCTGTCTCCCTCCGTCCTTTCTGACCCCACTTTGTAAGAGGAAGACGTAGGTCCATGGACTGCAACATTGACCTCTCTACCAAGTGGCCAAGACATTGAATTCCATGGCTGTATGCAGGGAAAGGTCCAATCACTTTCCTGTGGTAGCAGACCCCACATCCTGTACAGATATAGACAGATTATAGGATGCCAATTTGATCCCCTTCCCTAGTCTAACATCTGTACGCTGATTCCCAATCCCAATCTCTTTGGAGAGGGGTGGGGGTCTCAACCCAATACCTATCCATGTATCATAGGGGCTTGTGACTGGTGCCAGGTCAATGACCTGTCAGGCAACTCAGATCTGTAGGAAGACCCTTCCCCAGATCTGATAGACTTAGATTGATGCTCTACCCTTACCAGGTGGCTCAATCCCACTGCCGACAATGGGCCCTGGGGACTGAAAGGGTGCTGCTGTCCTCGGGGGGTGGGGGCGTGACTCGCTTTGAGCTTTTCAGCTTGCACTGAGCTATGGGTGAGCAGAGGGTGCTGCTCCTCTCTCATGGGAGGGCACGATTTGCTCTTTGCCATCACAGAATGGGGAAGGTGCTGCTCCTCCCTAACAGAAATGAACAACTCACTCCCCACCTGTTTATTACCTCCCTTGGGAGGGGACCTATTAACCCTAAGAGTCTCTGAAAAGACTTTGGTAATCTTTCTCTGAGACCAATGAGAGGAAGGAACTTTTTTCCTTCCTTACAGGTACGTCTGTGTTTGGCGAGGTTCATGACCTCATCCGACCATAGGCTGCAAAAAGGACAACCATCTGTCCTCTTGCAGCCTGTACAAGATAGGCAAGTGAGGTGCGTGTCCCAGGGGGGCTTTCCTGTGGCCACACCTACCACTCTCTGCTTAGCCATTGCTGCAAGCGAATGCTGAAAAGACTTTTTAAAAAAATCTTTTATGTAAATGTATTTGCGTGGGCTAAGTCAACATTAAATTAATAACAACAAGAACTCACCTTTCCTAGGTGTTATCTCAAGGAATTAAAACTATCACTGATGTTTTAATGCAAAATAGGTAAGCAATGCTAAGCTGAGTATTGAGGATTATAGGTAAATAAAACAACCAAATAATACTGAAGGTAAATAAAACACTACGTCAACCAGGCTTATTTGAGAACTGTTGATTTGGTAAAATTGCTAATAATAAGGATAATAATCAGGAATACCATGCTAAACTAATTCTGAGAATGAACTTGTGTTCGATAACTAAACACACAACATAAAAGGAAAAATTTGTGTGTAACCTGCTTTTCTAAGATAAAAATAGCACAAGTCACATTAAAGATAATATGAATTATGATGATTAGTTACTGTAATAAACAATAACAGAATTAAGATTAGTCCATAGGCCAATTTCAGCAAGGATAGGAATATTCTACAAGTACCTATCCAAGCTAGAAATAATTCTCAAACATTAATAGTTACACTAACTCCCCTGTGGGGTAAGAACCTAAATGCAAAGTTATGCAAGGTTATCTAACACATAACCATGAAAAATGCAAATAACTCGAGAGAGAGCTAATTTGTAACAGAAAAAAGGGTAAATTTCACACAATGAAAACTATGCACATAAGAAAAAGCTCCAATTAAGACATGAAGCAAAGGCAATACCTCATCCATGTAAATTAAAGCAGCAGTAATGTCTGTGGTTGGAAAAAGAATGAAGGATAGGTGTGTTGGGTATATGTGGGGTGGACAAGGGGCGTCCTAGAGTACTAGAATGTTCTCTTTCACCTGATGGGAGGATGAATTATCATCATACAGTTGGGGTATTTTAGGGCTACGTCTAAAACAAGTTACCCAACTTCACAGACACATCTGGATTAGATGAAAACTGAAATTAATTGAATCTTGTCTTTAATTTATTGAATAAAGAAAATCAATTCCATTAAATTAATTGTGATTTTTTGTTCACTCTGATCATATTTGATTAACCAAAATTGTCTGGATATTGTGGTGATATACCATCTCAAGAGGTCAGGTTTTGTACCCATGTAAAATAACACTTTTGACACCATCTTGCTACACACCAAACAAAATGCATAAAAATCATGGTTTTCATCCATTGTACCTGGCATAAATAGTAGAAAGAAAAAAAATTCAACAGTTATACATTTATGTAAACAGTTTACATGTCATTTGCTATCACATAAAGCAGTTTTGGTAGGGTTTCAGTCGGTGCCGGGTTCAGTGGCCCAAAGTGTTTCAAACCATAGCCAGTAACTAAAGCCAGATTTTTACAAAACTACATCAAACGTTTGGTTTTATATCTTTTATGTGGGTAAAGCAAAGTCAGAAGAATGTACTGATCATAAAATGTAACACTAAAAAGGGCCTATATGATTTGTAAGAAAACTTATAAATTCACTTGCCTGATGCCTGGGAAAAGCTCAATTTCAGCTCTGGCAAGTTCAAGTTTGCTTGGTACTTTCCTGCAGGCAAGTCTCAAAAATTGAGAGAGAGCATGAGAGAGCATGAGAGAGAGAGAGAGAGAGAGAGAGAGAGGGAGGTCATGTTCAATTTGTAATGCTTTATGTTCTGCAAGTTTAATACTCTACAAAGTAGATATATCAGCACCTTTATTTCATGTTTATATATACTGTACTCTTCTACAGTTTCTTTCATATATTGATAATTTATTTCACACAATATATTGTGAAAGTTGGTCATTTCCATCTTGTAGTAAATGTCAAGGTCAGTCTCCTATTTTCTCGTGCAGACATGATAATGTGAATACTGTAGTATCAACAATTTTCTTGGGGGGACCAATTTTAGTGGTTTTCGTTGTTGCCTTGAACCATGAATTTAAATACCCAACGAAAAATTAGCAACATATGATGATGACTCCCCCTAGCTCATTTTCTAAATGTGTGTCGTTTCTAGAGATTAACGAAGCTACTAGTTTTTGATAAATACACGTCAATACTGTAATTTGGTAATAAAATATTAGCTTTTACACGTGTTTGATTTATTTTAATCCTTTGAGAAAAAAATTATAAAGCATTTTATATTGTTTCAATGCACAAGTATTGATAAGGTATCCGATAGCTGTAATTTCCACTCATTGTCTTATATCAGTATGTGAGATAAGTAAGGACAGAGAGAAACGAGAAAAAGCATAAGATATTCAAACACTAGTAATGCTGAAAATGAAAGAAAGAATAATAAAAAATACTAGTATATGCAAATTAAACTGAATTCTTATTCCAATTGATCCTTCATTCGAGCACAACTGACAAATTTAAACCCTCCGGAAACCACATTTCATTTTATCCATGCATTGCTTGAAGCACTATTATTAATGAAACACTGTATATACACTAACTACAGCAGAGTATTTAAGCTCACACTTCACTGATTTTCGGACAAAGCCACTGTATCAACATAGTGTAAATCAAGTCACAAGGTACACACAAATGCTTGTCGGGTAAATAATCCCCAAACTGCATAATTAAACAAGTCCAGCTTTCTTAAAAACCACTGATAATTAGGTCTGATCTTTCACTCATTGTTGCGTGAGCTGCAATTATCCCTTTGGCCCACATTGGCTTGATTAATGAGGCTGCAATCAGTGATCATCACCAGTAACATATTCCTTTTACGTGATTGCCTCCATGACTTGTTTAGCATACCAGTAGTGGAAGTGTGATTTCAATTCTTCTTTCTACTATTTATTTATTGTTAAGTCTAGTAGCTGAAGTTGCTCTGTATATGAGTTAGGCACAAACAAATGCATGATTCCACTGTCTTTCAATTTAGTTAGCATCTTCTCACATCGGTGGGCTCTAAACACATCAAATATTGGCACTGTCTGTTGATTGCATTGAGCATGGGGCAGCCCGTCACATGTTTTGTTCAATTTATGGACAGTAGTTTAAGTAAGTGATCATTCAGATGTACTTTAATAACCGATTGGCTTAGTGTTGTTGGCTGCATCGGCTTCGTTTGATGTTGAGCACTCAGATGAAAACACGGTGTAAGTGATTGATCTTGACAGGTGTTTTATTTGTGTTCATAGAGGTGGTAGTATTATTGTTTTAGTGTTGTTGACTGCGTAGGCTTCCACTGATGTTATTTACTTGAATGAAAACACATTGTAAATATTGAACTTGTTAGGTCTTTGATTGGTGCTCATACATGTGGTAGTATTGCTAAAAACATTCAAGTGACCACCGTTTGCGTCGACATAGTTTTATTTTTATTTTTTCTTTATTCTGAGTATTTGTAGAGGTTAAACCACGAAATTAAACAATTACCAATATGCAAACTCTGACAGGCATGTACCCACGAAAATGTCATTTTTTTTTTTTTTTACAAAACCACGAAATTGAGTCCCATGAAAATATATGATACTACAGTATACTATTTAAAGCAAGTTTTGACAAATAGAAAATAAATATTTATATTTTTACTCATCAGTTATATTTTAATTGTAATATTAGTATGTATATGAGATTTGCCGACTTTCAAGTCCTAACCTAGCCATGGGCATTTTGAGAACTCTGAATGTGTAGATATTGCAGACTATAAACAATCAGCTTGTGAAAGATTGCTTTTGATGCATGTCACCAATTTCAAGGTGACTAGGTTACAATTGTCTTAACTGTTAACCATGTAACTCATGAAATTTCGTTGACATGCGTGTTTGGAAATAAAGGCACTCATATCTAGGTGATTTCCTTAAAACATCTTATATTTTATTTACTTTAGTTGTGATATTTTGTTGTCGTATTTTGGGCCAAGCTCAAATCCCCCAAGAGCAAGTTAAATTTTTTACTTTTATAAGATTTGTCAAGCCCTGGGTTTGGTGGAAGGAATTTGAGAGTTTGTTTTAGACCCAACTGTTGAAAAAAACAAGAACAGATAGATGTAGAACACAAAAAAGGGCAGGGCTATACCATAAGCTCACTTTCTCCAGACAGGTGGGCTTACAAATTGTCAAGGATTAAATGCAAATTATACATAAAGGAGAAATGAAAGCTTTATCATCTTTTTTAACATGCATTATAATAAATAACATCAATAAGGGTGGGATTGTCACAACAAGGACTGACAAGGACACAGGTTGTGAAAGGTGCAAGACAGGACACCTTTACAGAAATGACACTTGATCTGGATTTCACCAACAAAAAACCCTGTGATATGATTGGCTGAAATTTAAATCTGACTTAAAATGGACCCAATCAAAGTCTTGAAGTCTAGACTTAACTTTAAGATTTCTCTTGGGGAAACCAAGGCCTATACAAAAAGAAAGTGGATCCCTGAAGAAAATCCCTATGTACTAGTACTTTATTTTATAAAAGGGCTTGTAGACAATAAATATGTATGGGAACTTACATTCATACAACAATAGACTTTAATTTGAAAGCCAACTGATTATTATTCGTAATATCCTTTATGCGTGTAGGTAGATTTAAAAAATAAAGAACTTTTAGGACTTTTACACCTGTCAATTTTTTTTAATCTCATTCCTTTATATGTGTGATATAGTCTATCCATGTGAGAAAGCAATGTGGAATATGGTTATCCCACAACATGTGAGAAAGCAATGTGGAATATGGTTATCCCACAACAGTGCACTCACTGACACTAGATGAAGTAATTGTGTTTATTATGTTATGAATATCTGCAATGTTTCTTGCAGTTTCAGTATTAAAAGAACAAATTTTGCCTTCAACCTTTAAACAGTAATCCTTATTTACAACCATGCTCTTTCTAATGACAAACGTTTTTAGAAAATACTCTATACTTCTAATGCGTTATCTATACCGATGATATAACATCTTTTCCCAACACTATTTTTCAAGTGAGAAATCACTGAAAAATAATCCATTATATGCATTGGTGTGAGATTGGGAAATCCCACCCTCAGAATCTAAATTTGTCGGCAAAGCCTCAGATGCAATTTGCTTATCCCATACCAATGCATCTGATGGATTCTACTAGTCCTGTACCATAATTTTCCCTTACAGACAAATTTCACTGTACAATGGGGTTGAAGGGGAGTCACTGTCACATATGAATGGTCTTACCATGACTTGACATGGTGGCACTCCTAGTCTCATTTTGGCATTGTAAACAACGCATCTCTCCGAGGTGTGAATAGGCTTGCCATAAATGTCAAAATCCTGCCACTTTAGAGGACCAGCAGCTCCAAGGTGAAGACATTCCTTCATTAGGACCTTCTCGTGGTGGGTGTAAATTTCACGTAAACTCTGCATGTTCATTGCTGTCAATTTGCTTAAGATCTCTCGCAACTGATCTTCATTTAATGCAACCGCCACACTAGGACGATTCATGGCTACATACTGTTCAAACCCTGACCCATCCAATCTCCGTGCCCGTCTTCGAGGAACTGGACGAGGTCGGGTCAGGGTGTTACTTGCTGACGAGACATCAGATTCAGAAGAAATTGAAACAACACCTGGTGATTGTGGTGGTTGGATATTTGAAGCATCTCCATTTTCATCCAAATTACTTTGTGAAATACTTGTCGATACTTTCAAACTTTTGGATGAGAACAAGTAGCTAGTATCCTCTTTATTGTACCCATTAATTTCTTCATATATTGGCTGTGAGGCAAGGATCTGCTTTCTCTCCTCATCTACTGATTCAAACTCTTGTGCATCTGCATCTTCACCAGACTTTTCATTATCCTCTAATACTGATATCATAGACTGAGAAAGGGCTGCTTGTGGTTCAGCTATTGCAGTTGACCTAACGGGTTCCAGATAGCCCTCAACAGGAACACTGGAGACTGGAGGCGTGAGTCGAGACTGTGTGTTTGCCTCAACAGGAGGGTCATACATGTGGGGAGGGTCTGGGGCCTTGTCAGTGATCAGCTCATACAAGTTATCCAAGGACCCACGAGGGGACATTTCAGATTTGTCTGTGGCTGAACCCGAGGAGGTGGAGCCACCTGTTTCAAAAAAATAAAAGAAAAATATTACAATTATGTCATATTGCAAGTTAGCAAATTTACTGAATTCCAAATTTTTTTAATATCCCGGATGCAAACAAGAGTCCCTTGAAGGAACTGACACTACTGGCCAAAAAGAATTTAAAGGAATTCAAGATAAGACCATTTCTTCTTTTTAACTGCTGAGTGTTGAAACCATCTCTGATATTTTTGAAAAATTACAAGATTTTAAAACTAGACGCTGTGGCAGCTATTTTTGGATGTAAGAATTCAGCACCACTTTTATTCATGACCAACTAGACATCATTAGAAGTTTTTTGGTGAAAATGTGAATATGACCATACATTGAGAAGTAGCCATAGCAAGATTTTCAAGATGGCTGCCATGGTGCCATATTGGATGTCAGATCAGCACCATTTTAATTTAGAACCAAACATCATAAGTATTTTGGTGAAAACCACATGTTGTTATGTCCATCCATGAGTTGTAATGACAAGATTTTCAAAATGGTCACCATAGCAGCCATATTGGAGGTCAAATCAGCTCCATTTTAATTTAGAACCAACTAGGTATCATATTGAGTCTTCTTGTGGAAACCCCATGTGAACATGACTTTCCAGTGAGGAAGAGTAGTGATAACAAGATTTTCAAGATAGCAACCATGGTGGCCATATCAGATATCAGATCAGCACCATTTTGATTTAGGTCCAACTAGATATCACAAGAAGTCTTTTGGGGAAAACCACATGTCAATATGATCATCAATCTAGTAGAAGTGATAACAAGATTTTCATAGTGGAGGTCAGATTGGCACCATTTTCATTTGGGATCAACTAGACATGATAAAAAGTCTTCTGGTGAAACCCCATGTTGATACAACTTTCCATTGAGGAGTAGTGATTACAAGATTTTTAAGATGGCTGCATTGCTGGCCATATTGGACGTCAGATCAGCACCATTTTGATTTAGGACCAAGAAAACATCATATGAAGTGTTCTGGTAAAAAACCCATGTTGATATATGACTTTCCATTCAGGACGAGCAGCAATAACAAGATTTTTAAGATGGCTGCCATGGTGGCCATATTGGATGTCAAATCAGCAACAGTTTCATTTAGGACCAACTAGACATCATAAGTAGTCTTTTAGTGAAAACCCCATCTTGATGTGACCATCCATCTGGAGTAGCAATAACAAGATTTCAAGATGGCCACTGTGGCAGCCATATTGGATGCCCAAGTGGTAATATTTTTATTTCTAGGACCAACTAGACCATGAGATGAATGTGTGTGTAAAGTTTCAAGGTAATCCTCCAAGTAGTATGAGTAGCGATAACAAATTTGTACTAACGAATGGACAGACATTGGATGATGGACAACAGGTCATTGCATAAACTATTCTGGTCTATGACCAGTTGAGCTAATAAGCTACTACTGGTATACTGATAAATGAGAGAGTTTGTTAAGTAAAAGTCTTACATAGTACATGGCATACTGTAGATCTTACCTATCACAAACTTGGAAGTTGTAGTTTTACACCTAACCCATTATTTGTAATGGTTTTATGACACTTTTTTTCATCTAGGTGTCATTTTAATGTGGAGAAGTCTTGCTTTTCATTGAACTCTTACACATCTTAGTTACATATGTGGGAAGTTAAAGAGTCAGACAATGTCAAAATTGTGTAATTTTTTTTCTGGTCAAATGTTGTTACATTCTGCCCAGGTCACCTGTATTTTCAAATCACCTGTATTTTCAAAATTGCACAGCTTAATTGACACATTGTTACACTAAAGCAAAGATGCCAGCAGATATTTCTATATGTATGCAATTACTTTTCACATGGAAAATGTTGCTAACTAACATTTGGATGATGAATTCCAAGCGTCTCTGCAATTTTCACTAACTTTTGTATTCAGTAATCAATTTCAGTCAAACCTCCATTTCTAGAGAACTACTTAAGGGAGCCTATCAAACTCAAGATTCCTGATTGGCCAAATGTATTGGAGGGTTATTATGTCATGGCTCCACTTAAATTAAGACCAACCAGCTGTTGTCTCAACATTATGTGCTTTCTAAATAGATTACAATGAACGCATTGTATGAAATTTAGTGGGAATCGGCGGAGACACTTAAAATGCTTCTTTCGAATGTAAGTTAACACCATTTTTCTTGTGAAAAGTAATTACATACTTATAGAAATATTTGCTGGTTTCTTCACTTTGCTGTGACAATGTATCAATAAAGCTGTAGTCTTGAAAATTCCTGTGACCTGGGGTGATTGTAACACTGTCTTACTAGACGAAATATCAAACAATTTTGACATTCTCTGCCTCTTAACTTATCCAGGTCTAGTTCATCCAGATGTCTGACAGATCATTGAAAAGGAACATTTCTCCGCCTTAAAATAATGCCTAGATTACCTAAAAATGTCACTGTAAATATGAATATCATTAAGAAATTTGGGCTTGGTGTCAAACTGTGATTTCTTGATTTAGTATACGAACCTTGTTTCTACTTGTATATTTACTTTGGCAGATCCAGAAATATCATTTTGGGGGTGGGTAGAGGGGAGGCATTAAGAAGTAGGTGAGGGGTCTATGGGGCAGAAACCGTAGCGGGGGGCCCAAGAGATAAAGGCCCCTGAAGCTTCCGCATTTTAAGTGTTTCCAGAGCATAATTTTAACCATGTAACTGTTGAGAAAACTTACTCTAGGTAACGTTCCTGTTGTTTCACGCTCATTTTTTTGTGTGTGTAGGAGGCTGCCTTTTCCATTCCCCCCCCCCCCAATCCACCACCATTTGTTTATATAAGGGGCCATGTATGAGAAAGTTTTTCAAACCCTCTGTCTTCATTTGTAACAATATTTTCATGATTTGCACCCATTTTACCATTTTAGAATCAAGTTTGAGTCAGCTACCTGTGTACAAATCAAAGTCAGCTTCCTTTGTAAAAAGGTCTGGATTGACAACAACCAGACATAATAGGCAAAAGTAATAGATAATTGGCATGTTAGATGTTAAACAATGTTGAAATTTGGCATTTGTTAAGGGTACAAATCTGCATCTATTTGGCACAGGAACAAGTAAGTAGTAAAGTTTTTATTGGCACAGTCTATTTTTTACCCAGTCAGGACAAGAGGATGAGTCGTTTTCCGGAGTCCTGAGGCACATAAGGAGACTAACACTCGTATACATTCATAAAGTTTTAGGTTTCCCTTCTTAGATTTTTTTCTTTCCAACTGACTTTATTGCATAGTGGATTCAAACCTGTTGTTGTTTTCTATTTCAATTATCAAGCAGGTTCTGCAGGAACCCTGCCACCCAGTGGCTGTAGGGTCAATAATATGGCATGCCTCGTAACTGCAACAATGTATTATTACCTGGACAAGCAAATTTATCAGTAAAAAAGAGTAGAAAGCTAATACAACAGACTGGTGGCAGGACTAGTTCTGCACTCCCTATATTTTGCCTGCAAATCACAGCAAAGTGTATGTTAAATGGCTTATAAAAATGTCACAGACAAAAATCATAATACTGACATTTTTAAGGACAATAAAGGTGAGGATTCTGTCACAACCATAAAAGTATTACCTATGTCTACCCATGCTAATACATAGCTATCAAGAGTCTTGCAACTTGTTCAAATGTCTACCCATGCTAATACATAGCTATCAAGAGTCTTGCAACTTGTACAAATATGTCTACCCATGCTAATACATAGCTATCAAGAATCTTGCAACTTGTACAAATATGTCTACCCATGCTAATACATAGCTATCAAGAATCTTGCAACTTGTACAAATATGTCTACCCATGCTAATACATAGCTATCAAGAATCTTGCAACGTGTACAAAAATGTCTACCCATGCTAATACATAGCTATCAAGAATCTTGCAACTTGTACAAATAGGTCTACCCATGCTAATACATAGCTATCAAGAGTCTTGCAAGTTCCACAAAAATGTCTACCCATGCTAATACATAGCTATCAAGAGTCTTGCAACTTGTACAAATATGTCTACCCATGCTAATATATAGCTATCAAGAGTCTTGCAACTTTTACAAAAATTATTTTTTAACATTTCTTGCCGTAGGGACATAAGAATTGCCCAGGGATCATATTAACTTTTTAATTGCTGACTTAAAGCCACATATTTTTAAAGATGTCCCAACAAAAGTGTGCAGGACAAAAGTGCGCTGACAAAGGAATGCAGCTTAAAACCCCCAACTAAATTGCACTGAGACAAAAGAGCACAAAATAGAAGTAGACATGAAAAGTGAGATAATTTCTAAGTTCTATACATTAATTGAGGAGTTATTCTTAAAAGCTTGCTGCATATCCAAAACTGTATAAATAGTAAATATACTTAGGACTAAACATTCGCAGTCATGGAAACAACCAAATCTCAGAAGCAAAAATAGCATATTTTACGTGATGTCTATCGGTTTTGTAAAGATTGTATTATTCTGGATGGGAGTATGTTATATAGATGCACGAAAAAAAGACTGCAAAGGTTGGCTGAAATTAGATGCAATAACTGTTCTTTTGGAGCATAATCATGCTCCCATGTTAGAACTTAATGAAGTGATGAAGGCTGTGACTGAGATACATTGGCATGCCGTGACTGTGTAAAAACCTCAGTAAATCATCCAGCAGAGCACAGCAGGAGTTTTTTCATTAGTGTCAGTCAGTATGTTGCCAGCATGTACTGCTTTGCAAAGAACAACTGAAAGACTCAGAAAGAAACGCTGACATGAATGCACTGGCCAATATAACCATATCAGAACCGCTTTAGCAAATGACCAGAGGTCTATCCTTTAATTTACGTTTTGCTACCAAATAAGACCGAAACAGAGGTATGAACAAAAACTATAAAAACTTCAAGAACTTCGTCCTTCCTTGCAGCTGGTGAGTATAATGCCAGATTTGGAGAAAGCTAGTCAAAATACAAGAAAAACCGTCTTCCAGTGAGCCCGGATAGTTGGATGTTTTTTTTCCATCTTGGCCAGTGTCTTTGGTGCAAAGTGCAAGAATGTCATTTAGCAGATTTGTATTGTGATGATATAAACTTGCACATGCACGTAAAAATGCTGTTAGCTCTCTGCTTCTTGCCAGCTGCTAACATACCAGCAGTGTTTAACGAGTTGGTTGAATGCTGTCCTCCACAACTAGCGCCAATAACCGATTATTAGGAAGACACATACATTGGAAGACAGGGAAGACGTGGTGGAGCACATCTGAGATTTCCGGTCGACTTGTGGAACATGCGTGATCACATGAATGACAATCTGCCACGTACAAACAATTCAGTGGAGGCTTGGCATTGTTCATTGCAGCAAACAGTCAATTGTCATCATCTGTCCATCTGCAAGTTGATCGACCATTTCTGCAAGGAACAGGATCATGTGGAGCTGCAGAATAAATGCTATCAATCCAGCGTTAGACATCCCAAAGCATCAAAGTCAAAATATGTTCAACTCATCCGGTGCCTGCAAGCTTTAATTCCAACATACGGCAATGTGTCAACAATGGATTATCTGCATGGGATTGTGCATAATGTCGCACTGTAGAAGACACCTGTAATAATTGTTTTGCACATTTTGAAAAATTAATAAAACACTCTATTTCTGCATACCAAGATATTAATGAATGGATGATGTTATTTGTTCTTTAACACTGTATTTCTGCATATTGAGATATTAATTGATCAACGATGCTTAATGATCTGTTACGCTGTATTTGTTAGTCTTTTCTTAACAAGACGCATAAAATGTGCATTAATTGTTTGCATGATTTTGTCGGCACATTTTTGTCTTTGTGCGATTTTGTCAGCACACTTCTGTCCTGCGCACTTTTGTTGTGCACGCATTTGTCCGGGTGCCATTTTTCAAACTACATGTACATGTATTAACTCTTTCAATTATGAGTAAAAGTACCGTTTTATATCCAAAATTTACGTTTTCTTGAAAATCCATCCCATAGTTATCAAATGGATTTGACACTCTGAAAATAGCCTCCATAGAATTTACCACCATAAGCCCCAAAAAAGAATGGAGACAATGCTTTATAAAATAATGGGAATTTCCTAAATTAGAAATATTGTGTGATCAAAGAAACACTGTGCATATCTTTTCATGCAATGGAATGAAAACATTTTTCATGCAATGAAATGAAAACATGAAAACTCATGCAATTTGGAAAAATGAAATTCAATGGAATGCAATGGAATGAAAAACTCATGCAATGGAATGCAAACTGGTACTGATTAAATAGCTATGATCTAATGATCTGATGATAACTCAAATAAATACAAGTATTTGGAGACAATAGTACAAAGATAACAGTGACATACCAATGTAATCCATCCTTATACAGTGATTATTTTGAGTATGTTCTGTCACGGATTACCATGAAAAGTTGAACTGAGACATTACATCCTCTAAATTCATGTGTAGCATTAGTATTAGACATGTGATTTTTCATATGAAAGTTTTACTGTTAAACTACATGGTGTGTGTTCATCACAGGATATACCACACTGAATATACCACAAAGGATATACCACACTGAATATACCACAAAGGATATACCACACTGAATATACCACACAGGATATACCACACTGAATATACCACACAGGATACACCACACTGAATATACCACACAGGATATACCACACTGAATATACCACACAGGATATACCACACTGAATATACCACACAGGATACACCACACTGAATTGATTTTTTTCACAAACAAATCACAATGCAACCCTCCTTTAATTCTCGGGACAAAAAAAGCAGATTTAGGGTTTTGAAAATCTTAATATTTTACTATCTTCAAATATTTGCAAATTTAGTACAAAGTACTTAAATACAAATTTTTTAAACAAATAAATGATTGACTAAAACCATACTTTTATGCTTCAATCAGTCTTTAATGTGAGTTACAATGAAATAAATGTAGTTTCCTGGCTGAATTCACTAAAAAATTTAATACCGTGGGTATTTTGTGGTATAAAGTTATTGGACAGAACTCTTACCTGAGAGGAATGAAGAGTCATCTCCCAGGGAGATTGTATTTCTCCGGTTTACCACCTTATTGGAAGTCATATCTGTGATAAGCTGCAGATGAAAAAACATAATTTGGCAGTAAGTAAGTTTCTTGTTCGTCTTTTTGCAATAACTGATGATTTGTTTTGGGTAAGGAATAAAGACAACACTTGTACATCCATTTCAAACAAGAGTACCCCAAACAGTTCATAGTATACACACTGCCTGTCTGGTTAGGGTCAAGGAGACCTTGATCATGAACTTTTAATCATAAAATCACTTCTTCGTCTCATCAAAGGCAACCTACCTGTAAGTTTGATAAAGGTATATTAAGTGAAGTCATTATGCAAATACTTATTACCATATATAATAGCTTATAAGTCAGATCCAACTGCAAACTACACAAACCCTGATCTGCCTTCGCATAATGTGTCAGCAGATCTGGGTCTAAGTTGTTTTTTTTAAGACTAGTCAGTAGAACAAACAACATGGACCCTGATCTGCTGGCACATTATGTGATGGCAGATCAGGGTCTATGTAGTTTTTTTTAGGACTAGTCAGTAGAACAAACAACATGGACCCTGATCTGCTGGCACATTATGTGATGGCAGATCAGGGTCTATGTAGTTTTTTTTTAGGACTAGTCAGTAGAACAAACAACATGGACCCTGATCTGCTGGCACATTATGTGATGGCAGATCAGGGTCTATGTAGTTTTTTTTAGGACTAGTCAGTAGAACAAACAACATGGACCCTGATCGGCTGGCACATTATGTGATAGCAGATCAGGGTCTATGTTGTTTGCAGTTGGAGTACAGATGATACACTTTGACAGATTGCAGTGACCTAAATATCAGACCCAAAGATGTAAATTGAATCAATAGGCTTTATTCTATCATCTAGGCCAACATATCCATAAATTTTGGTGAAGGTATATTCAGGAAAAACAAAAGTTATTGGACAGAAATCATTTTACTTTTCAGATCATGCTGACCTTGACCTTAGGTTTCTTTATATCTTACAGTACAAACAATCTGCAAAGTTTGGTGAAGCTGTATGAAGCAGATCTAAAGTTATCACTTGGAAACCAAAATTGTTAACAGATCGATGGATGGGTGCACAGTTGGATGGACATAACCATAACATTATTCATTCCACATATGCAAAATATTTACAAGTACATGTATCTTAAAAGAAGAGTAATGTGAATGGTACATGATACATCTACCCCATGTTTAATAGTCCTCAATATCAGTAACTGAATTTTTGGCACAGAAACCATTTTTCTTCCTCCAGAGTTACCTTGATCTTTGATCTTTTGAACCCAATATCAATAAACTTCTTCCTTAGCTTAACTGTAGGGGTCTCAGGTGGTCGAGTGGTGTAAGGCGCTCGCCTTTACAGATCACTGACAACTCACCTCTGTCCACATGGGTTCAAATCTTGGCTTGGCCAATGTTTATGTGAGAAAGCTTGCCAGCAGCTTCCCGTGAGTCGGTGGTTCTTACCAGTTTTTTTCTTGATTCTTCCTCCACCAAATAGACTGGCTGCCATGTACAGCCTATCATGTGCTGCAAAATGGCATTAAACGCACAAACCATTAACAACTGAAAGACTCAGAAAGAAATGCTGACATGAATGCGCTGGCCAATAGTGCAAGCCATCCAACGAGTTTTGACCAGGTCTATGATTTAGAACTAATGTTATTTTGTGGCAATAATTTTTCTTCTTTTAATCAGTGACCTTGACCTTTGACCTTTTGACCTCCAAATCAATAACATTCTTCTTTACCTCAAATACAAGCCATCCACAAGTTTGATTCAGGTATGTCATGTAGAACTAATGTTACTGTATGGAAACCATTTTTATTCTTTCAGGCATACTGACTTTTACCTTTGCCCTTTTGATTCCAAAATCAACAAGTTTTTTCCTTACTCCAGATGCAAACCACATGCAAAGTTTGGGAACCATAGATGATGTAAAACTTAAGTTATTGTGAAGAAACCATTTTCTTCTTGAAGTACATGTAAGTGACCTTGACTTTTGACCTTTTGCACCCAAAATTGATAGAGTTCTTCCTTTCACCAAGGTCAAGCTATTCACAAAGTTTGGTAACTGTAGATAGTTGAGAACTAAAGTTATTGTGCAGAAACCATTTTCCTTTTTTCAGTCACAATGACCTTGACTTCTGAGCTTTTAAGCCCGAAATCAATAGGGTTTTTCCTTACCCCAAGTGCAGGCCATCCACAGAGTTAGGTAACTGTGGATGGTGGACAACTAAAATTATTGTACAGAAACTAAATTGGTAACAGATGGATGGACGGACAATACTGTAACACAATATGCTCCACCTAATGGTGGGTGTATAAAAAAGCTGATTGTTATCCATAACCTAATGTAAAATTCTGAATCTTTTCTGCACAGAATTCATTAAATTAGTTACTTTATTTACCCTAATTTCTTGTTATGGTCAATATTTTCAACAGAAATACATATACAACAGGAGTACAACAAATAGCACATGATCTGCCCATCTCGTGACCTTTTCCCCATTAATGACCTTGACCACTGACTAGAGACTTGTCTATTCTATGATAAGGACATAGGTACAGTTTTATCAAAATATCTCTAGGGATTAAAAAGCGACAGCCTGGATAAAGAAACAAGGCACTGACTAACATCATCCTTTGTTGTGACCTTGACCTTGAGGCAAGGGTATAATGTTAATACGTGAGACACTGTTGAGTCAAGATATATAAAAGGCTAAAGTTTCATTAAAACATATCTTGTACTTGAGACAAGGATACAAGTAAGAGTTTTTTTTTCCCTTGCTGTGACCTTCATCGTAAGGCAGGGGGCATGGCTATGATATACGACACACCATCTATACCTGGGGGTCAAGCTAAACTTAAATTTTAGGGAGATTTTATAGTATACCCGATATATAATGGCTACATTTTCATTAAACTATCTTAGTAGCTATGCTCAAGCAAGGAAGGATAACTCTAAACAGCTTTTGGAAAATAACATTGGACCTGGAGTCTGAAACAGGTCTATTTTTGCACCATACCTTGTACTCACATAACTTCTTGCATGAAATTATGGGTATTTATACAAAGAAAAAGACCCAAATCTTGCGTATCTGGCCTTATTATAATTTTAGCACGCTTTTTAAGGTGAGTAAAGGAATGACAAAATATTCAAACTGCATTTGATCCAATTAATTGGTCAAATATGCGTTCAACACATACATTTTCAGAAAAAGCAACATTTTAAACCTTTTTAAAGATATTTTTGAACATTTTAACTGATGCGCCTTGCCTGAAATAAAGTTTTGAATTAAGTGGGTCGGGCTTGTCATCCAAACCGGAAGATGCATTGCCAGCATGGCAGAAGTAGTTAGTGACGCCATTTTTACAAGCTTGAAAATATGTTACACTGCAAAAGTATGTCAACTTTTAGACCAAAATCGGCACACAGTATAACCATTACATAACTTTTAAATCACCAGATATATGATCTTAATATAACTGATAGCAAACTTATGAGTTATAAACTTCTGGGCTGCTTCTTTGGCGATTGCTGGCACCAAACTATAGTGTTTTGAACATGTGTTTATCCCATAACCATGTTAGGGATGGGTTAAGTATTTTCTCGACTTTTTATTACTCTTTTTTCAGGTACAAGAATGTGTGAAATTGTAAAAATGAATAGTAACATATATTTCGATTGTTTGAATTGCCTGGATTATGCTCTTAGTTTAGAGTAAATCAAAGGGATGTGAATTCTAATGTACAATCGGGACGATTTACCCCAAATTACTGTACATAGGAAAAAAAATGGTGATACATGTTTTCACCATCTTTTTTATTCACTTGTACACAAGTATGAGTATCACAACATTTATTTAATTTAAGGTATTATAAAAAATGTTTATGTGTTTGACATGTTTGCAAATTCCCATTTGTTGACGAGAAAACTGCTGATCTCCAAATGTCGTAAATTTTAACTACATGCTATTTTTAGATTTGATCTATTGGTGAGCTCCTTGTGTAATATTTTAGGGTTTATGGGGGAGAAAAAAATGTATATGTAATAATGAGACCCCGGTAAATCTAAAACTTAGTGGTGCAAAAGTTATAGTTCAGACATGCATACAAGGCACAGCATTAAATTCTCCATTGCTGTTACCTTGACCTTACAGCAGGGGTATGGTATCCAACACACTGTCTATACATGATATATAAGTCTCTAAGTTTCATTAATGTATTTTCAGTGGTTCAAAGGTTATACTCCTGACAAGGATGCAAGTCATAGAATTACATTCTCCCTTGCAGTGACCATGACCCTGAAGAAGGAGACCTGGCTATTGGACAAAGTTTCATGAAAATTTATAACCACTACAAAATTATGGAACAGACAAGCAAATGTTAACGGATATATGGACATATGGATGCACAGACTGATAATGCCATAATATGCCCCGACTCGAGATGGGTGTATAGAAATGTACTATATTATAAAGAAATAAGGTGTCAATAAAGAAATACTGTGAAGATAACATTTTTTGTTGAGTACCAATTTTCATGGATCTGGTGGTTGCAATAAAATATGAATTTAAAGACTGAAAGTAAAATTATGATCCCCTTCCCTATCCACAAAATGATTTTTTGCAAAACCATGAAACTAATACCCAAGAAAATAAATTATTTTACAGTTCTGTACATTGTTGTTAACAACATGTATGTTTAACCTAATGAAAAAAATATTCCTAGTGCTTCAATGTACTTACTACAGGACCAGAGATGTCTTTGACATCAATTTTCTTCAGATGGGGTGTCTCTCCATGTATTGATGACTCTGTGATGGATTTTGTTCTTTTTACAGATGGAGGAGGTGGAGGCCTTGACTTTCGGTTCAATTTTCCTAGGAAGCTCTTGCGGCTACCTGTGGGTTTTGGAAGTTCTATTTTCTCAACAGGTCTTTCAATTTTCTCCACTGGTTTATTTTGTGAATCCAGTTTCTCTGTCTCTGTGCCTGCTGAATTTATTTTGTCATCGGATTGAATGGGGGATTTTTCAATCTCCTCTTTGGCAGCAGTTTTTGATGTTGGGGAAGGAGGTTGGGGAGGATATGGTGGTGCCGGAGGTCTTTTTAACTCTGACCCTTTTGTCTGATCACCTTTACTTAGTTTCATCTCTAGCTCTTTTGCAAAACTCAATGTCTTTGGGTCTGCCCCTTTAGGTCCAATGGAAATTCTAGCATCTGTGGATTTGGACATGACAGTGGAACTAGTTTCATGATCAGAAGATTTTGAAGGGAGAGAGCTTCTTAAAGGTCCAGTTGGAGCTGCTGTTCTTTTTGGGCTCTTGGCCCTTTTTCTGACTGCTTCCTGCTCAATCTGCCTCCTTGCTTCCCTTGAGACCCTATCATCATCTGCCAGACTGGTCCTTAATGGGCCTTCCTTTGGTGGACTTGGTGGAACTTTGGTTTCACTTTCATCACTTGTTTTGACTTGTATAGGCTGGGATGGCTTTGGTTTGATTGCTACAGGTGGCTTGGGAGGTGGTACACTTGGGGTGTCCCTGGGTCTTCTGGGCATCACATCTGAACTCTCTCTTTGTGAACCAGATGAAGCTTCCTTTGTTTTAGAAGGACTGGAAGAGTCTGTTGATTTTGTTGGAGAAACTTGATTTGCATCTTTGGATTTGTATGTTGCATTTGGGGAATTTGTGTCTTGAGGTGGACTCATTTCCATTTCTTTTTTGTCTTCTACAATTATCTTATCCTCTTCAGTGGGCAGAGTCTGTGAAGATGTTCTCTCTACTAGAGGTTTTGGGGACAGAGGTCTTGTTACTGAGGGAAGTACTTTAAGTTTCAACTGTGGTGAAGATTTTGAGCTGGAATTTCTCCTGTCAGAGCCAGAATTCCTTCTATCCAGACTATTCTTGTTTTCTTGCTCTGACAATTCACTAGAAGAACTAGAATTGGACACAACTGTCTCAGAGCTGGTGCATAAATCAGTCTCAGAGTCACGACCTCTGCGTAAAATACTCCGAAAAAAGGAGGTTATTCCTTTCTTTGGCTGTTTCTCTTTATCATTCTTCAATTTATATGCCTCCATACTCTCAGTGGATTCATTTTTTCCCAGCTTTTTCTCTTCTGGAGGAGATGGCTTAATGGGAGGTGAACTAGTGATGGGACGACCCACAGGTACCATTTTGAAATTTGGTTCAGTGCTTTGAGCTGCTCGAATTTGCTTTGTGGGGGATGCAGTGGGTTCTGGTGGTGGTGGACAGCTGGGAGGTCGAGGGGCATACCGTTTTCCTCTATTTTTACGGAGACTAGCTGCAAGAGTTACCATTTTTGCCTCAAGTTCAGAAGATTTCTCCTTTGAACCTTTTAGAAGAGGCTCTGTTGCTTCATTAGGAGGATTTTGTTCCACTTTTTCATCACAACTCGTTTCTGACAAATTATCCAAGTTTTTCACTGAATCTGTGTCACTTGGTGTGCCAGTGCTGTATTTCGCCAAGATATCATTCAGAAGATCCACCATAGCCATTCCAGCAGATGATGAATCTAAATCAATCTCTCCTCGAATTTCTTCTAGAAGGTTCATTTCTGAATCATCCAGTCCAAACCTCTGCTCCCAAGGATCATCATAATTATTTTCTAATCCTGCACTGGATTCAGATACAGGCTCTTTTTTTTCAATACCTCCTTTCATTTCACTTAAATCCATGAAGTTATCTCTCTCATATGATGACCCTCTCCCTGCACTAACATTTTCTTTTGAACCAATGACATCCCCAAATTCCTGGATTTCTGGCAGAGGTGACAGCTTAGGGTGGTCTACAAAAACATCAACATTGGATTTACTAGATTTTGCACGAAGAGGAAATGTTCCATACTGCTGTGGAGCCACCTCTGGTTCATGGACATGGGAAAATCGATCAGGTTTCCATAATGACTGTAACTGAATATCCTCAAACTCTTTACTAATAGTAATCTTTCTCTGTTTCCCTTCCACAAGGTTTTCCATGTTCCAGAGTGTGTTGTGAAGTGCCTGGAGAACAAACTCCTTCTCCTCTTCTGTGAAAATCATCTCCTCCTTTAAGTCCTGCCCATCTACTTCAGGTTCCAATTCATCTGGAAATAAGTTTTCATAGCCACCATCTGCTCCTATAATAACTGGATCTGACTCAAGGAATCGCACACACACTTTCACACTCTTTTTGGATGTCTTTCTTTTTAATATTGCACTAGAAGAACTCTCTGTTACAATTGAGGTATCATCAACACCATTTAATTCTTTGGCTTCTGTACTAAACTCTTGAGTAACAGATTTGTCATTTAGATCTGGAAGACACATGGAATTCCATTTTGCCTCCTCATCCTCCTCTTCCTTTTGAGATTGCACATTTGCCCATGGCCGTGTTACTACCGAGTTCCTTTTAGCTGGTTTTGGGGAGTCAATCCCTTTGTCTTCTGGGGGTACATGATTGTGAGCAGTTTGTATTCCTATGTGTTCTCCTCGTGGGCGCTGACAGTTCACACACAAATCTTTCCGCCATGCATTCTGGATGAATTCCGAGCATGACGACATCTCGTTCCCACTGACCATTTAGACTGCACTTTCTGCAAAGAGTCAGAGAAATTATATAAAACAAGTGGCACAAGTGAGCCAGATATAGCTCACATGACTTGTATAACAGCTGACAATGTCACTAATCAGGCTTCTGTATTATTTAAGAACGTAACACTTTGTAAACTGTCTCACAAACTTTATATCTTGTTAATTTTACCTATGTTACTACATTCTAAAAAAAGTCTATCCAAAGATCAAGGTATAATTAATATGCATACCTCTTTCTGCAAGGAAAAGGAGAAATGATAATATACTGCAAACCTATTTACCAAGTTTTATCAAAATCAGATTTAAAATATAGTCTCTAGAGGAGGAACCAGCTCTGCCAATCGAATACAAAATCACCTCATCAATACGGTCAGATCTCACTTGTTACAGAACCTGTCTATGACCATGATGATATAAGCTTATTTAAGAAGTGTGAGCAAATTCCTCTCTAAATTCAGTTACCAAGGTAGTAGTAACAAGTTAAGCCAGATACAAAATTACTTCATAAATTAATCTTGCTTATATCAAACTCATCCAACATCTTGATGATATAAGACTATTTAACACCTTTCATCAAAATCTGATCATAAACAGAGTCACTAGAGTGTTGACAATCTCAGACAATCAGATGCAAGATTGTCTCATTTATATTCATTTATCTTGCTCATTATCAAACTTGTCCAAGATCACGATGATACACATCCACATTTCAAGTTTGATCAGAATGGAATCAAGAGTAGTAACAAGCTCAGTAAATCAGATGCAACATCACCTCATTAATATGCATGGATTTCGCTCATTATGTAATCTGTCCAAGAGCTTGATGATACAAGCCCATATTCCAAGTTGGATCAAAATCAGATGAAAAAGATGGTCTCCAGAATGGTAACAAGCTCAGCCACTCAGATGCAAGATCACTTCATTAATATGCATGGATTCTGATCATTATCAAACTTGTCATATATCTTGATTATATAAGTTTATATTCCAATTTTGATCAAAATTGGTTCAGAAATATGGCCAACAAAATGGTAACAAGCAATCATTGCTAGAGGGATGGATGATAGACACACAGTGAATGCAATGGACTTTTGGCCAGGTGAGCTAAAAATTAACAAGAAGTAAAAATGAGGACACAAAAGAGACTTTAAGAAGCATTTTACAAAAGGTTCAGTTTTTTAATTTTATAGCACTCTTCATCCAGTGACAAAAATATGTAGCCACAAAATTTCATAACAGCAAAGGAACGTTTTGGGAACTACAGTGCTTCAATTGAATATGTTTTGCATGTATGCATTAATTAAAGAGGCCCAGTTTACATTTCAAAATAATCCAAACTGTACCTGATGCTTATGAAGGTGTAATTCTTTGGTACAAACTATTTGTTGATGTTCTGGATTGGCACGTACAAATTAAAACAAATAGGGTCAAGCATCATAGTAAACCTAAGTGGCTAACGCCTGAAGCAAATGAGGCAAGATACCTGTGGGACAAATATCATCCAATGAAAGACTGTGACCAATATAGATTTTGGAGAAAAAGGGATAAGTATATCATTAACTGTGCTAAGAAAAATTACTATGTTCAAGCCCTTCAAGAACATAAAGGCAGCACACAAATATGGAAATACCTCTATAAACTCAACTTGAAAATGTAAACTCCCAAACTCAAGCTGAAGATGATGATATGACATTTACATCACCAGATGACACAGCAAAGTATTTTCAATAAATTTATCACCAATGTTGGAAATTAAATTGGTGTATCACATACAACTCACAATATGCTAAATCTTCAGAAACTAGAATGTAAATAATAAAGTTTCTGAAAGCATTATCGTTACTGAGAAATAAATATATGACCTTTTATGTACATCAAACACATCCAAATGAACAGGATTTGATGGAATTTAACCTAAAATCTTGAAACATTCTGCCCACAAAATATCAAAATCATTCATTTCTCCTGTAAACTTGAGTATTAATATAAATGCTTTTTTCAGACTTCCTAAAGGAAGCAAAAGTATACCCTATGTATAAAAGTGGTGCACAAGATGCCCCAGGAAATTATCAACCTATCTCCATACATCCAACATTTTCTAAAATTTCTAAAAAGCATGTTGCCAAGCAACTTTATCAATATCTATTAGGGCATAATCTTTGACATAAGGGTCATTCAGGCTTTCATGCTTCACACTCCCATGTTACTGCCTTAACACAAACTACTGAAAAATGGACATGCACAATAAAAATGCAGCTGGAATACTATTCTGATTTACTGTTGTATACAACCCATAATCAGTCTAATCTTTTACAAATAATACACACCTCCTATCAAAATCTAAATCAAATCCAGATAAAACTTACCTATGACCTTAACAATGTGACTGATTGGTGCCACTCAAATAAAATTTAATTAATTAAACTAAATGTATATTTATGGGTTCTAGACATAGGTTAGCTAGATTGGAAGATAGAGTTTAAGCTTTCTGTAAACAATACCCTCAGTGAAAATGTACAATCAGAAAAACAAATGGGTTATACTGATAATAACAAATGGGTTATACTGATAATAACAAATGGGTTATACTGATAATAACAAATGGGTTATACTGATAATAACAAATGGGTTATACTGATAATAACAAATGGGTTATACTGATAATAACAAATGGGTTATACTGATAATAACAAATGGGTTATACTGATAATAACAAATGGGTTATACTGATAATAACAAATGGGTTATACTGATAATAACAAATGGGTTATACTGATAATAACAAATGGGTTATACTGATAATAACAAATGGGTTATACTGATAATAACAAATGGGTTATACTGATAATAACAAATGGGTTATACTGATAATAGCATGGAATGGAAGACTCTATTTGTGCAAATCCATAGTATTGTATTTCAATACATTCATTTTCCCCAATGTGGACAACTGGGCAACAATCTGGGAAAACTGTTTTAAATCACAGCTAAACAGGGTCTCAGAGTTCCAAAAATGGGTTGCACATATCATTCTAGATGCACCATGGGATATTTCCTCTGAATATTTATTTTCACAGTTACAGTGAATGACTATTCATGATACAATGAACTATTTATGGGATGTTCTTGTTTACAATGGTGTTCATGGAATGGTTCCTGGCTATCTCCAAAATCTTTTAAAAGTGTGTAGAAGCAAACAAGATCACTTATGATTGGAGGCTCAAAATAACATTCAATACTATGGTACCATGACCTTGAACTCTTTACTATTATCTATTAAGGCTGTACACAGTTGGCAAGAATTTAAATGTAAATACAGGCATGCCATAAACAGATAATAATTGTTTGATTTTGTCTTCTTCTGTTCATTTTGATTGTATGATTGTTCTTTGATATACAGTGCAGACTGGTATTTCATTATGGTGTTGGTTAAATATTATGTTACTCTAAATATCTGTACATATTTCTTTTGTCAGTTTATTAGAGGGCCTCAAGGGAGACTACCTTTTAGCTGTGTTACCCTCTTAAAATAAAAGATTGTATTATTATTATTATTAAGTGGGCCTGTGATCGCTCAACTGACTTACATCTGCCTAAACTGCCAAATGCAAGAGCACCTGTCCAATAAATCTTGATAAGCAGGATGCTTTGTTGAAATATCTTTCAATGCTGTTGATTTATTATTTTTTTTTTTTTTTGGGGGGGGGTAAAGCTAATTTTAATTATGTAATACTTACCTGTTGCTATGCTTAGCTAATCTATTTCCGTGATGGAAAATACCCAATTATAGGATGAAAATTCATCCTCCCATAGGGTTGACTAGAAAGTTCTAGGGAATAGAACTCCATGTGAACCCCACAGCATGCACACATACAACCCCACAATTCCTCATTCTTTTTCAGGACATAGCCTTACTAGTGGGACATCAGTGCAGGGAGGGAGGAGGGAATCTGACAATAGCAACAGGTAAGTATTACATAATTAAAATTAGTTTTACCCTCCAAAAAACTACATTTTAATATCAGTAATAGCTTAATCTGTTGCTATTGCTATGGTGGGAGGCTATGATCTCACAACTGGTTATGGAAAAAAATGAGGAATACTCACCCCCACTGTAGAGGTGTTGACTACTGCCGGATGGTATCCACATGGGCCACTTTTTGAGCTAAAACTAATGGACCCAAGAAAATATGCCGTCGCTTTGGTGAGCCAAAGAGCGAAGGTAAAAGGAGGAGAAGGTCGTGTGAGATCGCCAAAACGTGGCTTTCATTACATCTTCCAGAGACAAATGAGTTAAATAGACCCATGAAGTAGCAATGGCTCGAACCTCATGAGCTTTAATTTTCATGAAAGAAAGATCCCTCTTGGTAAGGGACTGGTAAGCTCTCTTGATAGTTTTGGTAATCCACCACGAAACAGTGGAAGCTTAAATATCAGCTGAACCCTTAAGGGGGTGGAAAAGATGCTTCCTACCCTTCCTTCTCCCTTCAGAAGCTGCTAAATAAAAATGTAAAGCTCTAACTGGACATAAGAGTCTATCCTGATCATCCCCAGCACAGATACGACTGAGACTGGGGATCTCAATCAGAAGTGGAGCGACCAACAGAAACTGGTTTTTCACTAAAAAACCTGGTTGACAAAGGAGAGAAACTGACTCATAATTTCCACTGAATCTCCAACAGCCTTGCTCTATGGATAGAGCATGAAGCTCACTCCTTCATCTCGCAATCGCTAAGGAGAGCAAGAAAATAGTCTTGAGGGTAAGGTTCTCGAAAGAACCCTCACTTAAAGGTTTATAGTAGGATGTAAAGACATATGAGAGATTGCACCTACATGTAGGCATCAGAGAGTGAGACACTGGTCCCTGCAGTACGAAATACCTGATCAGGTCTGCAAAGCGAGAGTCCGCACCAATAGCTGAATTTAATGTAACATATTTCACTGAGTGACTCACCGGAAGTGTAGCTTTAAATGTCCATACAGACGAGATACGAAGCAACAGAGAAACTTCGCATAAAAGTGGTTATTAAATGATCAGTAAAGTACTTCAATCATACATGGGGAACAAATTTTGAAAGTCTCCTTTACATTGATATATATTATCAGTGGCTGAACATGCTGATGGGATAAAATAATTAGCATGTAATCAGTGAAAGGGGGGGGGGGGCACATTTCAAACCACGTAACCTTGTGTTATTTTACAAGAGGCGAGTGGGTGTTTTCAACAGTTTTTTTTTCTTTTTTTACTGACAAACATTAGTGCCTGTGCCTGCGACGGCTGTCTCAGATAAATTCTCAGTTTAAAGAATAAAAAGGCAAAAGACTAAAAATTATTAATGACTGCTGAAGACTAAAGTAACTTCTATAGGGTAAGTATCGTTTTGTATCGATTCTTCACCTCTTGCATCAACACGTGTATCGATATGGCAATAGTATTGATGCATCGATATATCAATGAATCGTTTCACTGCTAATTAATATTATAACAAAAAGGAATATATTCCTATACTAATTAAATTAAACTTGAACCGGAGTTCAATATAAAACACACATAAGAAGAAAAGACTGGTGTGTGACCTGCTTTCCTGAGCTTAAAAAATAGTCAACCAATCAGATTGAAGGGAAATTAAATTCGGATGCTTTCATGAGTGTTCAAATCAACTGGCCGGCGACAGGGATAGGGGAAAAAAAGGATAATTTACCTACCCGAGCTTAAGAAAACAATACAGAATTCTCAAAAGGCATTAATTAATACCCCAAAAAAACAATACGTGAAGGGGAAATAACTTATTAACCAAGATTAAGAACAAGACATTTCTTGGTATCAAATTGCCAAAACTCACAAGAGAGCTGAATATTTCCAGACAAGGAAAATAATGGTCAAGGGTAAATACCACATTTAGTTTACGAAAATGTAATGAAAGAGCATAAATTGCTACGTGAACTCGTCTAGTGAAGGCAATTTCTCAAGTGATAATTTCACCGTCTTCATCAAGATGACGACAGGAAAAAGAATGCCGAATTGTGGGTGACACATGTGGATTACTGTGGGGTTTACACAGGGAGTTCTATTCACTAAAACTTTCTAGTCAATCCTATGTGAAGATGAATTCTCATCATACGGTCGGGTATTTTCTGTCACGGAAATAGATTAGCTAAGCAATAGCAACAGAGTAAGCTATTACTGATATTAAAATAGATAATTTCCTGCCCCCCAACCAACCAAACAGTTTCTCTTGTTTGAGATTTATTGTCATCATTGGGTTTTTATCATTTGGTCATCTAACTATAGATGACAAGAGTAATTTTATTTATGTTCTAAAGCAAAGTCTTATTGATAATTTTGTACAGAATTGGAATTAAAGATTGACTGATTCACCTACATCTATATTATAGAAACAAATTGCAAGCTTTTGTTTTCAGCCTTATCTAGATAGCATTACTGCTTTGAAATTTAGAGTTACACTTACTCCAGGGGGCTGACGTTACCTGCACATATCCATTTGTCTTTTCCTTTCCACTTAAATTTATACTGTATGGAATTTTCAAAATTCTCTAAGCTACAAGCCAGGGACTAAGGTCCTAGGGGTATGGATAGACCCTTGAGCCAATGTCTCATGCATGTCCAGGGCTCGAAATTAATGCTAATCTGCCATCCTGCGGTTAGTGATTTTGATGACAGATCATTAAAACCCAGCCATCACTAATCTGTTAGAGCAGTGAAAATTACTGCCTGTCACTATCATAACAGTTAAGAAGTGGTCATGAGTAAGCAATTCCTCTAATGGTTAATTGATCTGTTTATTTTCTTAACTGAGTACCTAACAACATACTGCACTAGACAAAATTGAGTAAATGCTCACAGCACCAATGGACAGGTGTAGAACCACTCATCCACTCAACAAGTAAATTACTGTGATTATTGTCAAAACAGTCTTCGTGCATGTGGAACTAGCCTGGTGTACTGCCCCGCAAGCACTGACTTCATCACTGATGATAACAAACGGCATAGGGTAACAGGCTAGTATTGACCAATCGGAAAAGGTCACATTCGCCGACTTGATGAATAATCCAGAATTATACCAAACAATGTGTTTTAATATTTATATTGTTGTTGATAATCAATGCATTGTGCGGTGAAGTGACAACTGTAAACATGTGGAAGTATTTGCAAGGTGCGCAGTCACCACCAAAACAGCAAAAATTAGATGATGACAACAGAGAGTATGATCGCAAATATGATCAAGAAAAGAGACTAAGAAAGTACCAGAAATGCTGGGAAAAAGAACACAAATGGCTGAAGTATGACCCAGGAGAGACTGTGATGTTGTGCACATTGTGCACTGAGAATTCTGAGAAATAACAAAGTGTGCGGGGTACTTCATTTGTGAGTATTGTTGAAATACAGATGTTGTTGTTTTGAGTTAATGTTAATGATTAATAAATGTTGAATTAGAAACTGAACTGGCTTCTGTTTGATTTAGCAGGATCAGTGAAATTTCGGCAGGATCAGTAAAAATGTTATATTGGTGATCTTGTGGGTTAGTAAAAAAAATCCTTATTTCGAGCCCTGATATCTGAGTTTGTTTTTTCATGTGGGTATCTCAACAATTTCCCAATTATCATCCCTGGGGGATCAAGATAATCACTGGATCGAATGTTGGTTGCTGATCTGAATTTATCTTTTCAATTTTAGTAAATAAATATGTGGATATAGGGTGAGGATCTCAATATTTTCCAAGTTATGATCCAGGGGTCACATATATATGCCCACAGAGCATGCATTACCCTGGGGTCTCATTCAGGACTCCATGTGATACCTGTTGATACTTGGATCAGTGATCACACATACTGATTCTCATCATGAAGGACTAACAACTCAGGAGTTACTTTCAAGTCCAGCTATCCCCACCCACCCCTAGCCTCACCCAATCAGGATGAACATACTTCTAAAACCATTGTGCACATCAACAGATCACCCCAAATCATATCCCAGTTTCAAGTGTATATCTACAGATCACCCCAAATCATATCCCAGTTTCAAGTGTATATCTACAGATCACCCCAAATCATATCCCAGTTTCGAGTGTATATCTACAGATCACCCCAAATCATATCTCAGTTTCAAGTGTATATCTACAGATCACCCCAAATCATATCTCAGTTTCAAGTGTATATCTACAGATCACCCCAAATCATATCCCAGTTTCAAGTGTATATCTACAGATCACCCCAAATCATATCTCAGTTTCAAGTGTATATCTACAGATCACCCCAAATCATATCTCAGTTTCAAGTGTATATCTCCAGATCACCCCAAATCATATCCCAGTTTCAAGTGTATATCTACAGATCACCCCAAATCATATCCCAGTTTCAAGTGTATATCTACAGATCACCCCAAATCGTATCTCAGTTTCAAGTGTATATCTCCAGATCACCCCAAATCATATGTTTCAAGTGTATATCTACAGATCACCCCAAATCATATCCCAGTTTCAAGTGTATATCTACAGATCACCCCAAATCATATCTCAGTTTCAAGTGTATATCTACAGATCACCCCAAATCATATCTCAGTTTCAAGTGTATATCTCCAGATCACCCCAAATCATATCTCAGTTTCAAGTGTATATCTACAGATCACCCCAAATCATATGTCAGTTTCAAGTGTATATCTCCAGATCATCTCCTACCAGTAGCACAACATTCAAAACTCTCAATTACTATTCAATTTATAAAGTGTACATGTATTAAATTGATGAAAAAAGTATCCCTACCCCAAGAGGATGAATCAAAAGTCTGTAATGTCAGAAATCATGATGAAAGTCCAACACTGCCAAGGCAAAACATGTTCAATTAAAACAGTGTTTAGCAAGTTTTTATTAAACTACAGGATCCCATCAGGATACAAAATATTTAAAATATGAGGGATATTTGAAAAGTTGTGAATATTTTGTTATAATTTTTTTAAAAAAACTTGTCAATAAATTTAACAATGATTGATTGACAAAATAATTTTTTTTAAAATGATCTGTGGCTGCACATGCAGCACACCAGACATTAGATATATGTGTTTGATGTGACATAGGTAAATGACAGTGACCTAAACATTTTGGAGAAGAACAATTTTCTTACTGAGCAAAGAGCATACTGTAAAATCTGGGCGCTCTTAGGGCACTCTCCCAATGATATCAAGGCCAACTTTACACATCAAGTTTACAGATGTAATTCTCTTTCCTATCCTACAATTCTGAGATGGTTTCATCGTTTTAAAGGTGATCATGAATATAAAGAAGATGACCCACATTCTGGAAGACCGTTGTGAGCAGGAAGTGGATGCTGTAAAGGGGGAAATTGATGAAGATGTTCAATACACAGTGGAAGATATTTCTATTATTACTGGCATTAACTGTTTTTTTAATATACTGAAGAATCATTTGAAGCTCAAAAAGGTTTGTGCAAGATGGGTCCTGCAATTGTTGATGGCCGATCAAAAACAGACTTGGGTTGAAATCACCAAACAGCTACTTAATAAATATGAAAAGAGTGGCTAGAGACATTTTAATGAGATTGTCACTGGATTTATTTTTTGGAACCTGACTTCAGAGAACTAATAAAGTTTGGATCAGAAAAAAGAAGCAGAGACCGCAAATCGCTCAACGTAGTCAGACTGTCGAGATCATTTTATATACGCATTATTTTGGGGGGATGCACAAGGCCTGATGCCTGGCTCTGCTAGTGTCACTGGACATTTGTATGCCTCCAAATTGTTGCCAAAAGCTGTGGAACACTACTGAACCATCATTCTGTGCACTGGTACCCAAGGTATCCATCTACTCCATGACAAGGCACCCATGTATCAACAAAATCCATCATGGGGTTTAGAAAATATAAGAAAATGAAAAAACATTAACCAAAAACTGAAAATGTATGACTGACCTTGATGCTAAGTTCAAAGGGGTGAGAGCGCATGTCACAGAATGAATTGTCATAAATTCATAGTGATTCATCCCAAGCATGAAGAAAATCCACATGGGGTTTAGAAAATATAAAGAAACGAAAAACTTTAACCGAAACCTTCATACAAATTTTCTATGACTGACCTTGACCCCATTGTCACAGGAGTGACTGTTGAATGAATTATCTTAGTTTTATAATCACTTAGTCCATGTATAAATAAAATCCATCAAGGGGGTTAGGAAATAGTAGCAAATGCAAAAACTTCGCCTAAAACCTTAACATAAAGTTTCTATGACTGAGAACTTGACCCCAATGTAAAATAATCATATAATCATGTCATAAAGTGAATTGTCTAAGCTTCATAATAATTCAGGAGAATCTCTGAAGGGGTTAGAAAATATACGCAAATGAAAAACTGTAACCAAAACCTTAAGAAACTGTTGACTCTGATGCCACCAGAAAAGTGACTGCTATGCCTTGCTTCCCACTAATGTGGGATTGACAAAAAGATAAGCAATTGGGAAAACACATTGAAACTCTTGATAAACATCCCCTAGGTACCTGTCAGATTTCCTAAAGTAGCACAGTATCCAAACTTTGCCACATCCTTCATACAGTTCTGATTTAGCTCAAGTTATTTTTGGCTAAATCCCATTATAAAAGATTCATTGTGGGCAGATGATTTTAAAGTTGCCATGCTGTTGAAAGTGCAGTCCTCCAGTGTATGAACAACATACCAAAAAGTGAATACAAAATGGCATTTAATAATTGGATAATCAGACTGAGAAAGTGTGTAGAAGTGCATAGGGAGTACTTTGAGGGAATGCACTGATGTACTATTTACTAATAAATAACTTTGTTGTACAATGCACTAATATTCAGACATTCTTAAATATCCCTCGTGAAGTATCTCAAACATCAATCAATTTTAGCACTAGGTTGAATAAAACACTAATTTCCATCTATTAACACAATCAGGCCTCTGTTGTGAATGGACATTACTCTTAGCTTTCCCCCCTTGTTTACATCAGTGACATCATTATGCAGTAAGGCTACTGTAGTTTCCAATTCCTGTGTTACAAACTGTCTTGGGTGTTATTGTATCTTTATTTTAAGTACATTAACTAAATGGAATAATAAAAAATGGGCTATGATTTGGATTAGAATTTTTGTGTTCTTTCTGGACTAGAAAGTAAAGGCTGAAATTGAAAATCTCCCCAAGTCAGCTTACTAAAACATTATTGATCTGAAATTGAAAGTGAAAAACAAACAAATAAACCTCCCTTACAGAGGCTGCCAGGACATACATGTAGCTGGATGTCAAAAAGCTGAAGCAAGTTCCCATTAACAGCTAGGTTGCATAGTGGAAGCAGAAGTGCCTTCTTTGAGATATGAATACAACTATTTATCACAGGCAAACATACTGATTCATTCATGAAAGAGCATACTTGTACTTTGTGAATTAGAAAACAGAACACTGTACATGCATTTGTACCACTATTACAATAGGCCTAAAAGATCAATATAACATAATACCTGCATTATTAACTGTGCTGTATCAAATTTTATAGATAAAAACTACATAAAATACAAAATTTTCAACATAACAAATTTACTAACAAACCTTTCAAAGTCTAGAAATTACTCCCTCAATTTTGAAAGATCCATCAACACAACCCGTTATGCCAATGGATCTATCCCCAACTTCAGGTAAGCTCTGCATGAGGGGATACTAGTCTAAAAACATCAAAGACCTGGCCATAAAACAATCATACAGTCCTATCATGCTAGTGGCTCAGGGCCACAAATATGGGCACTATCTAAAAATATGATGACAGACATTATCTGAGGATCAATACATACTTTATAACCTGCATGTATTGGATTTATGTATCAACCTCTCTTTCAACTTGCATTGAAATAACTACTGTATTTCTCCCATGATAAGACCAGTCTTGTTGGTAACCAAATCCACAATTTTCAACAAATTTACTGGGGAGGACCCTCTTGGCAGTCTTGTTGGTAGCCCAATCCATGCTTTTCAAAAAATTTACTGGGTAGGATCCTCTTGGCTCATCATGGGAGAAATTTTTGTCTTTCATAGTTGGCCAGAATGACATCACAGTGCTAACTGGATGAATGGCAGACAATGATGTGATGAGCAATATGAAATAAATTAAAATACATGCAATTCAAAGACTATATAAAATATCACATATTTATTATTATCATTTAAAATTAGAAAGTGTAAGCATCACTTGCATTAATCAGAAAATTTATAGATTTAATTGGTTTTGATAAAAAATAAGCAAATATCTCCCTGTTCAAAACTAAGTTTATGGCATGCTGCAGTGGTTCCCAAACCCCGGGTCACGACCCAAATGAGTGTCGTGAGGACCCTCGTGATCCTATACTGGTACTGCATTTTGGGTCGCAAAAGATGGTATTTAGGGTCAAAAAAGTTTGGGATCCACTAGGCATACTGCCATCCATGTAACAATCTAAAAGACCAGTCATGTGACTACATTATATAGTGCATAACAGAGATAATAATGTAATCAACTTCAGCATCATCTTCACAGTTGGTGTCATTGTGGTATAAAATTATGTTGCTATATACACCATGCAATATGCTTTTACAATTAAAAAATGTACTGTATGAGCTGTTTCAGAAGCTATCAGTTTTACAACAGTTAAATTACACATACAATATGAATGACTATTTATTACCTGTCCTTAACAAGTTTCTTCCCTTTTTCTTACCGCCTTTATAACAAGGAAGTTTCAAATCACAAAACACAACTATCAATTATTAAGAAAAATATGTGATTACTCAGTTATACAGTAGTAACCAAAGTTAAACAATTATTATAACCATGAACTACTGTGGCATACAGTTACAAAATATTAGTGAATGTGTATGTTTATGAATGCATATGTAGTTGTGTGTGTGTGTGTGTGTGTGTGTGTGTGTTTATGTACAATGTACATTTATGTACTTGAATGTAAATGTGTAATTCTATTTTATAAGTGTCAAATCAGTTCTTTATTCGTACATAAGAATTCTACTTGATAAGTGTCAAATCAGTTCTTTATTTGTACATAAGAATTCTACTTTATAAGTGTCAAATCCGTTCTTTATTCGTACATAAGAATTCTACTTGATAAGTGTCAAATCCGTTCTTTATTCGTACATAAGAATTCTACTTGATAAGTGTCAAATCAGTTCTTTATTCGTACATAAGAATTCTACTTGATAAGTGTCAAATCCGTTCTATATTCGTACATAAGAATATCTACTTTATAAGTGTCAAATCTGTTCTTTATTCGTACATACATATTCTACTTTATAAGTGTCAAATCAGTTCTTTATTCGTACATAAGAATTCTACTTTATAAGTGTCAAATCAGTTCTTTATTCGTACATAAGAATTCTACTTGATAAGTGTCAAATCAGTTCTTCATTTGTACATAAGAATTCTACTTCATAAGTGTCAAATCAGTTCTTTATTTGTACATAAGAATTCTACTTGATAAGTGTCAAATCCGTTCTTTATTTCTACATAAGAATTCTACTTGATAAGTGTCAAATCAGTTCTTTATTTCTACATAAGAATTCTACTTGATAAGTGTCAAATCAGTTCTTCATTTGTACATAAGAATTCTACTTGATAAGTGTCAAATCAGTTCTTTATTTCTACATAAGAATTCTACTTGATAAGTGTCAAATCAGTTCTTTATTCATACATACAAATTCTACTTGATTAAGTGTCAAATCCGTTCTTTATTCGTACATACATATTCTACTTGATAAGTGTCAAATCCGTTCTTTATTCGTACATACGAATTCTACTTGATAAGTGTCAAATCCGTTCTATATTCGTACATAAGAATTCTACTTGATAAGTGTCAAATCAGTTCTTTATTCGTACATAAGAATTCTACTTGATAAGTGTCAAATCCGTTCTATATTCGTACATAAGAATTCTACTTGATAAGTGTCAAATCAGTTCTTTATTCGTACATAAGAATTCTACTTTATAAGTGTCAAATCCGTTCTTTATTCGTACATAAGAATTCTACTTTATAAGTGTCAAATCAGTTCTTTATTCGTACATAAGAATTCTACTTTATAAGTGTCAAATCAGTTCTTTATTCGTACATAAGAATTCTACTTGATAAGTGTCAAATCAGTTCTTTATTCGTACATAAGAATTCTACTTGATAAGTGTCAAATCAGTTCTTCATTCGTACATAAGAATTCTACTTGATAAGTGTCAAATCCGTTCTTTATTTGTACATAAGAATTCTACTTGATAAGTGTCAAATCAGTTCTTTATTTGTACATAAGAATTCTACTTGATAAGTGTCAAAACAGATCTTTATTTGTACATAAGAATTCTGCTTGATAAGTGTCAAATCAGTTCTTTATTTGTACATAAGAATTCTACTTGATAAGTGTCAAAACAGATCTTTATTTCTACATAAGAATTCTACTTGATAAGTGTCAAAACAGATCTTTATTTCTACATAAGAATTCTGCTTGATAAGTGTCAAAACAGATCTTTATTTCTACATAAGAATTCTACTTGATAAGTGTCAAAACAGATCTTTATTTGTACATAAGAATTCTGCTTGATAAGTGTCAAATCAGTTCTTTATTCATACATAAGAATTCTACTTGATAAGTGTCAAAACAGTTCTTTATTTCTACATAAGAATTCTACTTGATAAGTGTCAAATCAGTTCTTTATTTCTACATAAGAATTCTACTTGATAAGTGTCAAATCCGTTCTTTATTCATACATAAGAATTCTACTTGATAAGTGTCAAATCAATTCTTTATTTCTACATAAGAATTCTACTTGATAAGTGTCAAATCAGTTCTTTATTCATACATAAGAATTCTACTTGATAAGTGTCAAAACAGTTCTTTATTTCTACATAAGAATTCTACTTGATAAGTTAAAAACAGTTCTTTATTTCTACATAAGAATTCTACTTGATAAGTGTCAAATCAATTCTTTATTTCTACATAAGAATTCTACCTGATAAGTGTCAAATCAGTTCTTTATTCATACATAAGAATTCTACTTGATAAGTGTCAAAACAGTTCTTTATTTCTACATAAGAATTCTACTTGATAAGTGTCAAAACAGTTCTTTATTTCTACATAAGAATTCTACTTGATAAGTGTCAAAACAGTTCTTTATTTCTACATAAGAATTCTACTTGATAAGTGTCAAATCAGTTCTTTATTCATACATAAGAATTCTACTTGATAAGTGTCAAATCAGTTCTTTATTCATACATAAGAATTCTACTTGATAAGTGTCAAATCAGTTCTTTATTTCTACATAAGAATTCTACTTGATAAGTGTCAAATCAGTTCTTTATTCATACATAAGAATTCTACTTGATAAGTGTCAAATCAGTTCTTTATTCATACACAAGAATTCTACTTGATAAGTGTCAAATCTGTTCTTTATTCATACATAAGAATTCTACTTGATAAGTGTCAAATCAGTTCTTTATTCGTACATAAGAATTCTACTTGATAAGTGTCAAATAAGTTCTTTATTTCTACATAAGAATTCTACTTGATAAGTGTCAAATCCGTTCTTTATTCATACATAAGAATTCTACTTGATAAGTGTCAAATCAGTTCTTCATTTGTACATAAGAATTCTACTTGATAAGTGTCAAATCAGTTCTTTATTTCTACATAAGAATTCTACTTGATAAGTGTCAAATCAGTTCTTTATTCATACATAAGAATTCTACTTGATAAGTGTCAAATCTGTTCTTTATTCATACATACAAATTCTACTTTATAAAATATATATGATACATAATCCACAGAAGATCCACTTTTCTCAAATTAAATCTTGTCAATGTCAGCGACTGATTAAAAAAAAAGAAATTTAGAAATAGATAAATTTGTTTATACATGAAGAATATCCATATATTAATAATACTATGTTTCTTTTATTTGTCTTATTGGTTAGTGTGAGTAGGTCTACAATCTAAGATGCTGAATTACATTTCGCAAATCTGGTGAACAGATTGATCAAGGATAGTATGTGTCATTTTACATGGTTAACTTGCCTTGTCAAAGATATGTCACTGCATGTGACAGACTTCTTTCTTTAATGACTGTAGGCATTATGAATTAAATGAAATTTGTAGACAACAGTTGCTAATTTTTTATATGATGTTTATAATTTTATAAAACCACACATCTGATCATATATGACTGAAAATGCAGCAAGATAACCTACTTGTGCTTGGAATATTATTGTACACACATTATCTCTCTGTCAAACACACAAACACACGATGAACACATTAATTTCATTAGACCTGAAATCACTAATACAGTATATGCAATACATGTAACAGGAAGGGCTGATTACATGTGACAAATGTAGTACAGTCTATGAGAAAATGGTGAAACTTCTGTGTTGGAAAAATTGGGAAATTAAAGGCTGATTTCTCCTCAACTGGTGGGCCAACTGTGCTCAAATTTTACAGATGTAATGAATGAAGTGAACTCTATTAATTAATTGGATACATACCTTAGCCCAGAATTTCCCTTCACATTCCATTGGACTCCATCTGAGAAACTCATTGGTTCATAAAATTCATGAACTTTGGAAACCTGTGCTGTAGAACCATTCTGTCTAACTAAATGATTGTATTAAATCAACAACTGGATGTTGACAGAAAACCACAAAAAGTGACAATTTGTACACACAGGTGCTCTGATAGACTGGCACAATGTTTTCACTTCTCAAAGCAAATAAGGATTGTGGCCTATCATTACCTGAAAGGTAAAGAACTCTGGCATGAAAAATATTAAAATTTTAAAAACAAATATATATTTTTTAAAAGTGCCAATACTTGACGATACTACCATACCCCATTCTTGCAAAGTTTTTGCTAACTTTTGTTTCTTTTTCATCATCCAATAGTTTGACATGTTTATCACCTTTCCAGTGGCTGAAGGAAAAAGAATTAACATTAAGATATAAGTTTTTGGAAGTTAGATACAATGGGTAGGGGTGTATGATGTCATGGTGTCCCAGCAAGCTGACACTTTGTTTCACAAAACCCTTGTTATTTAAAAAAGCTGTATCTTAGGACAATCCCATTCTACCCTTTCAGAAAAAAATTCATGACATTATCATAAGAGAATATCTGACTGCATGTCTTTCTTTCAAGTATCACCTGATCCTATTTGGTTTTATCAAATTATAAGGGTTGAGTCCAGATACACCACAGTAAGTAGGTTTTGTTTGAAAATCTTTCTTTACAGCATACATAGCTTCAAATTTACACTTGAAAAATGAGTCGTTACAAACCTGTGTAAATATTTGTTCTACCCTTTACCCAATTTGATACTGGGTTGAACAAACTTGAAATGACAGGCGATGACCCCAAATCTTGATAAACTAATGCATCACAATACTAAAACAACACTTAATACATGACCTGCGACATTGCCAGTTATCTTGAGGACATACTCAATACAGCCAGGCTAATATGGGGTATAAAATGCTTCCTTGAAATCCTGCTATAAATAATTATTGATTTGTGTGACCCATACAGAGCTCTAGTTCAGCTGTGTACATGTATATGCATATTTTATGCAAACAAATGGACTCAACATGAAAAAAAGAAATTTTCTGTTACATTCAAATTATGCAAAACAATTTAATTTTAAGCATTTAGTCGCAGGTTATCAGTGTATAATGCTCCTGCTGTCAGCACAGTCCATGTTTAATGATGGTGCATTTGATCAATATATAAATTATACTGCTGAAACAAAAGTTTCGTGCACATCTGAAATGATTGAACTTGATCACTATAACAACGTTCAATCAGAGAGAATCATACAATCAAACATACCTTGAATTAGGTTTGGTCAATAACTTATAAACCATTTGAGGGATTCTTAGGCAAGATTAACATCTTGATAAAGATTCAGTCTGGTATTGTAAGTTTGTCTTTGTGGTGTTCAAAAAATATCCAATCAAATTTCTAAGAATACCAATTTGTTCCAAACCTGGGAGTGAAATACCCAATTTATTAAATTCTTATCTCAAGCTCTGCCAATATCTTCTGACATTTGGAAAGAACTCCTGAATCATTGCTGATCAGGACATCTGCTTACAGATGCAATCTGATTCTATTTTAAGGAAACAAACAAGCCTATATACATTTACAACTTTTGCAAAAATTCCTTATTTCACCATAAGTTGACATGTAGTCTGTCAATGTGTGATGCCTGTCTAGTTGACATGTAGTCTGTCAATGTGACTCCAGTCTAGTTGACATGTAGTCAGTCAATGTGTGACTCCTGTCTAGTTGACATGTAGTCTGTCAATGTGACTCCTGTCTAGTTGACATGTAGTTTTGTCATTGTGTGATTCCTGTCTAGTTGACATGTAGTCTGTCAATGTGACTCCAGTCAAGTTGACATGTAGTCTGTCAATGTGTGACTCCTATCTAGTTGACATGAAGTCTGTCAATGTGACTCCAGTCTAGTTGACATGTAGTCTGTCAATGTGTGACACCTGTCTAGTTGACATGTAGTCTGTCAATGTGTGACTCCTGTCTAGTTTCTATTTAGTTTCTATCAAACACTTTAAATATGCCTGAATAGTGCAAAACATAACACAATCACTTCACACCTCTCTGCCACATGTGAGGCTAGAGTAGTTGCCCCTTGGTCCATTTTCTCCACCGCTGACCATACATACTAAGCCAACATCTGACTCATCGAGACTTTAATATAAACTGTAAGAACTATTGTATAATCAATTTAAAATAACATTTAAACTGTAAACACTTAATTTTATATTAAAGGAAATGAGAAGAAATATATATTTTATACTGTCAGATCCAAACACAAATCTTACTAACTATCACTATGATGAACTTACTTTTGGTATGAACCTTTCTACTAAGACTCTGATGACAGTACAAAAAAAATTCTCAGAACTTCATCTGCCATTATATAATAAACCAGTACAGACCCTTATATCTCATTGTATAATAAACCAGCACAGACCCGAATATGCCATTGTATAATAAACCAGCATATAGCCTTATATGCCACTGTATAATAAACTAGCACAGACACTTATATCTCACTGTAAAATAAACTAGCACAAACACTTATATCTTATTGTATAAAAAACCAGCACAGACACCAATATGCCACTGTATAATAAACCAGCATATAGCCTTATATGCCACTGTATAATAAACCAGTATACAGCCTTATATGCCACTGTATAATAAACCAGTATACAGCCTTATATGCCTCTGTATAATACACCAGTATACAGCCTTATATGCCTCTATATAATACACCAGTATAGAGCCTTATATGCCTTTGTATAATAAACCAGTATACAGCCTTAAATGCCACTGTATAATAAACCAGTATACAGTCTTATATGCCACTGTATAATAAACCAGTATACAGCCTTATATGCCTCTGTATAATACACCAGTATACAGCCTTATATGCCTCTATATAATACACCAGTATATAGCCTTATATGCCATTGTATAATAAACCGGCATAGAGCCTTATATGCCACTGTATAATAAACCAGTATAACCCTTATCTTTTGCTACTGTTTAATAAAGCAGCATAGATCCTTATGTACCACTATAATAACCTTACAGACCCTTATATGCCACTACCTAATAATGAAGCATAGACCCTTATATGCCACTAATAAAACAGCATAGACCCTTATATGCTACTACCTAATAAAACAGCATAGACCCTTATATGCCACTACCTAATAAAACAGCATAGACCCTTATATGCTACTACCTAATAAAACAGCACAGACCCTTATATGCCACTACCTAATAAAACAGCATAGACCCTTATATGCTACCACCTAATAAAGCAGCATAGAATCTTATATGCCACTACCTAATAAAGCAGCATAGACCCTTATATGCCACTACCTAATAAAACAGCACAGACCCTTATATGCCACTACCTAATAAAGCAGCATAGACCCTTATATGCCACTACCTAATAAAGCAGCATAGACCCTAATATGCCACTACCTAATAAAGCAGCATAGACCCTTATATGCCACTACCTAATAAAGCAGCATAGACCCTTATATGTCACTACCTAATAAAACAGCATAGACCCTTATATGCCACTACCTAATAAAGCAGCATAGACCTTTATATGTCACTGTATAATATACCAGCACAGACCCTTATATGCCACTACCTAATAAAGCAGCATAGACCCTTATATGCCACTACCTAATAAAGCAGCATAGACCCTTATATGTCACTACCTAATAAAGCAGCATAGACCCTTATATGCCACTACCTAATAAAGCAGCATAGACCCTTATATGCCACTACCTAATAAAGCAGCATAGACCCTTATATGCCACTACCTAATAAAGCAGCATAGACCTTTATATGTCACTGTATAATATACCAGCACAGACCCTTATTAGCCACCGCATAATAAACCAGCACAGACCCTTCTTATCTGTCATTGTATGATAAAGTATTAGAGTATGTTGTTTGTAGTTGTCTGTGTATTATACAGGGACATATGCAGTAAAAAAAACTGTATGGATCTTATTCTGCTACACTAGTGTTAATGATAGTGACACTTACTTGGCCTTTAGCCTCATGACCCTTTTTCAAAAGGTTTCTTCTATGCAAAGATAAAGAGCAAACTTTATAATCATTTAAATGGACATACATTCTCCAATGTCAGTAGTCTTAAAATATTTGGAACTAAAAATTGTCTTTCTGCTCTGATTAAATCTGGTAACAATGTGTCTAGTGAAAATGAAGAATTTGCATAGATAGTACACCTTCAGCAGATGAACTAGCCGAGTAATATACATGTACCATATATACCAGCATATAATCCGATACCAACTGCAAACTGCATAGACCCAGATCTGCCATCGCATAATGCGCCAGCAGATCTGGGTCTATGCAGTTTGTAAGGACTAATCAGTAAAACAAACAACATAAACCCTAATCTGCCGGCGCATTATGCGATGGCAGATCAGGGTCTATGTTGTTTGCATTCAGATCTGGATTATATGCGAGTATATACGGTAGCTTTGTTATTTTAATATACTCCTTCCATATGGTTGGGATATTTTATCAAATTTATGCAAATATATTCCTGTTACATTCTCTAGCAAAAACTTCAGTCAGAAGCCTACAAAATTATTATGAACACCCTTAGGAGATCTTTCTCTTTCTCTAGCTCACACTTTTACAAGGGGGCCCTGGATGGCTGCATGGTCTAAGACACTAGCCTTTACAGATCACTCACATCTCATCTCTGTCCATGTGGGTTAGAGTCTTAGCTCGGCCAATGTGGGTATGTGAGAAAGCTTGCCAGTAGCTTCCCTGTGTCAGTGGTTCTTCCCAGGTTCTTTGTCCACCGAATAAATTGGCCACCATGTATAGCCTATCATGCTGAAAAATGGCATTAAACCCACAAAACCAAACACTACTACAAATTATTACATAGAACTACAAAATGCTCAAGCTCCCACACCACCACATTATTTGCCCCACACCCTAAATTTCCATGCACAAGGTTCCTTAACTGCATATCAAATGGATTCTATACTGTCCTTCTACAATACTGACTAATAAGAACTCCGTAAAACAAGGTATATATATTAGTACTTATTTAAAAGTATTTGAACTGAAGACCCATCTGATACAAAGCACATTCATAATATTCTGTATTGGTTCAGTCAAGTCCTTATCTCTGTTTTCCAAATGATTGAAACAGTAGAATGATTACCACAAGCTAGAACATGGCTTCTCAACTATCAATACATGACATTAGGAAATTTCTGCTAACTTCCTTAATTGCATTATTGAAAGAGAGAAATCAATGAGCATTAAATTTCTATAAATTTCTGCAACTGATTCTAGTTACTATTAATTGATCAATAATTCTGCTCCAGCCATAATTAAACATTATATTAAATTGTAAATATATTGATGGAAACAAATGCAACTTTTAAAGGGCAGTGACTTGCTCAGTTTTCTTTTCTTTGCAAAACAACAATATTGGTATGGTGACCAAATGGTAAAGCTTTTTATGTAATGGGAAAGCATTTTTATCTTGAACAAAACATGAACAAATCCAATTTGTAGAACGAGTTAATAGGGGCTCCATTGTCTGCAATAGGGAAGGGTCTGCTAAGGTTAAAACGTGAAAATTAAAAGATTTATACCGGGGTATCCAACTTGGTAATAATACAAGTACCTATTTGCACAATGGTCTTCATAAGATCATTAGGGCCAAGTATTCATGTAGTAGCATTTTCTGTGCAAAACCTCAAGTTAGTATCTTGAAGTTTCAAGTTAAATATATAAACATTTCAAGTTAGCATCTTGAAGTTTCAAATTAAATATATAAAAATTTTCAAGTTAGTATCTTGAAATTTTTAGTTATAGTATTTGCTTACCCTCCAATTTGTTCGTACCCCCCCCACACACCTATTTTAAAAACAAAAAGCATCAAGGATATAAAAAAACGTACAAAACTTAGTCTTTTCATTCATCAATTTATAATTTCTGCATAGGGGTAGGTAGTTGATGTGGTTACACCCTTAATTGTGAAATTATGTCTAATTGTATTAAAAAAAGATGCTTCGGTTCTAAAGAGAAAAGAATGTGTATGTGTGAACAACCTGGTAGAAAACTGGTGTAGATCTAGGCAGGACCACTGATTCTTCAATATCCCTGCTACATGTACAGTAATTAAGTGTAATTTATTATAATTATTAAAGGAAATGTTTCCTAACAAAGGCCAAAAACATAGATAACTGAATGCCTTTTCAACAAGGGCACAGTTATAGGTCACAATCCAGTTTAACACAATGAAATTCATCAGTTATCCTCATGACTTGCAAGCCTAGTTCAGTTGCCTCAGTGTGTCCCTGGAAAAGGCACTTAGCTCCCATTTCCTTGGCATGATATAGCCAAATAAAGTGCTGAAAAACTAACTTCATTACCTGTATCTCCATTTACAAACACAACTTACAAAAACCAACCAACTAACCTCATTACCTGTATCTCCATTTACAAACACAACTTACAAAAACAAACCAATTAACCTCATTACCTGTATCTCCATTTACAAACACAACTTACAAAAACCAACCAACTAACCTCATTACCTGTATCTCCATTTACAAACACAACTTACAAAAACCAACCAACTAACCTCATTACCTGTATCTCCATTTACAAACACAACTTACAAAAACCAACCAACTAACCTCATTACCTGCATCTCCATTTACAAACACAACTTACAAAAAGCAACCAACTAACTTCATTACCTGTATCTCCATTTACAAACACAACTTACAAAAACCAACCAACTAACCTCATTACCTGTAACTCCATTTACAAACACAACTTACAAAAACCAACCAACTAACCTCATTACCTGTAATTCCATTTACAAACACAACTTTGCTGACCAGTTTTATTCACCAAGTTATGGATTGCTTTTGTCATGTAAAACAAATGCTCAGCTTTGGTGCAAACTTGCCTGGAATTGTGGAAAAAGACACAGATGACATCAATGGTTAATGTATCGTTTAGTTGTGCATTTTCTGCAGGGTGTAAATTTGAGCGTATTTTAAAAAATGCCAAATTAAAACATATTCATGTCATGGGGTTTTCTGCTTCACACTCATTTTGGCCATAGCAGATACATTTTCACTGTGAATGAGTTTAATTGTAAGGCGCATCCAAATTTATCTCCATATTATCCTCTATAAACAAGAGCACCATCAACAGCACATTATAAACCCATCCCATGTTTAATAGCCCTCTATGTAGATGGCTGAATTTTTTTTGCAAAAACCTTTTTTCTTCTATCAGTTACAGTGACCTTGACCTTTGACCCCTAAATCAATAAGCTTCTTCCTTACCCCAAGTTCAAGTCATCCTCAATATTTGGTCCTGGTATGTGATGTAGAACTAATACTATTGTGTGGAAACCATTCTTCACATTCGGACTTCAAAATCGATAGGTTTCTTCCTTACCACCAATGCAGACCATCCCCACAGTTCGGTAACTGTATATGGTGGAGAGTAAATGTATTGTGCAAAAAAACATTTTTCTTCTTTCATTTACAGTAACACTGATCTTTGTGGCCCCAAAACTGATAAGGTTCTTTCTTACTCCAAGTGCAAGCCATCCACAAAGTTGGAAACTGTAAATGGTGGAGAACTCAAGTTATTATGTACAAACCATTTGTCTTCTTTCAGTCACACCGAACATGACCAATGACCTTTTGACCCCAAATTCAAAAGGTTTCTTAATTATCCCAAGTGCAAGACATCCACAGAGTTTGATAACTGTGGATGGTGGAGAACTCAAGTTCAGGGTTATAAGTAAAAAAATAACTTTCAAAATTGGAAATTTTGTTTAGTTTTTTTCAAGGTTTTAAATTTTTTTGCGGTTTAAGACACAAAGCAGTTACAAGATTATCTCCATGGTGAGCATAACAATTATTAAAAATATGAATATCCCCATAATGAGAAAAGGGACTTTGAGCAGTGAAGAGACCATTTCGTGAAGACTGCTTTGTCCGACCTAGACAGACTGTCGGCTAATACCTTCTTCTTCCCCGGAATGTGGTGCTTTATGAGGAATGTGGCTGGCTTAGAGGGTTATCCCTTCTGAGGCATCCATCCAAGGAGGTTCCACCTCCACACAAAGAGATGGGGCATGTGAGCCTCCTCAGGGCTGAGCACATTTATTTTCCATCCACTTGTCCAGGACAAGTGGTTTCAGAAAATTCACTTGTCCCATTTACTTTTTCACTTGTCCCAAATTGAAAACAAGATTTCAGGAGATGTTTGCACTTTAATCCTTAGAAAGAAAAAACAAAATAATGTACAATATATTTATTTCTTAAAAGAATTTTAAAATTCAAAAACATAGGTTGAAAATATACATTTTGTTACATCAGCGGTTTTCAGTTTTCCACTGTCCAGGTATCTTATATGCACTATTTCTTGCTCTAATATGGTAGCATCAGTACTTCCATCAGCAAAAATGGAAAGAATTTACTGGAATAAATACTTTCCCTAACTGCACAGGCCTTGTGATGTCCAGAACTGTCATGACAATGGATTGGATTGCCGTAATCCTGAATTTGTCAGTTCTATTAAAAAATACACTGGTTGAATTTCCAACCTGTGCCAGTTTGGGATATTTTTAGCAATAACTGCAAAACATGTTTGCTTTTGAGTCAGTGAATTCAAGCCAGGGATAACTATCAACCCAATGTGGCTGAATATTTTTCAGTCTCTTAGTAGTGTCATATTTGACAATTTTTGTTGCCACAGAGTCTGGCTTATGTCTCTTTGGAGAAATAGTTACCTCACACTCAGTGCCAGTCTTACGTTTTACCCCTCCAGTTTCACATTAATTTTCCTTCTCCGACTCTACCTTATTAACTTCCTATAATTTTTTTTAGTAAACTCATTTTATCCACACAGTAAATATCACCTTGTTTGACAACCACTTCTAAAGTGATCATAACATACATTTTGTCCTTTAAATATGAACAAAGACAGTTCCTTAATTAACGCAATTGTTTCGTTTCAAACGCAATATCGGACATGCAAGTTAATCCTCTGTATAATCAATTACAAATTAAAGAATCATCACTGCCATTTAATCAGTTCACAAAGGGAACATACACTAATGTCAGTAAAGTGCCATTCATTAATTTAATTGGATTTATTCGCTGGATTAAAATCATATTGTGAGTCGTTCGTGATGATCTGGTTTAAGTAACCACAATACAATGAAGTCATTTAAAACACTGTTAATTAATCATACCGGCTTTGTAAGCCTAACGAAAAACCGTTTGTAAACAAGCATTTTTTTTGTGGGGTCAGGGTAGAGCCGTTCATAATTTTTCCAAATTTCAATTTAAAAAAAAAAAAAAAATTTATTTAGGTATTCTTCAGGTTTTCTTATTGTTGTTGTTGTTGTTATTATTGCTGTTGTTATTGCTTTTTTTTTAGGTTTCTAAGGTTAAAATAACATTTGAAGGTTTTTGAGGTCTGCTGCTGATCCTGCAAGTTATTGTGCAGAAACTATTTTCTTCTTTCATTCAGTGACCTTGAAATTGACAGGGTTCTTCCTTACACCAATTGCAAAGTTTGGTAACTGTTGATGGAGGACAACTAAGTTATTGTGCTGAATTGCTAACAGACAGATAGATGGACAACATAACATGGTCAGCTTCATGGCGGACATATAAACAAGAGCGCCAGTTGGGTCTGATATTGCTCACCTGGCTTACCTAACTTAACAGTTGACTATTTAACTTAGCAGGATTATGTAGTATGGTAAAGATACATCCTGTGTAAACTATCTTTCAAACATTATATTGATTGTACCTATTTTACTATATCCTGATAAAAATTCTTTCTAAAGATAAAGCGATAATTAATCTTGCTTATAATCAAAGTCATCCAGATCTTGATGATAATAAACCCAACAGAACAAAAATATGACTTTAAGTGTGGTAACAAGCCCAGCCAATCAGATGCAAGAACACTTCATTAATATGTTTGGATCATGCTAACTTTTGAAATTGCCCAAGATTTTACTGAAATAAGCCTACTGTCCAAGTTTGATAGCAAAAGTCAATTGAAGGGACTGACACTCTACTGGGAGAAAAGAATTTCCAGGAATTCAAGATAAAACCATTTTTTCTTTTTAAATGCAGAGTGTTGAAATCATCTCTGATATTATTCAGTGATAATAAGATTTTAAAATTAGCTGCTGTGGTGCACATATTGGATGCCAGATTGGCGCCATTTTCTTTTAGGACAAAGTACCGGTAGATGTCATTCAAAGTCTTTTGGTGAAACCCCATGTCATAATTATTATCCATTCAGGGGGAGTAGTGACAACACGATTTTCACAACAGCTGTCATGGCAGCATATTGGATGTACGACTGGCACCATTTTCATTTAGGACCAACTAGGTATCATAAGAAGTCTACCGGTGAATTCGCCCTGTTGATGTAGTCATCAATTTTGGAATAGAAATAACAATATTTTCAAGATAGCCAGCATGGTGGCCATATTGAGAGTCAGTCATTTTCATTTAAGACCAAGTAAACACCATAAGAACTCTTCTGATGAAAACCCATGTCAAAATCACTTTCTAAGAGTAGCTAAAACAAGATTTCCAAGATGGCCGCATATTGGACGTCAGATCAGCAAAACATTATAAGAAGTTTTTTTAGTGAAAACCCCGATTATATGACCATTCAATCAGGAGTAGTAGTGATAACAAGATTTTCAAGCTGGCTATTGCGGCAGCCATATCAGATCCCAGATAGCACCATTTTCATTTAGGACTAAGTAGACATCATAAGAAGTCTTTTAGTGAAAACTTCATGTTGATACAACAATCCATTTAGGAATTGTAGTGATAACAAGATTTTCAAGATGGCCACTGTCTGACGGCCATACTGGATGTCAGATTGGCACCGTGTTCATTTAAGACCAACTGGACATCATAAGAAGTCTTTTGGTGAAAACCCCACATCAATATAACTTTCTGTTCAGGAGGAGTTACAATAATAAGATTTTCAAGATGGCTGCCACAGAAGCCATATTTGACTTCAGATTTTCACCATATTTATTTATGACAAACTAGACATCATAAGAAGTCTTTAGTGAAAACCCCATGTTGATATGACAATTCATTCAGGAGGAGTAGCAATAACAAGATTTTCAAGATGGCCACTGTGGCAGCTATATTGGACCCCATATTAGCACCATTTTCATTTAGGACTAACTAGACATAAGAAGTCTTTCAGTGAAAACTCCATGTTGATACGACCATCTATTCACGATGAGTAGCAAGAACAAGAATTTCAAAATAGCTGCCATGGCGGCAATCAGATTGGCACCATTTTCATTTAGGACCAACTAGACTTCATAAAAGGTCTTTTAGTGAAAACCCCATGTTGATATGACCATCCATTCTGGAGTAGTAGCAATAACAAGATTTTCAAGATGGTAGCTGTGGTGGTCATATTGGTTCCCAGGTCAGTACCATTTTTTCATTTAGGACTAGACATCATATGACTATCCATTCAGGAGGAGTAGTGATAACAAGATTTTCAAGATGGCCATATTGGACCTCTGATCAGCATGATTTTCATTTAGGGCTAACTAGACATCATAAGAAGTCTTTCAGTGAAAACTACACGTTGATATGACCATCCATTCTGGAGGAGCAGTGATAACAAGATTTTCAAAATGGCTGCCATGGTGGCCATATTGGACATCAGTTCAGCATCATTTTCATTTAGGACCAAGTGGACATCATATAAAAATTTTTTTTTTTAAAACCCTATGTTCATATGACTTTCCATTCAGGAGTAGTAGCAATAACAAGATTTTCAAGATGGCTGTCACGGCAGCCATATTGGATATCAGATCTGCACCATTTTCATTCAGGACCAACCAGACATCATAAGAAGTCTTTCAGTGTAAGCCCCATGTTGATAAGACCATCCATTCAGGAGAAGGAGCATTAAAAAAATTTTCAAGATGGCCATTGTGGCTGTCATATTGCATGTGGGAGCAACACCATTTTCATCTAGGACCAACTAGACCATAGGCTGAATGTGTGTGTAAAATTTTATGGCAATCCTCCAAGTAGTTTAGGAGGAGCAGTGATAACAAACTTGTGTTTAACAGATGGATGGACAACAGATGACAGACAACAGATCATCCCATGAGCTCTTCTGGTCTATGACCAGTAGAGCTAAAAATGGATCAGAATTATGACTCCAGAGTGGTAAAAAGCTGAGCCAATCACATGCAAGATAACCTCATCAATATGCATGGCTCTCATTCATTACTGACACAGTTCAAGATCTTGATGATATAAGAATATATTCCAAGTCTGATCTAAATCCAATCACAAGTATGGCTTCCAGAATGGTAACAAGTTCGGACAATAAGATCCAAGATTACATAATTAATATGTGTGCATCTCACTCACTATTAAACCCAGCCATGATCTTGATAATATAAATCCATATTTCAAGTCTGATCAAAATGGGGGTCAGAAATATGGTTTTCAGAGTGGCAAAATGCTCAGCCAATCAGATGCAAGATCAACTCATTAATATGCATCCATCTTGCTCATTATTGAACTTGTACAAGATCTTGATGATATCAGCATTTATTATATACTTAAGTTTGAAATATAGAATATTATTGGCAAAATCTGTCATATTTTTTTTATATACTTATACTTTAACATGTGAAAATACAAGACTTCCCATCATGCCATCCAACGCTTGATTGTGTGTGCCTATAAAAGTTATACTTGCAGCAAGAAAAATCAGCACTTTATGAGCTAGAACAAATAAATGGAAACTGCATTACCTTTCAGGCATGGAAATTATTTTTTGCCAAAGAAATCAGACTTATCTCTATGAAGTTCTTTCCCCTACAGTACCATGACAACTATGTTAAAAAGCCAGTGTGATGCATTTGCTGAACTGGATTTGCTTTATCGTCACACAGGGTAAAATAGTTCACAAAACGTCAAAAATGTAAATGATTGGAACAGATTAGGCCATCCCAAACCTATATCTATATCTAATATTTTTATGATCAGCCTATGAATATGGTTGAAAGTGATTTGAAGTTACAAAAACTGGGGTGGAGGTGGCATGCTGAAGAGTGAGTTTAATCTCCTAAGCTTTGATTCAGGAGCAATTTTGGTATATTATAAAAGAAAATCCTCTTTTCATCTGTAAATACATGATATATTTCACCTTGTGGTAAAAAAACTGATGTATTTTAAGTCGTGGCTTTTGCCATTTGTTAAAAAGTTAGGTTATTTGTACCACATAATGACATATATCTGATATTAAAATAAAAAACGAAAATATCCTCTAGATATTCTAAGTTTGATCAAAATTGGATCAGAAATACAGTCTCAAAAGTGGTAACAAGGTCAGCCAATCAGATGCATGATCACCTCATTAATATGCATGGATCTCACTCATTACTGAACACATCCAAGATGTTGATGATATAAGCCTACATTTAAAGTTTGATCAAAATCAGATCAGAAATATGACTTTTAGAGGCATAACAAGCTCAGCCTATCAGATGCAAGATGACCTAATTAGTATGTGTAGATCTCGTTTATTACTGAACTTGTCCAAGATCTTAATGATATAAGCATATTTTCCAAGTTTCATCAAAATGAGATCAGAAATATAGCCTCCAGAGTGGTAACAAGGATAACCAATCAGATATAAGATCACCTCATTATTATGCATGGATCTCACTCATTATTGAACTTGTCCGATATTTTGACAATATAAATCCATATTCCACGTTTGATTGAAATCAGATCAGAAATACGGACTCTAGAGTGGTAACAAACAATTGTTTACAAATGGCTGCACAATGGATGAATGGCCAGAGTACACTCATATGACCTTATGGCCTGGTGAGCTAAAAACTGCAGCAAAGCAGTATTCGCCAACCCCTCTCCCTGCTTTCACCCATTCATTTTCCAGTCCTGCCCTCACAGTGGATCAATATGATCGGATTTGTGCCCTCATAAAGACTGAAAAATAAACAATCAAATGGCCTGAAATCTTAATTATCTTTATTTGCGTAAGAGTTGCACCTTAACCCCAATGCTAGATCATTAACACTGAAAACATTATGGGCCTCTTTTTCTTTAAGGTTATTGATTCATAAATATGGACAAGAGTTTCTGAAAAGGCCTGTCACTCTACTGCCCAAAAGAATATCCAGGATCCAATTTAAGACTATTTCTTCTTTTTAACTGCTGAGTATATTGAAACCATCTCTGATATTCTTCAGAAACTGCAACATACCAATCTTAGTAATGGAAATATTTTCTTACATGTTCATGCTAACAGGTTCAAAATGTGCTTGCAAGTGCAGGACTAAATTCTTTGTCATGGTTATTGATCTTGAACCTGATCACATGGATAGAAGATCATTTAAGATATCTCAGACAATGTCAAGATGTACCCTTGTACTAAATTTTGTTGAATCAATAATAAATATCTATTTTTTTTAAAATCCCAAAGTTATTTAAGGTATTCATCAGATACAAATCCATTCAAACTGTTATCATACTCATAAGCCAGTACAGCTAAAAACCTGAGTCAAGATGTTTGATCTTAAATTCAATGTCAGAGTGCTGACTACCGGTATCAATTTGTTTATTGGAATACAACTAAATATAAAGTCTGGTCACAATTCACTTGTATGTGTACAAGTCACTAAGTTCATCAACTCAGTGAAATTTAAAAATACACACAATAACTTCTGATTTGACTCCAAGGTCAATTAGGTCTGGTTTTCAATATTACTTCACAAAAGTGTGGATATGTTGGTGGTCAGATCTGCACCATTTTCATTCAGAACCAATTAAATATTGCATTAAGTGATTTAGCAAAAAGCCCATGTCAATGCCACCATTCATGCAATAGTAGTGATAACAAAATTTTCAAGATGATGCCATGTTGGAGGTCAGATGAACACCATTTTAATTCAGAATCAGCTACATATTGCTACAATAGTATTTTAGTGAAAACCCCATGCTGATAACACCATCCATGTAGGACAAGTAGCCATATAAAGATTTTCTGGAAAGCCATCAAGACAGCCATTTTGGAGGTTAAATCAGCATCATTTTAATATAGGATTAACTATATACTGCATGAAAGCAACACATTTAGGAGAAGTAGCTGTTCCAAGATTTTTTCATATTTTGGGAGCTCACATTGGCATCATCATTTTCATTTAGGACCACCTAAATATAGTGAGAACTGTTTTAGTGAAAACACTATGTCAATATGACCATTCCTTCAAGAGCAGAAGTAATAACAGGCTTTTCAAGATGGCCACCATTGATCAGCACCATTTTTTAAAAATGACCAACCAGACATCATATGAAGTCTTTAAATGACAGCACCATGTCGATATGACCATCCACTCAGGAGTTGTAGCAATAACAAGATTTTCAAGATGGCCACCATGGTTGATATAAGATGTCAGATCTGCACCATTTTCATTTTTGACAAACCAGATATTATATGAAGTCATTTGGTGAAATTTCCATGGGGATATGACCATCCGCTCAGGATGAGTAGCGATAACAAACTTGTGCTGACAGACAGATGGACAACAGACAACAGGGCATCCATATAAGCTCTTCTGGTAACTAGATAGATATGGGAGAACGTATATGGCTTCATGCCAATACTATTGTGGTCATTTTTTAATGTCACCTTTTTTTCCCCCATATTATTTTCCCCTAAGTGAATTGTATTTTTATACCAGAATCCCATACTGCTTGGGTATTAATTACATTTAATATGTCCCATTTTTAGTGACATTTTTTACACCATGAATGAGGAAAACTTTACCAGATACAAATTTACAAAAATGTTAATGTTTAGATAAACTTTCATGTAAGTTATTTGTAGCTTCAATTCCTGGTAACCATTTGCTTTGGACACAAACCATATCATGGCCATGGTCCCCATAACTGAAGCATATCTAGCACTCTGTCAATAAAAGTTACTTAATTATGGAAAATGCAATTTAAAACTTTAAGCTCTTGCTTCTTTCTGCAATTGCTAAATGTTCCAAGTATGAACTGTAAATTATTGGTAAAACTCCTTTTGTATCTATTTCAGCCACAATGAATGCATGATTTATCTGACATAAAATAAAGCTCATTCTGGCTGATTCCTTTTCCATGAGATCAGCTGTTTATTGTATATCCCATTACTGTGGCGATTACCTGCTGATAATATACAGTGTAACATAGTACAACCATTATGTTATTACAAATGCAGCTTTTATTCTAAAATTTCTGAATTATAATAGAGGTATTACAATAAAAAAATATAAAACAGGTTTTACAACTAGTCAGTAGATAATAGGATTCTACAAATTTGGTTTTTCTCCACTAGCATGGAAAATACAAGTAGTAAAAAAAGTTAAATTTCAACCCTGAAAGTATTCAGGGTCATTTCAAACCTTGTTTTATTTTTTAAATGTGTTGAAAACACTGTCAAAACTATGAACAGTTTCATGGGTAAAATAATTTAAATCTGAATTTAAGTGTACCATTTTGAGAATGTTACAGAACTCTGGGCCTAACTAATGCAAATTTATATCAACTAAAATATCAACCCAGTTGATACACAGCTCAACCTGCCATAAAGGTCACCTCTTCTATTAATTAAGCGATCAGGTGTCTTAAACATTCTCAAGGTCTGTATGAAACAACATCAAAAGAAATAAACATGTATGAAACAGACACCTGTCTAAAAAGGCCACTTTTTTAATTCTCAGAGGTGGCTGATTAACATCGGTAAGAATCTGGTAAATCACAGTATTTGGCCTTTTTGCAGCTTTTACATTTTATATCAGCATAGAAGCCACAGTTGTGGCCTAAAATACAGTCTTAATGTCCAGAAACATATGGGGGTGCATGTTGTAGGTGTTTCCCAAGTTTGTTCTTTTCGAAAATTAATTTTTTTTCCATCACCTGTGAATACACCCACAAAATGGCCATTTTTTATTGTTATGCTGTTGCACTGAAAAATATTTCATTTTTCAACAAAGAATATTAGTATTTCCTTATATTAGTAGAACAGAGTGTTGTCAGTATTCTTAAAGAATAATTCATCACACAAATTTTAATGTATTTGTCGAAAGTAAAGGTAAAAAATTGGTGGATATATCAATAAAAATGTGGAACCTGTACTTCGTTATGCTTTTTATATTCTTGTTACCCTCTTCTAGTTATGTCTGTAATTATTAGGAAAGATTTCATATTATTTTACTGAATTTCATATATAAAAGTTAAACTATAGTTATAAATGCTGCAGAAACCAAAGAAATGTCAGATTGGAGTCTTAATTTTTCTTTACGGAGTATCCACTGAAAAAAACCCTGGTGCGGACAAATTTATAGAGTCCGTAACCACTCACAGTTTTCCTATTTTGAAGACACTCACAAGTTTTATTAATTTTGCTTATACATACTGTGGGTATGGTTTCAAAAATATACAAGTCATGGATATATTTTTCATTACAAATTTCCTGATGGACAAAACGTGGTTACGGACACTACAAAAAGCTGTAGTGTCTGTAACCTGAAAATATATGTAATAGTTCTGGAGCCATTTTTCAAAACTTTAACCATATCAAACTAAAACTTTCCATATCATTAGTATTGCATCATCTTTGGCTGAAAATATTCCGTGTTACAGGATGATGCAACAATTTCCTTATGCAATATTGCACCATTAATTGTTTGTCTGCAAAAAAAGAAAAATAAGTCCTTTGTATTGCATCCAAGTAGAACATTCCAGCAGCCTTGCGTTCAACAGAGTCACTTAGAAGCATGGAGGGATTTGTCAACATCATTACCGACAAGAAATTATCTGTCAAAGTTGAAATAATGGTAAGTATGAAAGTGAAATACTGTACCAATATTTTCTGTAGAGTCCGTAACCTATATTAGGCAAATGAGATATCAATGTTTTATGTCATTATTATGCTTGAATGCAGCACTTTTTGTGTTAAACTGTCCTTAATCATACATATCTTAAATACATAAATCAATACTTTTTGCTAAAATGAAATTTTGTTTGATTATTGAATTAAAAATAGCGAAATTTAATGAAAAGTTAGAATGAAAGTAATTATGTCCTATTTTTCCCCATTTAGTGCACTTTCAATCTTTCCTTCAGACTAATATATGACTGTTTTCAATATATGCACAAACTAACTGACACTAAAGGGTTTCAAATATGTGTACATGTCGATGATGTTAATATGATACAAAAAGGTTACGGACACTAAGCATTGTAAACATGTATGTTTTAAATGTTCATACTATAATGCACATATGTATTAAATGGTCATACTGACATAAAAGCCCTACCTAAACAAGATTTCTTTTCTCCAAAAGGGTTTTGATGAGTAAAATGTTTTAATTCCTACAAATCCTGAGAAGTCTATTCAAAAGCTTGACATGGTTGGTATTATATTAATAAGTAGACGCAAATATTTGCAAATGAAAGTGCAAGTAATAACCTCTTGGTTACACATGACACAGGTTAATGATATTAATTACTGGTAATGCAGAAGCACTATGTTAAGGCACAACTTCAGTTTGATAATGTTACAGATTTCTAATTCAGGTTGTTTTTTTTTCCTCAACAGTATCCAATATGGATTTAAGATCATCCAAACTATCCGGAAACCATGAAGCTGGTGGACATATCGAGAGAGAAAAAAAAAGAAACAGATGATGTAATGAAAAGAAGAAAAAATGCTCTGAAAGTGAATGCCTGGATTGCAAAACAAAAGTTAGACAAATCCAGAGATGAAGAATTGAAGGAAAGGTACAGAGAAATAAAGAAAAGAGCAAGGCAAGAAGAAAATGAAACAGACAAGTCCTGTCCAGAGAAGCTACAATTACTTAAACAGAGAAAACGCAATGAAATGCAACTGTACAGAGAAAAGGTCAAAAACAAGAAAACATTATTGCAGGGCAACAATAAGTGTGCAGACAGAACAAACAATACCCCAGAAGAACAGCTGAAAACTAAGAGACAGACATCACTTCTGAAAAAGAAAACAGCTGTTCAAAGAACCCAAATATGGAGATTGAGAGTCCAACTGAAAGGAAGTGAGCAGGGTTCGTCAAACAACTCAGAACTAGATCTTGCCAGTTTGTCACAGCAAGATGGGAATATCTTTTCTCCCAGATATTCCAAGTACCAAAGTCTGAGGAAAGTGAAATCAGCTCTTCCAAAAACTCCAAAGAGAAAAGCTTATTCATTTCGTGAATTATGTAGTGTCCGTAACTGTTTGGACCTTTGTCTGGTACATTAATTTAATTTTTTTCATATACAGTTCTGGAACTAGAACATGTGGTTGATTATTGCCTATAGGTTCAAACAACAATATCAAAGAAATATTTTCCATTTCCCTTGACCTTGTTAGTATATTCTGATAAAGTTATGCGCCATTAAAATAGTGTTTCAGCAGGTGTTGAAGAGAGAGTAAGGTTTTATTCGCCTATGACCTATCTAGTCACATAAAAGTTATTATTTTTGTTTGTTTATGAGTTCAAGTTTGTTATATTACAAAAAATTAAATGTTCAAGTGAAAACCATGACTGACTTTGCTTGTTATATTCACCCTGTAGTGTCCGTAACCAGAACCTACTCTACCTCCAGCAAACAAGAAAAAAATAAACTTGCCATTTTCTCTTCAATAAACCATTAAATTTTCAGAGGTTCAAAGTGTTGAACTTCCAAAATCAAGTTGTTCCAACAGAATTCTGTCAAGCTGAAATTTGACTCCCATGTGCAACACATCTGGGCCAAATAGCGTGATTTACCAGAATGTAACCATCTTGATTTGAAGAGTTACAAGTGTTATTCAAATGAATTGAAATTTCCCCTCTCTTAATCATCTTGCATTAATTATTCACAGTTGCAATCTCTTCTGCAGAATGCTAGCAAGCAAATTAAGTACAATCATTACATCCTGAGAAAGCGCCAGACTGAGAAAAAAGTAAAATAACAGACATCCTAAAAACAAACAAGAGTCCCTCAAAGGGAATGATGCTCTACTGACCAAAATGATTTTCATGGAATTCAGATAAGACCATTTCTTCTTTTTAACTGCTGAGTGTTGAAACCATCTCCGATATTCTAGAGTGACAAGATTTTCAAATTAGCCATTGTGGCAGACATATTGGATGTAAGATCGGCACCATTTTCATTTAGGACAAACCAGTCACCATTAGAAGACAAGACTTTCAATGTGTTCATTGTGGCAGCCATATTTGAGGTCAGATCAGCATAATTTTCATTCAGGACCAACTAGGTATCTTAATTAGTCTTCTGGTGAAACCCCATGTCAAGATGACTTTAAATTTAGGAGTATCAATAACAAAAAAAAAAAAAAAAATTTCAAGGTGGCCATACTTTATGTCAGATTGGCACCATTTTAATTTAGTACAAAGAAATCTTCTAGGGAAAACCCAATGTTGATATGACTTTCCATATAGGAGTAGTGATAAGATTTTAAAGATGGCTGCCAAGGTGGATAAATTGGACATCAGATTGGTAGCATTTTCATTTGGGACCGACTAGACATCATAAATTCTCTTAGTGAAAGCCAGATGTTGATATAACCATCCATTCAGGAGGAGTAGCAATAACAAGATTTTCAAAATGGCCTCTGTGGCAGCCCTGTTGGATGTCCAAGCAGAACCGTTTTCATTTAGGACCAACCAGACACCATAAGAAGTCTTTTGGTGAAAACCCCATCCCAATATGACTTTCCGTTTGGGAGGAGTAGCGATAACAAGCAGTGTTTCCCTTTACCTTTATTTGTGCATCAGAGACCTCCAAATTTTTAATCTGACCCATAGTTCTGTCACCAAGGTTTGTTTGTTACTCAATCTGACCCCCAGTTCTGACACCAAGGGGATTTTATATTCTCAATCTTGCACCCCTTGGCAAAAAATGGACAAGATTTCCAAGATAGCTGCTGTTGCAGCCATATTGAACATCAGATAGGCACCATTTTCATATATGACCAAATAAAACCCCAGGAGTAGCAAGAACAAGATTTTCAAGCTGGCCACTGTGGCAGCCATATTAGATGTGCGAGCGGGACAATTTTCATTTAGGACAAAATAGACATCATAAGCAGTCTTCCGGTGAAACCCCCTTGTCAATATGACTTTCTGTTCAGGAGAAGCGATAACAATATTTTCAAGCTGACTGTTGCAGTGGCCATATTGGATGCTGATGCAGAACCATATAGCACAGAATTCTATGTCATAAAATAAATGTTACATCTGTGAAAAATGTCAATATTTCCAGAAATAATAAACAAAACTTAAAGCTGGTGCTTGTATCATTGACAGTCAACAACAGACAGATAACATTGATATCTATTTAACTGATCACTAGTTAAATGAATTCAAAACTTGAAATTTTCAAGTTAAATGTTAGGGATATTCTCAAGTTTTATAGTATCCATGTTGAGGGTGTCATAATTAATTGCCATCACAATGACAATCTTCTCTAAAAGTGAACAGTCACTGACTTCAAAGTTAGACATCAACTTACAAATTATTTGTCACCGTGTCTATGATGTAACATGGCATCATAACCATTACATGCCAAAAAATCAAATCAAATTTATGCCAAAATTTTCAGCTTCAAACCATGTTTCACCTTGAGTGGTAATGATTAATGTGTATTTGTAATTCATTGTAAAAGTCATTTAAAAAAAATAACCAATCAATTTTTCTCAACTTTTTTCCCAATTATGTAAATCGGTTTAGTTTCAGAATGTTATGTCTTGGATTCTTATAAAATATTGAGAGCAACTGGAAAAAAGTCAGACTTTGTCATAATCAAGCCGTGTTTATTTTACAGCGTCAATACACGACCTAATTACGATAGCGTCATAACACAGACAAAAGCACATGGTTTGGAAGAACGGCAAATGAGTGGGATGTAGGTGTATTTTTTTACCACTGTTACATCTCTCGAAAATAACTGTTTCTGTATCGAATATTGGTCATGACAGATGGAAAAAAAAGCCTTTTTAGTCATAAATTGGTGTCAGTCTTTCTTGCATCTCAGTGTATAATTTCTTGCCCAAGTATTATGTTCCCCATAGACCAACTAAATGACGCAAGGTATGGAAATGATATTAGGTGGTTAGAACAAAGACACTTTCTGTTAGTAAGCAAATGGGCAGCATGACAGTGAACACAAATATTTTTTATCAGATGTAACAAGGAATCCAAGATATAATATTTTTTTTTGTCTTTGCTAACATCTAGGGAACAACCCTTGATACAGTAAAACTCCTCAAACCCGAAACCTCAGTATACTGCAATCACCTCAAGACCAAATTTCTTTTTTTGTCCTAAATTTTTCGTTCTTTAATATCATATTTTTTTCCCCAGTAAACCGAAACCCCTCAACTCCGAATACCGAAACAAATTTTGATCCTAAATTTAAATTTTGCACTTAAAACCCCCCCATAAAACTGAAACTCAATTAAAAACTCTGAACTATATTTTAGCTGCTAAATTCCTGATATACACTGGAACAGATTAATTACGGTTAGCAAGTACTGTAGCGGGCTGATCTGTGAGACAAAGACCTGGAAAATGTCCCATGGGCACATGAGGTTAAAACAATACTTGACATGCTAGCAGACACAGATTAGCGCTAACAATAGGCTAATCTGAAGTCTTTGCACTATACAAAAGAGCCAGCTTTTAAGGCGAATTATTAGGAACTAAATGCTTTAGATAAGCCACTTAAGAAAGACTATATTTATCTGCTTATTATCTAATTGTGATAGATGCTTTTCATTTGTACACATGATCAACAGAACATTGTTAGCTTGTTTTTAATTAAATATCAGGGCTATATTAACCAGGCATGTGGCCTCATTTTTGACGCTTTGCTGACACAGACTGACAAAGCAGTATTCTAAAAGTCAGATTCACTCAATGACATACCCTGAAGTTTTAGATCATATACAGAGATTTTAAAAAAACTTCACAATTTCTAAGGATGGGCATTATTTGGATACTTCACAAGAAATGGAGTCATTAACATAAGTCACATTACTTAAAGAAAGATGTAAGAAAAAACAGACAATGCTCCACGCCTTTTTCAGACCAGGCTCTTGAACTGTGAACATTATGAATTATATGGAGTATTTAAACATTGTGGAATATCATTCATAATTCTAATGGACTTACAGTAAAGTTATAAAAGTATCTCATTCCTCAGATGTTTTTTGTAATGAGGACTGTATTTCTATCTGGAAAAACTGTATTTATTCATGTGACAGGATGTGATTTTCAGAAGGAATGTATATTGTTTAGCTAATTCTTCAGTACTACATATATTTTAAAAAAAATAGCTTTCTTAATTTTTGTACACTCTTACACACACAGACACTGATGCTCTCATAATTACACACACACTCTCTCTCTCTCTCTCTCTCTCTTCCATCACATACATGTAAGCACTTAGAAAAAGAATTTTCTTTTTCACATCTGCAAAAACCTCAGTAAACCGAAAACTTCTCAAAACATGAAAAAATTGTTGGGCCCCTAGAGTTTTTGGTTTTTAGGGGTTTGACTGTATTTATATTCTGTGAATGCTAGTAATAAGCTTCTCTTATTTGGAATATTCAATTGTTAAAATATTTGGTATGTTTTAAACTTGTATGTGAAGCATATGTCAAGTACATGACAGTAGAATCTGAGACTGCTGATGATGAGTGATGAGTCAATGTCAAGTACATGACAGTAGAATCTGAGACTGCTGATGATGAGTGATGAGTCAATGACAAGTACATGACAGTAGAATCTGAGATTGCTGATGATGAGTGATGAGTCAATGTCAAGTACATGACAGTAGAATCTGAGACTGCTGATGATGAGTGATGAGTCAATGTCAAGTACATGACAGTAGAATCTGAGACTGATGATGATGAGTGATGAGTCAATGTCAAGTACATGACAGTAGAATCTGAGACTGATGATGATAAGTGATGAGTCAATGACAAGTTGGTGCCAAGTACCAACCCCACAGCAGACTCAGTGAAGGGTGATGAGGAGCAATGTTAAGCACCAATCCCACAATAGAATCTGATACTTGCGATAATTTTAGATTCATTCTGAAGATGATACGAACCTTATAAAGCATTGTAATACTGAAAATTTGAACTTTTTATCACTACTGCAAGTATATAGAAGTTAAAAATTGCATTTCCTATTAACGTTCAACCATATGACTATCAATGTACATTCCATTAACATGGAAAACCCTCCTGATACATATTTAGTTTTACTCTTCAATAGTTATCCAAGGTAAATATTTTTACCAACTTTAATATATGTTTAATGCATAAAATGCATGTTCATCAGATTATTAACCAGTAAACAATAAACATGGATCATGTATGCTGAACTTAGGTGTATGAAACAGAATTGGCTGCATGGAAAGATGATTCTGTGCTCTGGTGACCCTCGTGTCCCATTGCACTTGGGTTGCCTGGCTGAATATTTTTTTTTTTTTAGCTGAAAACACAATTACTAAGAGATAAGTGCAACATAATGTAATACCATATGCATTTACAGTTCACATTCTGTTGGCCTTACTCCAACCCAATATGGTTATGTGCAAAGTTGTGGGTTTTTGTGTAGGTGGGAAAATAAGTTGTGTAATCAGGGTTCCAAATATCTGGGTGCACACATACAATGTTCACCACTTTTGGGCCTGTGCACCCAAAAACATGCAACCAAGAATGAATAGTAAACAATGGTTATACACCCAAATGTTTACAAAATATGCAAATAACTGAATTTGGAACCTACTGTAGGTAACACATATACATGTACATACACAATGCTTTCATTAAGCGCAATTTTAAGAATCATCACTATTCAAAATTTCAAATTTATCTAATTTAAAGCTGAAATTTCAGAATATTAAAGTTTCTGAATTGGAATTGTAATGTAACATTTACAAATGTTGTAAATATAAAGATGTATGCTTCCTTTAGTTATTTTTTCTGGGCTTTATTTTCCCTTCCTATTGTATTAATCAAAGCTAGATGTATGAGTGAAATGGTTAAGAAAGTAAATGATCACATGTTACTACATCAACATAATAAGAATGACAGTAAAAAAATAAAAATTTCCCTAAAAACAAGCAGCAGAGCATACTACATACGCATCTGCACAAAAGAAAACCAACCACTGTCTAACGTGTCATCACGTTATATATACCATAGCACATGACAGAGAGTAGTTAATGGGTTATGGGCACACACACAGGTATTTAAAGGATTTCCTCAATATTCACGTTAAAATTGAAAGCCGCAAATTTAAGTACCTAATGTAAAAATTATACAAGCTCAATACAGTGCAGCTGCAATGCACTACACACAGGCACGGTTAAACTGAAATGCACCAAATTTTAAAAATGAAAGTACACTACATCATGCAGGAATGGTTAAGCTGAAATACACCAGATTATAATTTTATAGTTCTCCTTATGTGTTGCTAACAAAACATAACCAGTACCAGTAAAAAGACAATTAACATTCTAAAGTTCGTAAAAAAGTGGAACCTGTATAATCTAGCCCCTAAGTATTTTTATTCCTGGCAATTGTGGCACAAAAAATGGGTTTACTCCGGCCTCTTTATCATTTAATAGCCACTGGGTATTCTGGCTAACTGACCATCTAACCTAAAACTTTGGTCCCTTTGGTTGCTTATTTGCACATTCCCTTTAGTTGTTCCCCTAATAAGAGTAGCCTACATTCATTTTATCTAAATATTAAGATCATTTTGTACATTAGAGTAGGGACTTGTAAAGTATAAATGGGCATGACATGATATTTCTCATCAGAAACATTATGTATGTTAATGAGACATCTTCAAGAAGAACAGAAAGTGGTAAAAAAATGAACCAATTTTTACATTTTTGGATGATAAGGGATGATATCCTGAGACCATGAGTGTTTCAAATAACCAAAAAGGAATGAAAAACCCTCATCTTGGATGTAACTGTGGATGCAAAAATGCCATCTTCACAATTTAAGAGTAATACAGTAAACCGAAAAAACTTACTTGTTTCAAACTGATGATCATTCATTTTGGATAGCCATCTGATGTATTTCACAATCATTGTGAAAAAGCAAAAATGGCATTGTTACATCTGCAAGATATTAATGGCTACAGTTTCCATATCCTGACCGATATGTTAAATATAAGAACGAAGTTTGTTCTTTGCATTATCTGTAATTACACAATCACAACATCATTTGAATATTTTTGATAATGATAATGTTGAAATTGTTCAAATAAGATCTCATTGGTCTCTTGCATTACATCTTTTGTTGAACCAAAAAAATAAATCTTTTACACAATAAACACAAGGAACTATCTCTTTTCATACAAAAAAACAACAGCCCATTATCAGGTGTTTTATCATTATGTAACATGGACAAGTTATAATAACTTTGAAATTTTAAAAAAAGTCTGAGATGTAACACAAATTTTATGACATCAAATTCTGTACCATATTCATTTAGGACCAGCTAGACATGATAAGAAATCTTCTGGTAAACAAACCATGCTGATATGACTTTCTGAACAGGAGGAGTAGCAATAACAAATATTTTCAAAATGGCTGCCTTAGCGGCCATATAAGTCAGATTGGCACCATTTTCATTTAGGACCAACTATACATCATATGGAGTCTTTTAGTGAAAATCCCATATTGATATGACCATCCATCCAGGAGGAGTAGCAATAACAAGATCTTCAAGATGGCTACTTTCGTAACCATATTAGACGTCTGAACAGCACCTTTTTCATTTAGGACCGAACTAGACCTTGGGATTAATGTGCATGTGTAAAGTTTCATGTCAATCCTCTAAGTAGTTTAGGAGGAGTTGTAGTAACAAACTTGTAATAACGGTTGTATGTTGGACAATTGACGATGGACAAAAGGCCATCCTATAAGCTCTTCTGGTCTATGACAAGTAGACCAGAAGACCTAAAAGCAAATGTGAAAATTTAAATTAACCAAAAAAATCAATAACCATTGTTTTTGACCAAATAAGCTTGCTTTTTGATTATAAAGTACCAAAATCAACTTGTACAATCACTGTAAATTAATCAAGATTATTGTCTTAACAACCTAGTGAAGAAAGAACAAATATATACTACATTCAAATGTTTACATTCTTTAGAATTCCTACCTTTAACTTCTTTCACAGTATAACTAACACACGAGTCTGAACAGGTAACTGTAAATCCTGTATAGACAATACATTAACACTTTGGTACTGTGTCAGATGAGGGTGACTACCAACATAATCAATATGTATTATGTTACATTACTTTAAGTTCAATAATATACAAATCTATTTTACAGGTAAAACTGCAATTAATTAAGAAAGGTTCTAAGAAAAAGGGCAGTATCAGTTTAAAGGAAGACATGCACAGTACATCTGAGACCAGAGCTTGCATGTACAACAGTTTTGTGTTGTTCTTTCTTTATCCATATATTTCCAGATATTTGAGGCTAGGCCAAAAAAAATAACAAAAAATGTGTACTTCCTATTGCACTGGTTTTAAAATTAGGGAAGGCAGGTATTTTTTTTTTTTAACATTATATATAAATCAAATAATATTTCAAGCATTTCAAAGTATTGGACAAAACCAGCTCAATTAGATGCACAAATCAATTTCGACAATTTGAATTTGTTTATTTAAAAAAAAAAAAATTGGGGGGTTGGGTGGGGGAAAGTGCTAGGGTCAGCAACGAGAAACAGGGATGGTCGGCCAACTGGAAACACACATATTTATATTTTTGGCCTTAACATTCTTCAACTATGGAATACCCAGTCTTTCAAGACTGTCTATGAAAGGTTGAATTTTTACAATACATTTGTATTTTAAAGACATGTTCCACTGTAAACATATTACTGAAGAAAAATAAAAAATATTTCTTTCATTTTAAGTTATGGGAGTCAGAAAGGAAAAAACTCTAATTTCAACTGTCTCATTATATGGTCAACATTCAGGTACAAGGGAAAACTGAGTAATTCAGAATTATGCATAAAGAACTTTGCTGTTAGCAGCACTTTTGATTTGTTATTGTTTACTACTTTATCTGAAGGGAGTATGAACCTGCATGTGACACAATCCATCAGAGATGCTGCCAGGATTTTATCTAAATGGGGAGAGTAGAAAAAAAAAGGGGAGGAGGAAACGGCCATAGTTCAATATTTAAATATCCATTTCTTTTTTTCTTCCTATTCTACTGAAATAGAAATCCTCAAAAAGATGTCTCCTCTAGTTGTATAAGCAGTAATCCGTTGATCATTTCTGAGCTTAATTTGTGTCTTATCTGTGTATGAATATTGTTCTGTGCAGAGTACCCCCTTTCACACATGCATAGCTAGCAAAGCCAGCTTTAACAAGTTCGAAAACTGTTCTTTTTGGTTGTTATTTAAAATTTTCAACAGCTCATAGGTATTGTCTCTAGGATATCTCTGCTCCAAAATAATATTTTTCACTAACAAGAGCTCTGCCAAAGTTTCACTTTCTTGAATCAGTGCTTTGCTGATTATTATGCCAAATTTCTTATCTGTTCCACAATGTTGTATTAGGGTTTTAAGTCCATCAATGCCATTGTCAGCTTGTTCAGACAGAGGTATTCTGATCAAAAATAAATATCCCTACTTTTTAGATTTTATTTATTCAATTTATCTTAACCCTTAGAGTGCTACATAGTTTTGTACCACAAGATCCGTCAAAGAAAAAAAAATTGCACTCTACTTTTAAATTGCCTGTATTTTAATTAGGCTTAGTATTCTGCCTTTTTGACATTTAAGTTTGAAATACCGCTTAACAGGGGGTTGACCGGCATGCCATTTGTTTTTGTCCATTCAGTATGTACATCAGACTCGTGTTCAACATTATTTTCGGGTTCAAAATTACTCACTGGTATTTCTGGTAACACTTTCCAGGCTCCAATAACTTCATATACTTCAAAACTTTAAAAATCATTGTCATCATCGCTATCATCGGCCAGTATTTGCTGAACGAAATCATCACCTGAAGATGAACCACGTTGGGAGTCAGCCATTGTGGGTTTTCTAAGAGCCCTTACTTTAAACATGCATTTGTAAAACTTCCTTCATAAATGCAAGGTTCAACATTGATAATGCTTGTTCCAGGGCCTATAAGATGTAAACTGTTCATGTTAAGCCGAAGTACTTAGATGTGTAAACAGTTGCCTACCGGGAAAAAAAGACAGATAATGAGACAAGCGCTATGAGACCTCTACTGGCGGCGCGACTTATGCCGCGACAAGCACTTTAAGGGTTAACAGTTAAATACAAATTGTATACTGCGCAGAGTACATTTTTATATGCACGACTTTAAACTAATTTGCGGGAGTTCTCGCGCATCACTGCTTTCTAAGTGCGCGAATTTGTACAAATTTTGCGCGATTCGTGCGCCCTGGCAGCATCTCTGAATCCATCTGAGGTGGGTCTATGAGTTTTTTTTTTTTTAGAACGAGTCATTAATTGTGCTTAAAACTGCCAACTGTTTTGTTTTCAATTAAAAGTGTGCTATCTGACAAAAAGGGTATGAATGAACCCCCTATGAATCTGCCTTCTGCCATTGCCCAGTTTTATAAATATTTTTATAATATACCAACCATTATACAACTCATGATAAAGGCTACTTTTCCCCCGAGGCTGATATGAAACCTTGCATCAGATATGCCATCAGATACAGATTTAGATTCCTCACTGTCAAGGATGACATCACCTAACAACAGTCATATGAAGGGACTACTTTCATGGAATAAAAGTAAACAAGAACAACAACATAACAAGAGTCCCTCAAAGAGCCTGATGCTCTACTGTTTGAAAAGAATTTCCAGGTATTCAAGATAAGACCTTTTCTTCTTTTTAACTGAGTGCTGAAACCATTCTTGAGTGATAGGATTTTTAAAATTAGCCATTATAGTGGCCATATTGGATGTAAGATTGGCACCATTTTCATTTAAGACAAACTAGACATCATTAGAAGACTTTTGGTGAAAACCCCATGCCAATATCTCTATCCATTCTGGCAAATTAGTGACAGAAAGAATTTCAATATGTTCATTATGGCAACCATTTTGGATGTCGGTGGGGCACATTTTCATTTAGGACTAACTAGATATCATAAGAAGTCAGTTCAGTGGTGAAAACACTATGTCCATATGACCATCAATTCAGGATAAGCATCAATAACATTATTTTCAAGATGACCATCATTGTGGCAATACTGGCCATCAGATCAACATCATATTCATTCAGGACCAACCAGACACTACAAGAGGTCTTCTGGTGAAAACCCCATGCCAGTACTGCTTTCCATTCAGAAGGGGTAGCAATAATAAGATTTTCATGATGGCTGCTATGGCAGCCATATTGGACATGAGATTGGCAACATTTTCATTTACGACCAACTAGACCTTAAAAGTCATTTTAGTAAAAATGTCATGTTGATATCACTAGCTATAACAAGATTTTCATAACAGCTGCTACGGTGGCCATATTGGATGTTCGAGCAATTCTACAAGTAGTTTACGAGGAGTAGTAATAACAAACTTGTGCTAATGGATGGACAGATGTTAGACGATGGACGACAGATGACATACAACAGGCCATCCCACAAGTTCTTCTGGTCTATGACCAGTAAAGCTAAAAACTTGTCTTTTTATTATGAAATTATTGTTTTGGGAATAGACTAAACACATCATCAATACAGTAACTTGATACGGGTGCTTGATCGCATCTCACTTGATAGCGGAAGGATATCGGATCATGCTTGACACTTCGGGTCTCATGAGATCCGATGTACTTTTTGCTAGCAAACTCTGCACAATACAAGCATCCAAATCGTGTTACTGTACTGATAACCTGCCGTGGCACCCACCTTTACATAAAGGACACTAACAAGTCATAATGGACAAAATTTATGAACTTTTCTTAAATTCACTAACATGTTTGACTCCTATAAAAAGAAAACCTGTTCTAAAAGGACCAAATGTTGTACTTGTCCACTGAGTGTCAATTACAGACTGGTACCATTATACTTAACATGCACAGCAGTTTTTCACATTTTCCTTAAGAGCAGCCATTCCTATACTGTAAAGGACCATTTTAACTTAGAAGAACACCAAGGACCTATACTGAGATCAATTATAAATGATCATTGCAGAACACCATTTCCAAAAATAAATACTTGTAATTAAAAAAATAATTTGCTTACTCTGGTGCTATTTTATGGAATGAACTCCCCAAAACCAGTAGATCAGAAACAAATCTAAATGTCTTCAAAACAAAATTGTATGGCCATTATCTTGAAAGGTAGTTGTCACTGTAAATACTGAAATACATGCACTCCAATTTACTATGTTAATGCATATCATATACACTTTGTGCTTTTACACTTAATGTATCCTGAGGGCCTCAGGAGAGAATAGTATATTATAACTGACCGAGTTACTTTCATAAAATAAAGTGTTTATTATTATTATTATTATTATTATTATTATTATTATAATAATAACTCCAAAAAGACCTTAAGAAAATCATAAAATGTTTTAAATAATACCAGAGGGTAATGTTCCTTATAGTTTCAAATGGATGTTACTTTCTGGTCTTCTTTTTTGCTAACTAGCTTGAACTTTGTTCAAAATCTTGGCAGCATCTGAAATTGCTGCTTGCCTGTGGCCAGAAAAAAGCAATGTTCAGAGTGGATCAGTAACTTTTTAAAAGGAAATTGCTATTTCTTTCAATAGTTGCTAGTCCAAAGTCCACCCAATTCTTAAAGTTAATTTAAAACATTGATTCTCAGCACCAAGAGCTGTTGTATATTATCTTCCAACCTCACCATCTAACTTCACATCGCATCTGGATTATTTTGGGTTTTTCTGCATTGGTGTTACATCTTAGTGGATTAAAACAATTGGTCGAAGTGTTTGAAAAACTCAGAGCCACTCAGAAAGGAAAACTAGCAGAGGTAAATAGCTAATGCTTTGGTATCTTTGGTCTGCTACCTCGATTTCGCACATTACTTAGAGCAAAATTTGAGACAAAAGCTTACGCTGAGTCGAGCGTATTTTTCAAGGTGATGGCATCCAATTCAAATCAAACTAATGTCTATAATTACACTATAAGCAGCGTTTCACAAAAATGATGTTGCACAGCAAAGACAAGTAGTAACTATTTATCTCGACTGATTTTCTTGTCTGAACAGCTATGATTTCTTCAGACACTTTGATCAATTGTTGTGATTGACGGATACTAAAACCACTGCCATAAGGCCTTAAATATTCTGCATTCCAGTGGCATATAATGGTGGAGACTAAAGCCACCACCATAAGGCCTGAAAAATATTCCATATGCCCATAACATAGAATGGTGGAGACTAAAGCCACTGCCATAAGGCCTGAAATATTCTGCATTCCAGTGGCATAGAATGGTGGATACTAAAGCCACTGCCATAAGGCCTGAAAATATTCCACATACCCATAGGATAGAATGGTGAAAGCCATTGCCATAAGGCCTGAAATATTCTGCATGCCAGTGGCATAGAATGGTGGAGACTAAAGCCACCACCATAAGGCCTGAAAATATTCCATATGCCCATAACATAGAATGGTGGAGACTAAAGCCATTGCCATAAGGCCTGAAATATTCCAAATGCCTGTAACAGAGAATGGCAGACTAAAGCCACTGCCATAAGGCCTGAAATATTCTGCATGCCAGTGGCATAGAATGGTGGAGACTAAAGCCACCACCATAAGGCCTGAAAATATTCCATATGCCCATAACATAGAATGGTGGTTACTAAAGCCATTGCCATAAGGCCTGAAATATTCCAAATGCCTGTAACAGAGAATGGCAGACTAAAGTCACTGCCATAAGGCCTGAAATATTCTGCATGCCAATGTTATTGGATGGTAAGATTTATCTATGCGGTATGAAAAAGGTCTACCTGAAATAATCCAAACATTGCTTAAACTCTGCCCTGTCACTAAGACCATTCCATGTGCCCATATTAACTTAACCAATCTTTTTTTCTCTGTATAAAAGCTTGTTCCCTGAAAAAGCTACTGCAATTAGTGAGGATGATGACAGCCTCCAGCCTCTGTGAACCTATCTCCAAAAAATCTACAGATGTGATAGTTTTCATAATCTCTATTGCCTTCTAATAAACTGATAAATGCTACTTGTACATGTATTTGGTTCCATATCAGAAATTAAATCAACATTACTACTTCTATTTCCTTAACATCAAAGAAAGGAAGCATATGACATAAACTAATGGACAAATTAACTGTAATAAAATGACAAGGAATAACAGATGACAAATGGAGTTAAGCTCATGAAATTTTAATGATTTTATTTTGGAAAGAAATGCAGTCCACTGTAAATTAAACAAGAGTCCCTTGAAGGGACTGACTCTCCACTGTGCGAAAAGAATTTCCAGGAATTCAAGATAAGATCATTTCTTCCTTTTAACTGTTAAGTGTTTAAACTATGTCTGATATTCTTCAGTGATAACAAGATTTTCAAATTAGTTGCAGTGGTACACATACTGGATATCAGCTTGGCATCATTTTCATTTAGGACAAAGTAGACATCATTAGAAATCTTTTGGTGAAAACCCCATGGCATAATAATCATCCATTCAGTGGGAGTAGTGACAACAAGATTTTTAAGACAGTAGTCATGGCAACTATATTGGATGAATGACTAGCACCATTTTCAATTAGAACTTGGTGAAAATCCCCAATCACAATGGTCATCCATTCAGGGGGAGAAGTGGCAACAAGATTTTTAAGACAATCGTCATGGCAGCCATATAGGATGTACGACTGGCACCATTTTCATTTAGGACCAACTAGGTATCATAAGAAGTCTTTGGTGAAAATCCCATGTTGATATAGCCATCCATTTGGAGAGGAGCAGAGATCACAATATTTTTCAAGATATGACTTTCGATTCAGGAGGAGTAGCAATAACAAGATTTTCAAGATGGCTGCTGTGGTAGCCATTTGGACATCAGATTGGCACTATTTTTATTTAAGACCAACTGGACATCATAAGAAGTCTTCTGGTGAAAACCCCACATCAGTATGACTTTCTGTTCTAGTAGTGTTGTGATAACGAGATTTTTAAGATGGCTGCCATGGTGGCCATATTTGATGTCAGACCAGCACCATTTTTAGTTAGGACCACCTAGACATCATAAAAAGTCTTTTGGCAAAAACTCCATGATGATACGACAATCCATTCAGGAGGAGTAGCAATAACAGGATTTTCAGGATGGCTGCCATGGTGGCCATATTGGACATCAGATCAGCACCATTTTCATTTAGGACCAACTAGACATCATATGAAGTCTTTTAGCAAAATTCCATGTTGATATGACCTTTCATTCAAGAAGAGTAGTGATAATGAGATTTTCAAGATGGCCACTGTGGTGGCCATATTGGACATCAGATTGGCACCATTTTCATTTAGGATCAACTAGACATCATACAAAGTTTTTTTTAGTGAAAACTCCATGCTGATATGACCATCCATTCAGGAGGAGTAGTGGTAATACGATTTTCAAGATGGCCACTGCAAGCTGCAATACTGGATGTATGAGCAGCATCATTTTCATTTACGGCCAACTAGACCATGGGATGAATGTGTGTGTAAAGTTTCAAGGCAATCCTCCAAGTAGTTGAGGAGGAGTAGTAATAACAAACTTGTGCTAACGCACGGACAGATATGGATGACGGTCCATCGAATAAGCTCTACTGCTCTATGACCAGTGGAGCTAAAAAATCAATGTTCAGTTAATGCAACATTGCCACTAAATTGGCATTAGATCTGGTTGTGAATTGGCACAGTGCTATTTCAAAATGGTGTGTGGTTGCAGATATGCTTGAAGTTGCTAAATGGAAAAGAAAGAAAGAATGAATGCATGACTGAAAGAAAGAATGAAAGAAAAGAGGAGGAATTATGGAATGTATTAAAGAAAATCAAACATGAGATATGCAATAATACTGATTAAATTATAATGATGTCATTTGGACATGATGAAGCCAAATGTAACTAATCAATATTCAGTGACTATTTTATCAAGGAGAGGCACTGCAAAAAAATCCTATAAGTCCCCTGACAGTCTACACACAAAGGCATGTGGTTCATTTCGTCTGGGATGTAAATACTGTGAAATCTAGACCACTGAAATGAAGCATTACAACAGCTGATTATTACAGCAAATCAGTGCTATTAGAGAAAAGAAGAACTGAGTGATTTAGTGTGAAATAAGCACCAGAATACAGTTCTTTCCACCTTCCTATATGTATCCCCTGCTGAGTTAAGTTCTCTCTGGAAACCATGATAAACTGAAGGCAAGTGCAGTTACAATCTCCTCAAACATATATGTTATATATTCATTATCACACAGGCATTGTCAATTATCTTTTTGAAGTTTCATAAGGAACATGAATGCAATTTTTACCCTAAAGCACACGTGAGTCCCTCTGTAAATGTTGCTCCCACAAACTGTCTAACAAACTTGTATGATTCTGAAGATAAATCATGAAGGTACTCAAATGTGCTTTACATGAACAATGTACCTTTTTGAACGTATTTCAAAATGCAATCTTCATACTTATAATGCTATCTGGTCATCTGAAATTTTCATCATCGTGAACCTAATGTTCAGATTAGCTCATCGACTGAGTGATCATAAAGTCCAACAAAAGTCTTGAGATGAAAACCCAAAGAAGGCCTTTTTTTCTCTTCCACTGCCTTATTATCTTCTCAGAAAATAGTTCAGTAATTTTATTTTTTTCAAGACAAAAAAGTCATATATGGTTTTAGTATATAGCTTTTATAAAATGTAGAAAAAAAGACAACCATATAGCAGCATTTTTTCCAACCTGATAATGCAATATATGAAGTAGGGGTGAAATGATTCATCGATATATCGATGCATCAATACTTTTGCCATATCGATACACGTGTCGATACAAGAGGTGAAGAATTGATACAAAACGATATATATCCTATATTAGTTACTTTAATCTTCAGCAGTCATGAATAATTATTTGTCGTTTGCCTTCTTCTTCTTTAAACTGAGAATCGATAATGTATCATATCGTAGGCTGTGTATTGTGAATTGTATCGATACATGGCACAAGTGTATCGTTTCACCCCTAATATGAAGTCTTGTAACAGATTCACAGGTGATCTTGTGCTCAGGTAGCATAGCTATCAATACATAAGGCACATCAGCATATGTCAGCATTCAAGCAAAGAGTTCTATCAAGAAAAGTTTCTCATTGAAGTGTATCTTATCCTTTAATGGAGCTGCGGTAGCTCGGTAGAGCATCAGACTCATAATCCATGGGTTGCAGGTTTGATACCTGCCCAGGCCAGCCCTAGTTGGCTGCCTTGGTGTCTCCTTGGAAAAGGCACTCCTATTTCCTTGGCATGATAAAGCCAATAATGTGTTAAAAGTGCTGTTAAAACCAACGAAAACAAACAAACAATTGTCCTTTAATATCTGTTTGGAACACAGGTTTAGAAACAAATAAATAGTAATGCCTTATTTTACATTAAAATATCCTACTTCTATAAATGTGATAATGTTTCATTGTTGGGTTTTTTTCCTTCATTTTTTAAACTGCATTAATGTAAATAAAGGATAGAAGCACATGCTGTAAATGGTATACCAAAGAATCCATCTTACTATGAATGCTTTTAAGTCAACGTGACATGAAATAATATAACCTGTTATAGTGTCCAATTGGTCAGATTTAAAAAAAAAGGATGCCTCATATTCATCAATTTTTTTTCTTCACCACTAAGCCTTTTTTTGAGGGGAAGGGGGGGGGGGGGAAACACAAACAAATCCACTGAAAACCTTTTGTACAGATGTTAATCTCTTAATGTCTTGTGCATTGTTTTATTAAGATAATTCTTTGAAAGAATTTATTTACAACTATGGGTCATGTTTTTGTAAAAAAAATAAGTATTTGGTTCAAGGCTAAATAGCATTACCATCCTTTGTATATATAGAAAATGGCTTTAAAATACAAAATATATTGTGGAAAATTTAATGTATGTATTTTGTTCATCTTGTACTTGTACTACTGTAATACATGTACTTGCATCAGAATCAAAATATCCACTGCAAATTAATCTTATGTTCATATGAACGTTATCCATAATATCAAAAATAAACAAGAGGCCCAACTGAGGCTGATATCATTCACCTGAATTATATCACATTTCATTAAGCGGGCTTGTGTACTACTGTAAGAACACAAACTAGGTATCATATTCATTTTACCTATTTTACTATCTTCTGATAAAAAACTCAAATGATAATGGCGTAATTATTATGCACAGACTCTTACTCATAACTGAAGTCATGCAAAATCTTGATGATATAAACCCATTTACCAAGTTTTATAGAAACTGGGTGATAAATATAGTCTCTAGATCTAGAAAGATAACAAGCTCATCCAATCAGATGCAAGGTATCTCATTAATATAGCCTATATTTGAAGTTTAATCAAAATCAGATCAAAAATATTGCTTTGAGAGTGGCAACAAGCTCACCCAATCTGATGCAAGATCACCTCATTAATATGCGTGGATCCTGTTACTTTAGATTTTGTCCAAGATCTTGATATAAGCCCAACTTCCAATTCTGATCAAAATCGGATCAGAATTATGGCTTCTAGAGTGGTAATAAGCTCGGTCAGTCAGATACAAGATCACCTCATTAATATGCATGGATCTTGCTAATTATCAAAATTGTCCAAGATCTTTATGATATGAGCATATATTTTAAGTTTAATCAAAATCTTATCAGAAATACGACCTCCAGAGTGGTCACAAGCTCAGTGAATTAGATGCAAGATTACCTCTTTAATATGTGTGGATCTTGCCCATTATCAAATCCATTCAAGATCTTCATGACATAAACCCATATTTCAAGTTTGATCAAAATCAGATCAGAAACATAGCTTCCAGTGGCGTGACAAGCTCAGCCAATCAGATGCAAGATCACCTAATTAGTATACATGACTCTCACTCATTACTGAATTTATCTGAGATCTTAATAATATAAACATATATGTAGTCTAAGTTTGATCAAAAATGGATCAGAAATACAACTTCCGGAAGGGTAAATAACTCAGATGTTAGATCATCTAATTGGTATGTGCAAATCTTGCTCATTATTGAACTCATCCAAGATCTTAATGATATAAGCATATATTTCAAGTTTCATCAAAATCAGATTGGAAATACGGTCTCGAGAAAGGTAACAAGCTTAGCCAATCGTATTCAACATCACCTAATTGTCATTCATGGACTTCAGTCATTATCGAACTCATCCAAGATCTTAATGATGTAAGTGTATATTCCAAGTGTGATCAAAACTGAATCAAAAACATGGCCTACAGAGTGGGAACAAAGTTAGCCAATCAGATGCCAGATCACCTGCTTAATATGCATCGGTCTCGCTATATTCTCGAACACATCCAAGATTTTGATGCTATAAACCCATATTCCAAGTTTTGATTGAAATCAGGTTAGACATATGGACTCCAGAGTGGTAGCAAACAATTGTTGACAGACAGATGACACACGGTGGATGCGGGTCCATACCATAAACTCGCTCAACCTTACAACCAGGTGAACCAAAAACAATTCAGCTGTACATGTAGGTTTTTATTCAAACTTAATGAAAAATATCATACTGCTTGGGGATGTAGAATAGACCTGATGCACTCTCATCTGAGATGACTAATGAAGGCAGAGGAGCTACAGTAGCTTAGTGGTTAGCATGCTATACTAGCAACCAAAACAGTGCTGGCTTGAATCCTACCGTCAGATTAGCCCATGTCAACTACCATCTTGTGTCCTTGGACAAGGCTCTTTACTCCAACTGTCTTAGAACTAAATAACTTACTTGGGTTGCAGTGCCATAAAACAACAAAACTAAACCAATCCTTCCTACTCCAAATCTTCCCGCTTATAATATAGATTAATAAAAGTAATTGGTAAAAAAAAAATGACGGAAGAAATAGGATTTTGCAAGTTGATATTCTCTCCACTTGTGAAAAAAATGCAAGCAGTAAATAAAGTTAAATTTAAGCCCTGTCTGTAACACAGATCACTGAAGTGTTTTACTAGACCCTCAACAGAGAAGATCTCACAGAGCAAAGTTGAATGAGATTGGGTATTCATTCAAATGCATCAGAAAAATTAGAAATTAACAAAATATGAAGGAATTTGGTCCCATTTTAGAATCAAAGAAACTTGTATAAAAAAAACATATAAATTTCTTTTTTTTGCTTGTACTGTATTCACCAAAACTGTTCTAAATGCATATCTTTTTCCCTGGTGACCGCTGACCTACTGCAAAGGGGCATATCTGATGTCTCCTCTCCTCCAGGAATGTGTAGATTGATATATAGAGAAAACTGTGACACCTTAGTGAATAGCTAATTATTGAATGTAATGAGAGTTAAATAAAGTGTATTAGAATGAAGTTATTTCTTGAGTGTACCTGGTGGAAGACCAACAGGGTCAAATTTGAACCACCTCACTGGGGTAAAATGCCTCGAGAATCCAGCAGTCAGTAGAAAAGTTGTGCATCAAGCTTTTTTCACCTTAAATATTTGCCAACTTTTATATATTTTTGCCAGATTAATTATTTTTGGTGCAAAATTGGCAATCAGCAGGACAACCTCTGCAATTGTCCAGTGTGACCATATTAAACCATTTGATCCAGGCACCTGATTTATAATATGTAGACAGGCATGGAGACCATAAATGTTTTTGTTTATATTTGGGCTTGAGATTTGTCTCAACCAATAAAAAAAGACTGTACTTTTGAAAAGTCATAGAGCAGGAACACAATCTCAGAGTTTTATCATCTCTTTGCCAGACTAAAGAAAACGTTATACAGCTAAGACAAAATGGCAGAAGAAGCATGTTTCACCTGGTAGTAACCTTGACCTTTCAGCACAGCACCTGAATGTGCTCTGTGGTACATTTACAGCCAAAAGATTTTTTGGGTATGTGAAGTTACTGCACATGTATATATTTGCTTATAACTCGTGTCCAGTTGGAAAATGCACAGACCCAGATCTGCTGTTGCATAATACACCAGCAGATCTGGGTCTATACAGTTTTGTTTAGGAGTAATTATGCAATGACAGATTTGGGTATATGTTGTTAACAGTTGAACTCGAGTTATAAGCGAGTATATGGTATATCAAAATATCATTAACAGCAAAGAAGTTACAAAACTGGACATTTGCTGTAACAAGAGACATTTCTCTTCTGTCCTGAACTTTGAATGATGTACAAAAAACACAGTGTCAAGTTTCTTTTCAGTATCTTCCAAAGTGAAAAAAGTTATGGACTGGAAAGGAAATGGTTCTAATACCATTATACATATATTATCATTATATTTCACCTCATTTTGACCCCGATCTCTGAGTTGGGCACATGGACATAAAATGTAACAGCATAGAGTAATAACAGAATTTCATCAAAGGATCTCTCCCAGCTTAAAAGTTACTGAGCAGACAAAGAAGGTTAAAGACATAATTTGGTTTTAAAAATCTTTAATTTCCTGTGTCTAGGCTTTTGAGCCAGCCACATCATCATGCCATACATTTTGTATATCCATGTAACCTTTTATTTGGGAAAAAAAAGATAAAACTTACGACCTTAACTTTTGGCAAGAGCTTTTAGAACAGACAACTAAGCTTGGCAAGTAATGTCTTTGCCAATAAATAAAATTATAACATACAATCAGCAATGATTGTAAAGTAGGTCACTGGGTTGTAACAGAAATTTATTGATGATGCAACAAACAACTAAATTATACTATGAACAGATTACTTATTAAAAAAAGAAATCAGATGTATCCTGGATCTATGTGACAGAATATTAGGTACATCTGTTTGCATTCCTGGATCTTTGTATTCTGCACCTACAGTGTATTAATTTTTCCCTTTTTATTGCATATTTTTTCATGGTAGTGTAAACTGTACACATTGAGTTTCTAATGTGGTGCCTCACATTAGGTACATATTTTTCATAGCGATAGCTCAGTTGGTAGAGCGTTGGATATGTAATCCAAGGGTCGTGGGTTTGATACCCACCCAGGTCAGCCCAGGTTGGCTGCCTGTGTCCTTGGAAAAGGCACTTGGCTACCATTCCTTGGCCTGATCTATCCAATAATGTGTTAAAAGTGCCATTAAAACCAACACACACACACCTTTTTTTTTCTTCACAGTAGTGTAAACTGCACACAGGTAGAGTTTCTAATATTGTGCCTTGCATTTTGGTACATATTTTTCATGGTAGTGTAAACTGTACACAGGCAGAGTTTCTAATTTGGTGTCTTGCATATTGGTACATATTTTTCATGGTAGTGTAAACTGTACACAGGTAGAATTTCCAATATTGTGCCTTGCATTTTGGTACATATTTTTCATGGTAGTGTAAATTGTACATAGGCAGATTTTCTAATATTGTGCCTCACATTAGGTACATACTGCATAATGCTTTGAATATCAATGCATAGGTTGTAAGTAGAAAGAACACAGTTCCTTATGCCTGGAGGGTAGGTCACCATGACCTATTTTCTTCAAGTTGGTTGAGACTGAAATGAAGCAATGGGTCCAAAGCCTTGATGAAAATTCCATCAAACACCACTTTGCTGAACTGAAGTAATTTCCAGTAAAAAGTTATTAATAATTTCCTATGAAATAAATCAAGCAGGAGAAAAATACCTTTCTGTTCAAAGCTCACTGTACAGTGAGGTAGTTTCAAGACCCACACCTAACTATTTTTGTGAGTCCATGATGACGATTTATACTAGATGTTTAGATTGAAAGCAAACATTTTATATGTCCAGTAAATCCATAAAATATTAGATGTACCAGTAATATCCATTTAATCATACAAACAGATGTTCATAATTTCATACAACAAGAAATCAATCTTGGAGGCTTGAACATTGTCTGCAACTTGTGCAGACTTGCCATTAAGCAGTTCCCACTTATAACAACCTCACAATACTTCACTAGTAATTGGCAACTTATGAGAGCTACTGAGATTATAAAGCTGGCTGGATTCAAGTGAAAAACTAAATAGGATTTATTATGAAAGCTAAAACATATGTCTTCCACCCCCACCCACACCATGTCCTTCACTTAACATAAAATATTGCCCTGTGATCTTGAAAATGAGGTCAGAGTCCACAGAATCTTATAAGGTCTTGGGACCCACTAAATGTGTCTAAATATCCTACCAGTAGTCTTGTTTGGCTCAATAGTTTTTAAGACAGCTTTATTTCTTACAAGGTTAAGTGTGAGAGAGGCAGACAAATGGATCGACTGCACAAAACCAAAATATCTTGGGGAGGGCGGGGATACATTATATACCACAATGGTCATTAAGTCTTGGCTACTTCCAATAAAATAAATATAATGAAAAAATAATGTACATGACCATATTAATACCTGAAATTTAGGAGATACAATGTACAGTATGTCTTCTATAAAAACAACACAGCATTTCAACAATTTGTATCCTTACATAAGCATCTTTTATTACTTAAAAGTGGTGAATAATAGGTTATTCTTCACTGTACCTTTTTTCATTGTTGCACATAAGATCCCAAGGACAGGGGACACTGTGCCCCCCACCCTCCAAAGTTGGGGGACACAACATTTTAGAGGGACTAATGAAAATAATAATACATAATGTACTAACAGTGGTATAAAAATTAGATAATTTTGTTTGCTTCGACAGTTTTACCACCTTCGTTTTGTTGTCTGTGCTGTACTATCACATTTTCCTTAGACAATTACACTATTGCAATAAAAGTGTTATCATGTGCTCAAGTATTTTATGAAAACAGTAACATGTTTGAATATCTGGTTAACCTGAAATGAACTGCACCACAGAATGTTCCGTTCTGGATCTTGCTCTCATTTAACTTTAGTGTACACTCATTATCTACCAGCATTTACTATAACAAATACCTATGTCTTCTGAATTAATTTTCTTTCATTATTTAAATGGCAACTTGTGTATTTGCATACCTTTAGTCTCTTTTGTCATTATTTCAACCTCAAAATAAAGTAAATCTTCCTTGCCGTAGGGGTGACTTTAACCTCAAAAATACATTATACATCAAACACTTTACATTGCATCTTGGCTGACTACTACAAACCCTTAATGTTTTCATTGCCAGATACATTGCTTTAAAATAGATATTCATTGCCATCTTACAGTATTTATCACCTTTTATGACTTTGGCTGTTGCTAGCGCCAAGAGAGACATGGACGGACATCCACTAATGAAAAGTTGTAGGTGCAGTTATCAATTTTTTTTTCTGATGAAAAAGCGCAGCTGGGGGGGGGGGGTGCACAGGGTCAAGATTGGGTGGACATAGTAAAAAAAATTGCGCTGGAAACCCACGAGCCTGCGCTCAATGTGAAACACCGATTTTTTCCTCAAAAATACTCACTCTTGAGGTAGGTTTCCTGAAAGTTTCATTCATACTGGATTACAACTATCAGTAAAAGATTTTGTTAACAATTATAAAGGCAGTAAAATCATTGTTTAAATCTCAAGAAAATATTATAAAACACACAACAGAGTAAAGAGCATAAACATATTTATGGTCATGTACCAGTGACTTGTGTGTTGATTTTGTCTAAATATTACTGCTTAAAAATTACAGATTTTGGTTGATTTATGTAATCCAAGTTTCCTCTGCCCCTCCCCATCCTGTTTTAGATATTTGGACAGTTATGCACACCCCAATATAAATGTCCAAATATCTAAAACAAGGTGAGTACAATACCAGTTAGGGGCCAACCATTTAATTTGGGGGGGGGGGGGCATTTTTTTAACTCTTAAATAGCTTGAAAAAAATATTCTTGCTCTGATTTATAGAAAGAAAAAAACCCAACCAATTACATCCCATTTATTAGTCGGAATTTTTTTTTTTATTGTGAGGTAAAAGAAAAAAAACATGTCTCGACACGTAAATTTACCATTAGTGAGGCTTAAAACTGTCTGCTATAGTGTTTTACAGCACTGCATCACTTTCTGAATCTGTAGTGAGAGTCCATGATTACAGGACCCAAAGTTTTAGTCATGGACTCTCAGTTTTTTAAATTTTATCTACAGTTTTCCTTATACAGAACTCTCAATTTTGGAAAAATCTTGCCCTGGACTTCCATTTTCAAAATCCCACAGAGCTATGTTGAAGACCATATCATGGCAAGATAAATTGAGTTAAGTGCCTTTTCCAAGGGCATGTCAATGCACACTAAGCCAATTCAAGCTATTCCGATAGTTGGAACTGAACCCACACCCTTTTGGTCACAAGTTCCACACCTTAACCACTGAGCCACCATAGCTTCATCTGCTAATAGTGACCTTACTGAAAAGGGTCTGTTGTTCTCATTGTCTACAGTCAAACTTGTTCCAACAGCCACCTCTGTAAGATAGCCACCTTTATAAGACACATTTTCAATGAACCAGCATAATACATACATGTAAATTAACCTGCATATAACCACCTCTACTAAGTAGATACCAGCCCGTTTTAGCTAGTCCCAAAGATGGCTCACTTATACAGGTGTCACTTAAGTGCATTTTGTTAAATTGGAGACCAATTTTTAAATTGCAGAGTCACAGATAAGAAATGTTATAGTCCTTACAAACATAGTCGGAACATTGTGTGAGCAACATTACAATGGAGACAAGGGCAAGAACTGCTTACAGTATCAATAGCAAATACAAATTATGTGGATATTTTATCAGGTTTAAAATGAAATTCTATGATGCTTTATCTTAAATAAAATACCAATGATTTACCAAAGTGCAAGCTTTTCATCAGTTCTAATTACACATATTCAACTAAACCACCCTCTGAAACATGAACCAATAAGCATAGTACAGTATTTCACTTCAAAAACAAAAGCACATTCAATCATTCCCCCCCCCCCCCCAAAAAAAAAAAATCAAATGAATGGTATTCCAATAAATTTATTATGTATCCCCCACCCCAGGGTATTACCCTAAGACTACTGATCATAAGTGACCTTCAATGTATTGATCTCTGAGGACTGGAATACAGCTTTGGACAAATATATAACCACAAGAGACTGGGTAGTAGGTGTTACACTCACATTAATCCAATGCTTCTTCCTATGATCTCAACACCAGCAACATAGTTCCTTCCACTGTATCCACAGCCATTCTGCTTCCTATAAAACACACCAACACAACAGTCACTTAAAAAGCATTTTTGTAATTAGATCAGTTACATGAGTCAGGGAAAACATCAATATATTCATGCTAGCATCATCCCTCAACATATGGTGTGAACATTCTGAATGCAAGACTACTCAAGGGAAATGATCCAATAGGAGCTGAAGTAGAAACCATTTCAAATCAGGGGGTGGCAGGTTATAATACTGGAAGCTGATTTCAATGATTTATACTTCCATTGTAAAATGTACCCATTCCTTGTCTCAAGGGACAAAATGGCTTGTACAGCTGGACATGCAACTATAATAACATTGCTATTCCTATCATATATTGTCTTAATTAATGGTTACTTGGTCAATACCACTGTTTTAAATGGGATACTTCAATTTCAGAGCACTTGCAATTTCTGAGGCAACTGTAATGACTCAACTAATCTGATCACCAAAACATACAGAAGGAATCTTCTGTAAGGTCAGATTCATCCAAATTTTTTCACGTCTGAATCAATGAAACTATGTCACTGCTGCATGACATGTACACTACCTGCAATGATGAGGCCAATACTAAATTAGATGTCATGATATGAATTAGCATAAGGGGCTCTCTTGTTACAAAATACATGTATCTCATATCTGCTTAGAAATGAAATGTATTCTTGAAAGTACTACAACATAACAGTGAGTTTATCATCTTTTCACAAACTGTCACTAGTCAAGAGAACAAACTAAGTGTATGTAGTGCTCTGAACTTTTCTTTTCCACAAACATGAAAAAGTGACCTAACATAAGTTTACAATCAATGGATTTGTATCCTCTCCTGTAATTATATATCAGTTCAGAGTTTTGAATCCAACTATCGTATTCCTACAAATGTAAACTGTTCCCATTTTTTGTGCAAAAAATGCTTATGGGGAAAAGTTCTTTGTTATTTCTGTATTTTTAAGACTGAAATAATGGGACCCTATGCTTCAACTTTGTGTTAAAAAAGCATTTGTGGATAGGTGTGGAATGGATTGAAAAATTGGCTTCCACATCATTCTCTGTTAAATGATCAGGGTCTATTCTATGATGCACAATTTCTCAAAATTTGTGCCAAAAAATCAAATGCATGAAAATCACACATCATATTTACAAGCCCTATGTTTATTTCTTTGTTAAACCCCATGTAATGTCCCCCTTTCTTTTAGATAGAGGGGAGAATTTCTCTCTCATATTTTCAGTTATAGAATAGACCCTGAATCATGTTGATGTAAACATCTATCTGGGCTGGAGGATAGCCGAGTGCTGCACAACTAAAAATCATTCTCGAGCATTTCTATTCATACATGTGCTTTTTCTAGCAAAGAAGAATAATTTCCCTTACATGCAAGCAAGTACATCCCTGTAAATCTCCGAACCAGTTTTCTGTGAATGTACCAAGACTCCTAGATGAGACTAAATTCTGTATTTGTATCGAAGTTAAGTAGCTGAAGCTGGATTGTTTGGTCTATTTTTTCTGATTGAGAGAAATGCAAGCATGATAGATAGCAGATAGGTACATGTATCTCAACAAACAACAAGGACACAAAGGGGGTGGGTGGGTGGGTTACACGAGTCACATTAAGATTCCTAATACTAATTATATAGCACTTTTTGGAAAAATGGAGAGTCCCAAGCCCATTTCAAGGATTTCTGGGATTAAGGGACTCTCCGTATGGGTTCAAAACAAACCTGTGGGAGAGAGAGAAAGAGATCGATCAATGTCCATATAGCTGTAGCCAATAAGGCAACATAAAATTGTACTACAAGTTACAGTTGCCTGCACTCCAACTGGATGCAAATTCGTCTCTCCGATTTTTATTCTACCTTTTCTATTGTGACCTTTCTTTACATGCAAAAAATGTATTCAAATCTTCCTCTAAGATACTGAAGGCCAAGGTCTCAAGTTAACCTTATGTGTAAGGGAAAATGTTGATGCATTAGAATTTTAACAACATTTCAACCACAGAAGACTAAAAATGCAAGCTGAAATCTGTTCATAAGCATGCATTTCCAAGAAGCACTGTAGCAAGGATTTCATTTTACTTAACCATCTGTTGTTCACTAAAATCAATTGAAATCTTTGTTTAGAAAATGTAGTAATTTAGAGTTTGACAAATGCTAATTCACACTAAAGTTCTGTCTGGCCCATTTCCCTTCCTTGAAAGAAAAAACAAAGAACACTCGGCAATGTTACTTGGTCCAAGTGCTGTAGCCTGTAGATACTCAACATGTGTGCATGTCTCTTTAATTATCCCAAGTTTGTATTTCCTTTTGTAAAAGCAGAAACATTTATAGTATATTATAACCACAGACACCCAATAATTTTATTCAACTGAACTTTTAGTTTGAACAGCTTCAAATTTGAAGAGTTCATCTTCCAACTAAAATTCTAGTAAAAGAATGGTAACGGGGAAAAGCATAGGTTTCAATCTGTTACACTGAGGCTAGTGAAAATAAAACATGTTTCTGTGTCTACTGTATCTTTAAGAGACAGAGCAATGAGTCTGTCAAGCTGTTTTTGAGAAGACTTATTGTAAATAATAACTGTGAATGAATGACAGACAATGCACGACACACAACAGACAATACTTGATGGGCAAAGGGCCATATCATAAGCTCACTTGGCCTTACATCCAGTTGAGCTAAATAAAGATTTGTGTTGGTAAAAAATATGCCAACCAATATAATTAAATTCTAAGTCAATAAATTTCACAAATGTAGAAAAACTGCTATAATAATAATAATAAAAATAATAATAATAATAATAATAATAATAATAAATGAGGACTTTGTACAGCGCCTAATCTTTAGTAGCCCTAAGTGCTTCACAATATTAGATAACACATAAAAACATATATAAAGACATGAGTACAAAAACAAACACCATGAAATTAGAAAACGAAAAAATATGCTGAAAATAATTAAGGTAAGGAAACATTACTAAGTCTTTAAGTCTGTTCTTGCAGTCAAAATAGATGAGTTTTAAGAGCACTCTTGAATGAGATCACAGTGTCCTTGTGGGCAATTCATTCCACGTAGCTGGGACCTTGTATGCAAAATAACGTCTGTATGACTTCATTTTAATAGTGGGAATAATGAGAATAAGTATCTTGCTGGGGTGTACACATGGGCGAGTCAGATAGTTATTTTGGACTGGAGCCAGTCAACGAAATGTAGCACAGTGAACACATTTTGTGTTTGATTCTGGATTGAATAGGTAGCCAGTGTAGGGTACAGAGTAGGGGGATGGGGTGCTCGGTTCTTGGTACTCTAAGGATGATCTGAGCAGCTGTGTTTTGAACTTTTTGAAGTTTCTGTAGTAGATACCGATACCGAGATGAACCAGACAGAAGTGAATTACAATAGTCTAGTCTTGAGAGTATTCACAAACACACAAGTGTTTTAGTTACATCAACTGAAAGAAAACTGCAAATGGAGCTAATGCATCTCAGCTCCAGATATGCAGCCCTGCATATGTTCATGACATGTTGGTGTAATGAGAGAGTGCTGTCGAGAGTAACACCTCGGTTTCGTACTGACTGTGTGAATTGAATGGTGTTGCTGATACTTACTGTTTGAGGTAAAGGAGGTGAATGAGAAAGTCTTCATGTGGTGATCAGAATGTCTTCAGTTTTATCATCATTCATCTGCAGCTTGTTACATGTCATCCATGACTTCACATCGTAAATGCACCTCTCTAGCCCTTGGATAGTAGCATCAACTTATATTTGGGTGTCATCAGCGTACTATTGGTGATACACTGGATGACTATCTATGAGACTTGAGAGCGGCTGAGTGTACAGAATGAAGAGAACAGGTTCAAGTACAAAACCCTGTGGAACATCAAAACAAAAATCAACTGTGCTGGAATGATTTCCATTACAGACACAATTTGTGTCCTGTTGATTAAGTATGACTTGAACCATAGTAAGGCTGTATCGTGAATGCCAAATACATGCTGGCGATGGTGAAGTAATATATCATGGTATATTGTGTCAAATGCTGCAGACAAGTCAAGAAGGGTGAGGACTATAATCTTTTTACTATCCAAAGCAGAGAGATGGTCGTTAACTACTTTCAGAAGGGTAGTTTCGGTACTGTGGTGAGGGTGATATGCAGACTGTACATTGCTAAAAAGTCTATTTGAATTCAGATGAGATACAAGATGGGATAGAACAACTTTTTCTAAGATTTTTGACATGAATGGAAGGTTAGAAACTGGGTGGTAGTTCTCTAAATCATTATGGTCAAGCATCAGTTTCTTCAACAGAGGTTTTACATTGGCAGTTTTGAAAAATGATGGGAATTCCCCGGATGAGAGAGAATTATTAATAACATCGGTTAGTGAAGGCAATATTGAATCTAAGCACTCAAGCAGCTCTAAGCACTCAAGTAGCATTGATGTTGGAATTGGATCAAGTTCACATGACTTTGGGGCACTCTTCATCACGACTGTACATACTAAATCCATAGAGACAGGATCAAATGCTGTTAAAGGTTGCTGTTGAAATTCTGTATCACAACTGTATGGTGATGATGAGTCAATTGAAATTGTGTTGTCAGGCTTATCTCTAATGGTCTGTACTTTGTCCCGGAAGAAAGGTCGTTGGAAGTGGTGTACATTTGTTCCTTGACATTAGCTTGTTAGTAATCTCAAAGAGCTCTCTGCAGATTGAATTTTCAGTGATCTTAGTACTGTAGTAGGCTGATTTCGCTGCATGGACTATGTTTGTGACATTCTTCTTAGCAGCTACCTAGATTTGCTTATGAATAGTGAGGCTGGTGGAAAGCCAAAGCCTCTCAGCCTTACAGCGTTCTCTTTAAGCAGTGCAAAGCTGGTCCTAACAATACAATACAATGGAGAACACTTCTCAATGGATACTCTGCACTTGGTTGATGGGGCATGTTTGCCAAGCACTGAACACATGCAGTTATCAAGTTGTTCTGTTGTAGGAGGTAATAAAGTTGTTAGCTTTGCTTGGATGTCATGCATTATAATGGCATGAAAATCTAATCAAGTCATCTAAGTTTGCCTACAAACTTGCATGCCATATTTTATTTATCAAGATTAAATGATTATTGCAAAGTGGTGTAAAGAAGAATTTTGTCAAAAAGTTCAAGTCTAAAAAGTGCAAAAATATATTTTAAAAACTACAAAATTGCTATAATGGCCTGAAAATCAAATCAGGCCATCTACATATTAATACAAATATACATATCAAATTCTATTTGTATATCTCAGATAAGTTTTGTTTAAACATGATCACAAATTTTGTCAAAAAAGTCTGGTTTGGCTCAATACTGATTTTAGCTACATGTATCTTGCTTACAAGAAGCATGATAGATGATGATAGATGGAAGGATAACACCAATGGCTCTCTCCCTAAGCAGGGGATATAATAGTATAATAGTGTTATTCATTTATTTTCACAGGTAGCAATTTTCATAGTTTTTCAAAACCAGAACCCATGTGTACCTGATATCAACTACATGTACATATAACTGTCTTACATAACCTAACATTTGGCCATTTCACTAAGCAGGATTATGTAGTATTGTGAGAACACAACCTATATATCTCCTAAATGTTAGAGCATTCTGATTTTACCTATTTTACTATATACAGTTAAAAATCCTTTTAAAAAATAAAGACATAATTAAAATGTATAGTCTCTTTCTCATAATCAAAATTGTCTAAGATCTTAATAATATAAACCCATTTCTGATCAGAAACAGAGTCCCTAAAGTGTTGATAAGCTCAGCCAATCAGATGTAAAATCATCTCATTAATATGCATGGATTTTGCTCCTAACTTTACTCGTCCATGATCTTGGTAATTAAAGCCTATTTACCAAGTTTGATTAAAATTGGTTCAGAAATACAGCCTCTAGAGTGGTGACAATCACAGCCAATTGGATGCAAGATCACCTAATTAATATGCATGGATCTCCCCAACATCATCCAACTCATGCTAGATCTTGATCATATATGCATATATTCAATGTTTGATCAAAATCCAATCACAAATATGGCTTCAAGCTCAGACAATCAGATGCAAGATCACATCATTAATATCTACGCATCTCACTCAACTGAACTAGTACCAGATCCCGACATTATAAGCATATATTCCAAGCTGATCCAAATCGGATTAGAAATACGGCCTCCAGAGTGGTAACAAGCAGAGACAATCCAATGCAAGATCACCTCATTTGAATGTGTGGCTTTAGTTCTTTATTGAACTTGTCTAAGATCTTGCTGACATAAGCATATATTCCAAGTTTGATCAAAATGGGATAATAAATTTAGCCTTCAGAGTGGTAAATTGTAGTTTTTGGGGGGAGTGGGGGGTGGGTAAAAACTAATTTTAATTATGCAATACTTACCTGTTGCTATTGCATAGCTGGTATTTTTCTGGGAATAAAATATTCCCACTGCCTCACAAAATTTCATCCTCCCATTAGGGTGAACCTGAAGATTCCAGAACACTGGATTGCCCCTGTAGGACACCCCACACATATTGCCCATGCGTACTGCCACTCTTCATTCTTTTTTAGGGAGTAGCCTAACTTAGTGGGACATCAGTGCAGGGCACGAGGAGGGATTCTGGCAATAGCAACAGATAATATATTACATCATTAAAATTAGTTTTACCTCCCCCCACCAAAAAAAACACTTTTTAATATTAGTAATACCATACCTGTTGCTATTGTATAGCTGAATTAGTCAGTTTGGTGGGAGGATGATGATCCCACAACTTGCAAATAAAAAACAAACACAAAGAATACTCACCTTCATTGAAGAGCAGGAGACTACAGTGGGATGGAATTCGAATGGACTACTTTCTGAGCAACGATGACTGGACCTAGTGAGAAAATAACTTCGCTTTGTAGGACTAACGAGCAAAGGTAAAAGGAGGAGAAAGTAATGTGAGTGCCAAAATGCCGCTTTCATTACATCCTCCAAAGATGAATGAGTTAGATAGGCCCATGAGGCAGCAATGCCTCAAACCTCATGGGCTTTCATTTTCATGAAAGACAGGTCCCTATTGGTAAGGGACAAGTAACCTCTCTTGCTAGTTAATACAATCCACCTAGAAATGGTGGAAGCTGAAATATCAGCTGAACCTTTAATGGGGAGAAAAAGATGCTTCCTACTCTTCCTTCTCCCTTTAGAGTCTGCCAGGTAAAAACGTTGAGCCCTAACTGGACATAAAAGTCTATCCTGATCATCCCCAGCACAGATATGGCTGAGACTGGGGATCTCAATCGGGAGTGGAGCAACCAGTGGAAGCTGTTTTTTTTGCTAAAAAAACCTGGTTGGCAAAGGAGAGAAACTGACTTATAATTTCCATTGAACCTGATACGGCCCTGCTCTATGGATAGGGCATGAAGCTCACTCCTAAGGCTAGCAAGAAAACCATCTTGAGGGTAAGGTTCTCGAAGGAAGCCTCACCCAAAGGTTCATAGGGGGGTTTATTAAGAGACCACAAGACACAAGAAAGATTCCATTTAGACATTAGAAAGCGAGACACTGGTTGCAGTTCGAAATACCTGATCAGGTCTGCTAAGTGAGAATCTGTCCCAACTGACGGGCCTGTTGAAAATTTAATGGTGTTGGAAAGGGCTATTCGATAGCCTTAATAGTAGAAATGGAGCATTATTTCTCTTTGAAACAGAAGAGAAGAAAATCAGCCACTGCGCTCAGAGGGACAGCTAGGACTGACACGTTTTCTACTACATTAATCACCAGAAAATTCTCCAATTGGCATCATACACCTTAGATGTTGATCTTCTCCTGGACTGAATGATGCACTTGGTAACTTTGATTAAAAACTTTTCTTTGTGGGGAGATCATTTGAGATGAGCCAAGCATGAATGTGGATAATCTGTGGACTGTTGTGTAGGAGACAGCCCCTGTGCTGCAACAGGAGGTACCTCTTCTGAAATAAGGTCCTGGGATGGTCCACATGCAGATCGAGGTCATTAAACAATGATTACAGGAGCCACAGAGAGCCAATCAAAATGAGCTGAGCAGTTGAGTGCCCGACTTTGTGTAGGACCTGTAGGATCATCCTGAAAAGTGGGAAGGGATAAGCAAACAGACGAGTCTACTGCCCAGGCCCTCTAGTTGGGGACTGGTGAAACATAAAAGGGGAGCTTGTTGTTTAGCTTGGTGGCAAACAAGTCCACCAAAGGAGTTCCCCTAAGTTGGAATGGAGAGTCTGCTGTGGAATGGTGGAGTGACCATTCAGTGAGGACTATCTTCCCTTTCCTTGACAGGCTGTCTGCCAAAATATTCTTCTTGCTGTGAATGTGGCGAACTTGGAGGGTAATTCCTTCTGAAGTTACCCAGCGAAGGAGGTTCCAAACCTCCACGCAGAGAGAAGGTGCATGTGCACCTCCTTGTCTCCTGAGGTACAATACCACTAACATGTTGTCAGAGAAGACCATCATGCAGTGACCTCTTATTTGGTGGATGGACCACTGAATGCCTAAGAACACTGCCATCATTTCCAAATTGTTGATGTGGAGGGTAGATTCTTCCTGGGACCATTAACCCTGAAGAATCAGTCCTTCCAGCTCTAGATGTGTGCCCCACCCTGAATCAACGTCTGCTAACAGGTAAGAGTGGCATTTGTGTGTGTGTGTGTGTGTACACATAGGGACTCGGTCAGAAACATTTCTTTGTTAGAAATCATTTGAGATGAGCCATGCTAGAAAGTGGAGATTCTGTGGGCTGTTGCGTATGAGAGAGCCCCTGTGGTGTGAGAGGAGGTCCCTCCTCTGAGGTAAGGTCCTGGGATGGTCCACCAGCAGATTGAGAAGATTGTTGAACCATGATAGCTGGGGCCACAGACAGCCAATCAAAATGAGCTGAGCAGTTGAGTGCCTGACTTTGTGTAGGACCTGTGGAATCATCCTGAAAGGTGGGAAGGCATAAGCAAACAGACAATCCCACTTCCGGCTGAAAGTGTCCACTGCCCAGGCCCTCTAGTTGGGGACTGGGAAAATGTACAAAGGGGAGCTTGTTGTTTAGCTTGGTGGCAAACAAGTCCACCAAAGGAGTTCCCCAAAGCTGGAACAGGGAGTCTGCATGGAATGGTGGAGTGACCATTCAGCGAGGACTATCTTCCCTTTCCTTAACAGACTGACCGCCAAAATATTCTTCCTGCTGGGAATGTGGCAAACTTGGAGGAGAATTCCTTCTGATCTTGCCCAGTGAAGGAGGTTCCAAACCTCCATGCAGAGAGAAGGTGCATGTGTGCCTCCTTGTCTCCTGAGGTACACTGTCACTGACATATTGTCAGAGGAGACCATCATGCAGCAACCTCTTATTTGGTGGACGCACCCCTGAAGCCCTAAGAACACTGCCCTAATTTCCAAATTGTTGATGTGGAGGGTAGATTCTTCCCGAGACCATCAACCGTGACGAATCAGCCCTTCCAGTTTTAGATGAGTGCCCCACCTGTCAAGTGTGCCACAGACAATTCAGAGCACAAATTGGCCTGGTCAGCCACTCACATACTCACAGAAACCAAACCAGTTAGTGATGTCATGGTCATCTTCAAACTCGAAGGACGAACAACAACTTAGAGACATAATAAAGCACATCATTAACAATGCTTGGTCTATTTTAGAGATGGAATGAAGTGTATCGTGAAGAAATGCTAATGAGGTTTATTCTGTCCAATATATAATGCAACCGATTATTTTTATAATTTTCAAAATTATTAACATTCTGTGCAGTTTTATTTCATATTTGTATAAATACATTTTGTACATCCCAAAATATACATATTGTGCACAGAACACATAATCCCTGTAGTGTCAAGTACAAAAAGCACGAGTTCCAGCAAATCCAAATGCACTAGTGGCTTGCCTAATATATGTATATAGGTAAAAAAACACTTTATATGCATATCCATGCAAAGTAATGGTGATTAGAAATATACAGATTGGCATATTATGAAGAGATCTACAAGATATTATTAGTAGATTCTTTGTGGCCAGTAAATATAAGGAGACTATATTGGAATCCTAGACTTAACCATTTTTAAAGAATTCTTGCTGCAATATTTGTTTATGTAAATGGACAAAACCCAGAGGCAATCTTAGAGTGGGCTACAATCTTACATCTTGGACAGGATGAGGCTAAATATCATCACTTTACAGCTCTGTTCCAATAATTCGTAAATAGAAATATACTGGATGGTAGAAGTACTTGAATGGAAGTATGCAACATTATACACTCAGAAGTTCCAGACACTAAATTAATTATTTTCATTTAGTAATTATCTGATAATAATTATCTAAGAATATTTTGTTATGGCTAAATTTCTCCCTGGGGATCTTGAGTGGTCACTATTATGTGTAATCTTAAAATTTCCCCTGGGGGGTATTTAGTAATTATAGTTACTAAATTTCACATTTCTTAAATTATACCAATTTGTGTAATGTAAACTCCAAATTTGTACAACCTCCCCATCCCCACCCCTACCAAAACAACAACAACAAAAAAACATTTTCTTTGGAACATTCCCAAAAGAAACCCTTTTCATGGTCTATTAAGAGAAAATTTACTATATACTGAATTGATATAATTTAGGACACAAGGGAAATTTAGCATATATATATATATATATATATATATATATATATATATATATATATATATATATATATATACTGATACAAAAATTGATAACAGTGCAAATTCAAAATGGTTTCAAAACATTTCAAGCTAAACAAGCTCTTAGTCAGGGGAATAAACAGCTTACATTCACAAAACAAACACTAAAGACAAAATCTAAGAAAAATTCTGGACTCCTACATGTTGGAATCACTAGGGGGAATTTACAACAATAGATATAATAATAAAAAGTTGTGTAACAAAATTAATAATAAACGAGCAGGTTATTGTGTCTATCACATAGAGAACCAACATGTTTTGACCCAATTCCAGGTTGTGAACAAAGAACAGAAACACAGCATGATGAAAAATCAATGCCTTCCACAAGATTTGCTAAAGAAATTATATCCTGGTAGAGTTATTCATGGAGGTTCTAAAGGAAAGATGTGAAGAGAATTGTGCAGCGGGGTAATGGACAAGAACTATAATAATAATAATAATAATAATAATAATAATAATAAAATTAATAATAATGACAATAAAATAATAAAAAAATAATACATGTAATTACTTGGGTAAATATTATCGCAAAAACTGCATACAGGTGAAAAACTGATGACTGGATGTAATTTTGACTGCAATGGGAAGGTTAGATTTTTTCATTTAGTCCAAAATCCCCATGAGTTTTCAATTGCAGTATCCAGTATAGTTCCTTACGTGTGCGTTCTATGTCGGTCCACCTCCCGTTTGATTCAATTGGTAGCATCTCGAGGATTCAACTGAATATCTGTCGAGTTATAGTGGTTGTCGACTTTCGTGTTGATATATATACATGTATATAATCGCTAAATATTCCCTGAGGAAAACTTAGCGATTACCTATATACATGTAGTATGTCTTGTATCCATTATGGAATTTTACTGTGTATGAAAGGGGAAGTCATGGGAAAAGGGTTTCTTTCAAGAATAATCCAAGGCAAAAGTGGGGCTCTTGTTTTTGGTGGTTGGAGTCTAAAAATTCATAGTTTTAACATGAACTTGCACAATTTAAGATGTGGTAAAAATATAGCAACTGTATCACTAAATAGAGGACAATTTAGTGATCATCTGGAATACAGTGTGTAACTTTTACTGCACTGCTACTTCATACATTGCACAAAATCTTGTATTCATGCACAAACTTGCAATTGTCATTTCACTGATGAATGAGAGAATGTAAAGACATGGGTTAAAGGGTAGATAAGGAAGATTTATCATGTATCATGACCTGGACAATCTCATTTGTCTGCATGTCACTTCCAATTACATGTAATTTGTTTCAGGTAATGAAAAGGTAACATAAAGTGTCCATGTGATCATGATTTACAGTGAATTAATAACCCACCCTCAGTCGATGATTGAAAGAAATTTAGAGATACATGTATTGCCATACAAGTATAGTAATAATAATAATAATAAATTTATTTTGGTAAGATCAGCCATATAACAAGTAGGAATACATTCATACATATAACAATTAAATAATATTGACACAGTACATTATACAAGCATAATAAACGCTTGTAATACAGATATACATACATACATTAAAAAAAATAAAAATAAATAAAACAAGTGATCCACCAAGGATGACCGATAAAAGTTTACAAAACTTTTTTCCAATGGGGTCCTGCGGGATCAAGATTTTGGGGCAGGGTATATATTCCAAATTAAAATTATATAATTGACTCAGCTAAGAGATTACAATCACGTGTTACAAATTTAAAAGCTGATTTCAGAATTAAAAAGTATCACTAAAATACATTTCATTCAAGTAAAATATCACTGAACTCTGTTCTCTTGATTTGCTTTGTTTTAAAAGGTATGACTTAACAGCCGGTTTGAAAGTATCTATATTTGAAAAGGTTTTTGATACAATTTGGTAACAGGTTCTAGTCATTTATGGTGTTATAGAAGAAAGTCATTGAGGCTACTCTACTAACACGTGGTTGGACATATTTAATTTACCGCTCCTAGTGGCAAAATGGGTGATGATCACTAATTTTTAAAAATCTTTGTCTCATATATGATGGACTTTTCTCATAAAAATTTTTATGAGCATGATTTAGTCTCAACTGTTTTACTTTATCATCCTCCACTTTTAGCATTCCTACACTTTCAAGCTCATAATATCTGATGCTGGGTTCAAGGTTATTTATAAATCTTACAGTTTTATTCTGTGCTATTAGGAATTTGTTTTTGAGATTTTTTACCAATTCCTGCATACCATGAAAAACATGAGTAGCTGAAATTCCACTGTATTCTAGCAGAGCATAATGTGTTTCTAGTATTCAGTGATACAAATTGACTCTGTCTAATAATAAACTTTAACCTACATGTAGCATTTACTTGTTAATTATACTATTGACTATGCATTTGCCCAAAATTAAGTTATCTATATGGAGACCTAAATATTTAATACACTTTTCAGAATTGATTATGTGGCCATTACAGGTTACCTTGAATTCTCTGATTTTATTTTTTGTTTCGAACCAACTAAGATGCATTCTGTCTTACCCAAATTTAGTGATAGTTTGTTGTCAGTGAGCCAAAGATTGCAGGATTATAGTTCTTTCCCAAGCTTTTTTAAAATGTAATCAGGATTCTGATGTGAAAACATGATACTGTAGCACTGTCATCTGCATATAATAAAAGTTTACAATTCATGCCTATGCTAGTTACCATATCATTCACATAATATAAAAACAGAACAGGTCCTAAAATACTACCTTGAGGTACACCACATGATATTGTTGAAGGTCTGGATTCTGTATTGTTAACACTGACAATCTGTTGTCTATTTCTGAGATATGATTCAAACTATTTAACAGACTAACTCCTAACCTTACCAATTTATTACACAATATTTCATGATTCACTGTCGAAAGCTTTTTGTTAAGTCAAGCATCATCATTTCAGTGTAGAAACCTTTTGACGTTTGTACCTTAATATGATCAAAAAGATGTATCAATAGAGGACAATCCCCTAAAACCTGACTGTAGTTCATAAAGTAAGTTATTCTTAGTTAAAAAGTTATTATAGTTATAATATTAGCATTATCGTTTGATCTGAAACTGTAACTGAGTGACTTTAACTGTTGCCATAGTTTCTTTGGGTTGTTTTTATTCTCTTCAACTTTGTTACAAAATAATTAGATTTTGCCATTCAAACTTCTCTATGCACTTGATTTCTAACTTTGCAAAAATGTCTATACACAGCAGCATTGATTTTATCCATCCTATAAATATTCAATAACTGACTCCTATATTTTATTTTTTTCCAAAATTTCAGTAGATATCCATGGTTCTGTTGTTTGTTTTTATCTAACTTCTTTAATTGGCACGATCTTGTTGAGAACTGTTGTAAAACACATCTTTAAATTTAATCCATGCAGCATTAACATCCTCAAAGCTAATTAATCTGTAACAATTTTGTAATAAACCCTTTTTTACTGTAGCTCTTCAAAGTTCTGATTTTTACTGTGTTCTGTTTCCTAATTTGTCCTTTAACTATTTTCGTAGTTCAGAAGGTAAGAAAGTGATCACTAATGCCTATAGGAATTGTCCCTTGTAAGGGTGCAAATTTCTGTCAATGTATTCGGTACAGCACAGCAGAGACTGTAGAGCACATTAGTTTTGGCAAAGAACAATTAATTAGATTTATGAGGGAAAATACCGTATTAAATTGCTAGACTGCGATGGTTTTAATGTCCCTGTTGGGGGGTGAAATTGATTCTTAATTAAGCCTTCATTGTAGCCCTAATGGTATGAAGGTTATTTGGAGGTCTAGAGATCAAAAATGTCAAAGTTGACAGTTTGCAGGACTAGATATGAAGCAAGTAGAAGTTGCATTATCTTTTGAAATTCTCCAGAATCAGTTATTTGAAAATCTAGAGGGTTACGCTGACTGAATTTGTCTTGTATTTATAAAAGGCAGTAGATATATTTAATCCTGATTAGCTACGCTAAATAAGGGGCATGTTTCCCACACGAAATTTCATGGTTTTAATATGCTCCATTGCAAAATATAATCAGTCTAAGTTTTTCTGCAAGAGAAAATATATCTTGACTCCGAGATAGAATTTAAGAGAAATTCTCTCGTATAAACAATCATTCAAGGAACAGATGTCTGGATGTTGACAGACAATTCTGGCAAGCGAGTCTTGAAAGCACAAGGTATTTTCACCAATCTCGTGTAATTCGTTGATACCAATATAATTATTTGCATGAATTTATTTGTTTAAATTCGTAGATCAATTTTCTTGATATGAGTATAACTACTTGTTTGAGTTCATTTGTCTGAATTCGTACAATAGTCTACTTTATATGAGTTTGACGAATTGCTTGAATTTATCATCTTGATTGTTATAGGAATCATGTATTCTAAGAATTCATGCACTACTTTATTTGATACAAGCTGTCTTAGATGATTTCATGTATGATAAAGACTTGACTGAGTATTCACTGGAATTAATGTAGTTAAGCCATGAAGTGAATTTCATTGATTCATTTGTATAATTAAGACGCGAACTGAAACTGTTATGTCTCATGTGTTGTTAGATTGAGTCAGTGATGAAATAGCCGTTAGAAATACATTAATCTTCTGAAACTAGGTTTGTTTATGGTCTGCCAGGTTTGGCCTGACCAGATAGCCTTTGGTATCTGTTTGAATTCCGATACAACGATATCTGACATAACGAGAGTGGAGTAAGGTTCTATTCCCAGTAGGATATTTGACGGAATATTTAGGTTGCTTCTCTGTTTATTTTGAAAGGGGATATAGCTCCATACACCTATCCACCTACCTACCTACCTACCCACACAAAGTTTGAGGGCCGAAGGAGGCGAGATAAGAGAGCGTGAGAAGGAAAAGAAGAAAAACAAGATGAGAACATCAATCTTGACTGGACAGCAGCATCGAAGTTGGAGTTACCGGCTTATCGCAGGTTATGCCGTTGTACAGGGCAATGACTTCGATTGTTCACTTGATTCTATGATGCACTAATTCTATCGTTTTAAACAGATCGGCTATTTATATAAGTATATTTGTGTTTTAAATTCGGTAAATGATTTATTTAAAAAAGAAGTGTATCTTCCTAATGTAATGTATTATCCCAGTTTGTTTTATGTAATTGATTAAATTGTTATGTTTCATGTACGGGGGCTTGTGTTATTCTGTTCTATATATCTGCTCAGATCTCTATTTATTCCATCTATAAATTTCATAATTTATTTTATTACCACACAAAGTAATTTATTTTATTTTACCACACAAAGACTTTCTCATTCACATCCTTTACCTCAAACAATAAATATCAGCAATACCAATATTAAATTCACACAGTCAGTATGAAACCTAGGTGTTGCTCTAGACAGTACACTCTCATTGCACCAATATGTCATCAACATATGCAAGGCTGTATACCTTGAGCTGAGACCGAATCAGCTCCATTCACAATTATCTTTCAGTTGATGCCACTAAAACATTTGTGTGTTCCTTAGTACTTTCAAGACTGGACTATTGTAACTCAATTCTATCTGGTTCATCTCAGTATCTACTCCAGAAACTTCAAAAAGTTCAAAACACAGCTGCTCGGATCATTCTTAGAGTACCACGAACAGAGCACACCTCTCCCCTGCTCTGTATCCTACACTGGCTACCCATTCGATCCAGAATCAAACACAAAATTTGTTCTCTGTGCTACGTTTCACTGACTGGCACCAGTCCAACATACCTATCTCACCTCACCCATGTGTACACACCAGCAAGATACTTACGCTCCTCTTCCGACACCCGTATTCTCATTATTCCCACTACCAAAATGAAGTCATACGGACAACGTTCTTTTGCATACCAGGGCCCAGCAACGTGGAACGAATTGCCAACTGAACTTAGACACAAAGACACAGTGATCTCATTCAAGAGTGCTCTTAAAACTCACCTTTTTCGACTCCAAGAATAGACCTAAAGACTTAATGTTTTCTTACCTTAACTATTTTCAGCATGTTTTTGTTTTCTAATTTCATGGTGTTTGTTTTTTCTTTCTTTTCGTAATCATATCATTATATATGTTTGTTTAGGTGATTATATAATGTTGTAAAGCGCTTAGAGCTTCTAAAGATTAGGCGCTATACAAAGTCCTCATTATTATTATTATTATTATTATTTACTCGATCCAGGCAATAACACCGAGGTCGATGATCCTCTAGATAACGATAACCAACCAAATAAAGCAGACACCTTGTAAGAAGGGAGTCCGTCACATCCCTCATTGACAAATTTTTCTGAGTTATTACATAAAATATGATCTAATAATGTTGAATTTGATCTGGTAACACTTGTAAAATCCTTCATAATTTGACTTAATCCAAACATTTGCATATATAAACTGCAGTGACTCAGTGGTTAGCATGCCAGACTCACGAACAAAAGAATGCTATTTCAAATCCTACCACTGAACCAAACTGCGTTGGCCACTGTGGTGTGTCCTTAGGCAATTCACTTTACTTCAATTGCCTAGGCACTAAATAATCTACTTGTGTTGCTGTGCTGTAAAGCACCAAACCAAACCGAACATTTTTATTATATTTACATATATTTTACATTGTATTCAAATAACAAATACTGAAGCCACCAAAAATGAGGAGTTCAAAATCTGAACAAATTTTTACTAAGGTTTCTTCAAATTGGTCAAGGAAATCATTCTACTTTGGTGGTCTATAACAAGTACCAATAATTATAGGTTTACATTTGGGTAATAAAAAGTAAAATCAAAGAGCTTCCAAGTCCTCAAGTTGCAAATCTGGTCTAGTAGAAAAAGCTACTTGTATTCTGTACCTGTATATCATTTCTTACATATGTACAAACACCACCACCACATCCGTTCCTATCTTTTCTAATGACACATTAGTTTGCAATTCTAATTTCATTATCAGTGACAGAGTCATCAATCCATGTCTCAGTTAAGGTTAGAACTGTAGTGTTGGATTTTGCAGCAAGAGTTCCTCATTGTGATAGTTCTGGTAGAAGTGATCTAGCACTGACATGTATAAAATGTAAAATGTAAACCTTTCTGCTTGAAACACTGTATATTTTGTGAAGCTGCCATGGTTGGTATGGGGGTTTGGTGTATCACTATAGGAATCTTGTAGATCATCATTGTAGAAAAGTAGGAATCGAGTTGAACATTCATTACAGTAATATGAAAAATCTGATTGGTCAGAGACAAGTTTATCGTATTGGGTGTTTGTTAGTTATTAAGCTCATTTTATATGAGTCCTTTGGTCACATAGGTTACAACTTGCTGCTTGTGAATTTAGAGTGCCTTCCATTTTGAGGACCAGGGTTAGATGTACATACAAAAATAGTTTATGCTTCTTTTCAGTAATCCGATAAATCAGCCCCCCAAATCTGTGTTGATACTGATGGGCGATTTGTGGGTCTGAATTCACCTATTCATAAAATAAAATAATTGTTTGCAGACAATTTTGTCCGCAACACATCGGTGTACATTTTAGACACTTACCAGTATTTATCTCATCTCTTGAGCAACCATCAGTTGAAGAGTCCTTTTGGTGATATGTACAGATTATTTCAGGATCAAATCATATGTTTGATGACTTGTAAATCCACGTGGAATAAGACAATCATATGTCCTGTGGCCATTTTGAATTTTGTGGCTACATACAGCTGTTACCAAATACATATAAGTGTCTAAACTGTACGCTGGTGTGTTCCGGACAGATTTGTATGCAGCAAAATTGCAAATTTTAATAAACAGGTGACATCAAACCCACAAATCGTCCATCAGTATAAACACAGATTTGGGGGAGATGATTTATCAGACTACTTTTACAGTAGAATCTGGCCCGCGTTTGAGGACTATTTTGCTGTTTACTTTGGTCGATCCATCTCCCGTCAGAATCGCTCGTGCATGATACTAGGTCAACAAAGCATTTAAACGTGGAAATGGCCTTTGTGTCACATGTGGTAATGTCTAAAATAAATATGGATAAAACTCCGTTGCCTCAAAATAGCTTGACTATTAAAATATCCATTCGTATTATGTTTAAAACTCATTAAAATAAAAGAAAATGACAGAGTTACTAGAACTGTGACCCTGAATTTGAATGATCTGAGTTTATTTGAAAATGTTGGTACACCTAGTGGAAAAGACTGAGTCATTCACCACACTGAATTAGCGGTCCTGGTAAGGGTGACAAGAAACGATCGCTGATTACGTGACTGATGAAAAACAAGCCTAGGCTAATAGCCGCATATAACGGTACATAGTCACGCACGTTGCGCACACATGTCACATACAGAAATAAAAACATTATCATACATCTTATAGCAAATAACAACGTGTATTTTATAATTAAAACATGTACCTTAAGTTCTATTTTCTTCAATTATTAAATCTCCCTCTCTTGCATTATGCTGATTGGTGTGAAAATATTTACACAATAAATTCAGTCTTCGCTCTTTGTATGTAAATATATATTTGTTGCCATTGGTCCGAAGTACACTTCCGGCTTTAAATATCTACATTTTCCGGTTAACAATTATTTAGATAATTTATTTGAAATGTTTATTAAATATTGAAGCATTTGCCTTACAAACACCATATACATTATATAATAGGTGAATTTGTAGATAAAATTTCGGTAAATCTTTCAAAACATTGGGAACTATATCTTAAATGTACATGAACTTATTTATCCGCCTGTTGGAGGATAGGACAGAATCGCCATTCTCCATTGCAGGTACCCCTCTCGAAGGAAATGATTTTGTCAACAAAAGCACATGGTTACTTGCCGTCAAATTGTCGGTCACTGCATCCAATCCATAATAGTAACCTAATCTTTCACATGTATACGACAGATTTATTCATACTTCGTTTCATGTAATGGCTTCATCCACCACTGAATTTTTTTTTTTTAGTAATACTAACCTCCAACAAAACTCGCTTTGTCACACGTTTCCAACGCCATCCAGACTCGAAATACTTGTGTGAATCATATGCAAATGCCGTGAACATTAGATAATCATAAAGCAGATAGTTAAGCAATCATTAGTAATGGTAAATAAACTTAGTAAGGCAGCAGCATGCAAGGAGTGAAAGACACTTAATAAGGACTTGGAGTTTAGAATGTACAAAGTGCAAGATACAATTTAAATCGGAAAGTCCTTTAAAGACATTGGATAAAGCTATGAACGCACATATACCAACAAAGATACAATTTAAATCGGAAAGTCCTTTAAAGACATTGGATAAAGTTATGAATGCACAACAAAGAAAATACCAGTAATACGCTTGAATTCTCTTCTGAAATACTTGCAGTCGCATGAGAAGGTTCCGTTCTTGGCCGCATCCTGTTTCTGCTTGATTGATGTATGAATGACCTACCTGAAAACAGTCATTTAAGTTCAAACATTATTTGCAGATGATACAGCCTTATACTATACTGTTGGTACTGTAACAAACTCCAACAAGACCTTGCTATTCTTGAAAAAAAAGAGATCAGGGGTAGAAAAAATTTGAAAATCCAAGGTTGTCCCCTTTGAAACACTGGTTGCCCAGCAGATTTTTCTGGTTACCAGATAAATTACTGTATTGCTGTAATCAACATTTTTCACCAATTTTTGTCATATATGTTGTTAGTCCTATTTGCACACAATACTTGTAATTCACCATCAGTCCTACTAATGGAAAGTGTCGCAAGTTTACACACATATGTAATCTATTTGAGATCAACAAATAAAAGATAATTGAACAGTTTCCTTATTTTGATGGTATCTTGTTGTCCATGAGCTTTCTAGTAGTTGGCAACCCTTGACCAGAAACTGGTCCATATTTTATGTTTATCGGTGTTTACATCATTATGATTCATGTTATCGTTAATCCAATGCTATAAATCCTATGTCTAAACTGTCAGGGAGCTGTTAACTTTCCATATGGGATTTTGATTGGTTTTGGTTATTTAAATTTGCCACAAAGGCAACAGAACTGTCACATGCTCAACAGTGAATACCCATTTCTTCAACAGCTCAGTGAGAAAGCATAATATACTATAAGATAGGTGTTCAGTGTGTAAAGACAGAGATAAACAAAAAATCTACCATATGTTGGTGTTTTGACAAATGACAAACATTTGTGAGTCTTCTTTCTTTAAGGGTTCTCCCTGAGGGGCTGATAGTATGGACTGTGATAATATAATCAGTTAATGAGTAGCAGATACATGTGGATTAGTTTGGCCTCTTACCAATGGCAATCACCCAACACTCCACTATGGAATATTATGGAGATAATTTGGGCACTCTGTTGTTGGTACCCATAGGGACAATTCAGTGATCAAATATTTGGAAAATATACAAAATTCCATTATAATCTTTAATGCATTCATTTTTTAAATCATTTTTGGGTTGCCCAACTGGGCTTTCACATTGGAAAAATTGGTTGCCCAGCATTAATTTTTAGTTGTCCGGGCAGTGGATCTTCAGCCCCTGTAGATATTGGGGGAAATGGATCTCAGCCCAAGTAAATGCCAAATCTTACATATATCTAAAACCACACAATTTGACATATATATATATACTTTACATGGTGAGAAATTATCAGCACTGTGGATCATGCTAAATAACTTGGTGTAGATATCAGTAACACTTGAACTGGAACCGCCATAACTCAAAAATAACAAACAGTTCCAATGGAACTTGCAGCTTTCTTCAAAGAAACATCAAAGTCAAACATGAAGGAATACACAAAACTGCTTAAAAAGTCCAGTTAGACTTGAATATGCCTCCACCGTCTGGAGCCCACACTCAAATTTGAAAAATAACGAAAATAGGGCAGGTTACAAACTGTGTGGATGTGACACAATCCGTAAAGACCTCATGACTAAAAATAGCTTGAGTTGGCAGTGCCTTAAATCCTACGGACAAACTTTGTAACATGGTGGCTCAGTTTCAGTATGTAGAGTTAACTGAAGACGATGTTCCCGAAGCTAAGGTTACAATGTCGTCTCCTGACAAGTGGAAATTGAATTAAATTTATATTCTTTATTTCATTAATTTAGGCTACCATCCTGTAATACATACAAAAAGGTCACCATATTGCAGCTCAGAACACTTCTTATAGTATAACTGTCAGACATTAAGTACAGGTTTTTGTCTAGATAATAAGTGGTATATAAACTGTGGACTTTGAAATGAAATCAAGCTATAGACAGTTTCTAAAGATGGACGGGCACACCAACTTTTATCTTAATATTTGTTTCTCTAATATCTTGGTAAATTTTGTTTTAAAAAATGCAGTGTTCTTCATGAACTAACAGTAAATTATTTTTGGAACAGAAGTTACAGAAAAGTCTCTGAAGCAATGTCACCTTCATATCAACCTTGCCTCGATATTAAGTTTATGACTAGAACTGCTAATTATAGAAAAGTCCAGAGGAATGTAAAAAGGTATTCCTCTGCATAGATATTTCTCAACATTCTGTAATGACTTGTATTCTTTATTGTACATGAATTTTGTTGACTGATTTACCTCTTCATGCCAATTTTGACTCGTGCAATCTTTTTAATATCTGAAAAAGTTCATGCATGAAAAATTTTAAATCGCACATATTTGTTTGCTTAATAAAAATTCAAGTAATCTTCAGAAATTCCTCTACCATGGCTGTATCAATTTCATTATAACTATGTGCCTTAAGATTTTTCTTACTTTTTTTTTCTTCTTCTAGATACTTCATTTTGAGATTGCCATTAAGAATCAAATTCATTTAATATTCGATTTCACCAGTCAGTCTTAAAAGGAATGCAAAATGAAATGGACAAACAGACAGAGGTAGGTGCATATAAAATGAATGAAAGAAAAAAGAAATGAACAAATGAACAATAAATGAATGTAAGAAAAGATAGACAAATAGGAGAATTGCAGAATATATGAATTTACACACGAATGAGAATTAACAAGAGAATAATAAAGGACCATAACATTTTGCAAAACAATCATTATAAATTTACTGAAACCAGGAATGGAAATACAAAATACAAATTACGACAATGAATGGAGGATACTATTGAATGGGGGTTTTATTTGCTGTTTTTAGTAGACCAAACAATAACAATTATCTTCTTTGCCGATAAATCACTAATCTCCCCAAATTAGAGGACTCATAGACTTTAAAACAAGTCATTATTTGTTTTATCTACTAAATCTGGTTAATATTTTATCTTTGAGTTATTTTGTACACATTGATATGAGCAGTGTTATTTTGTACACATTAAAATGAGCAGATGAACATAGTTCACAGAGTATAAGATATAGTTCAGTGTAAGCATCACATTGTATACATCCAATTTAGTTCTGTTTGTTCGAAATCAATATGGCAGTGCACACCAGCTCTTGTGGGTAAATTATATTAAATTATATTTATAGCAAAAAGGTGAATTAGTAACCTGCCCTATTGAAAAAACTTGGAGCAGCTCGATGGGTCAAAAATAACTGCTTGCAAACTAGTAGTATAACTGATATGCAAACAAATCAGGTTGGAGATCCCTTCGAGTTGGACGCTCAGATGCTCAATTGGTGATATTCTACAAAGTCAAACACAAACTCGTGGACAGACCAGAATGACCAGACACATACTTTCATTTATCCAGATTCAGGCAACAGTCAGTTATTATGACTACTCCAGCCATTGTTAAGTGGAACAAGCTCCCACAAAAAATTGCTGTCTTGCCTGAATTATCTTCCTTTAGATCAATAGTTTCTGCAGTCTATCATTTTATACCCTAAAAGCCATTGTTTTACTTGTTTTTGTTCTAGTCTCTTAATTCTTCACTAATTTTAACATTTAAGACTGTCATACTTTTGCCTTAATTATTAGGCTTTTACTCTTTCTTACTACCGGTAACATGCACAGACATGCAACTGCACATAATCCTTGATAGGGGGTGCTGCAGTATGGATAGATAGATAGATGGAAGACCTGGATAACAAGAGAATAAAAAATATAATCGATGAAAAACATAAACTATGCAATAAAGCAAAAAAGATTGGTTTATATACAGACTGGAAAGCTTTCAAGGAATCAAGAAAAGAAGCAAATTTGGATATAGAGGGGGAACATCAGAAACATGCACACATTCTATTTGGAATGGAAACCAACTTGGAAGAAGGAAGGAAATCCAGAGACGGATGTTGGGTATCTACACTTAATGAGAATAATAAAATGTTGGACAGCAGTAAGGACAAAGCAGAAGCTTAAACAGACAGTTTGAATGTGTATTTACACAGGAAGACTTGAGAATATGCCTCACCTTGAGTCCACACATATCTCAACATCACAACACCAGGTATTGCCCAACTACTGAGAAACCTGAATGTTGTCAAGGCAAGAGGACCTGATAACATACCTTGCAAGATAATTAAAGAAATAAGACGAAATTGCCCAATATTTACAACTGATCTTTGCAAAATCATTAGCAGATAAATAAGTTCTGAAAGACAGACTGACTGCAAATATCGCAGCCACTCACAAAAAGGAGGACAAGAGTCAAGCAGTCCATTATCATCTCGTTTCCTTGACATTATTACCATGCAAAGTTTATGAGTGTATAGTATTATATTTAGGCACATCATAAAACACTTGGAGAAGTACTACATACTGTTAGATTATCAACATGGCTTCTGTAAAGTTAGATCCTGCGAGTCATGGCTTATCACTACCATTGAAGATATTGCCAAAAAGATTAATAGCAAACAGCAAACTGACTGTTTAGTCCTCAACTTTTTCAAAGACCATAGACACCGTTCCCCACCATAGATTATGCTGATGTTGGAAAACTATGGATTACATGGAAATATATTAGGGATTAAGACATGACTTATAAATTGAGAACAGCTTGTTACGTTTGATGATGAATTCTCCAGCAAAGTGACAGTAAGGTCAGGAGTCCCCCAAGGAACAGTCTTGAGACCCCTGATGTTTCTCTTGTACATTAATGACATAGGAGATCAGATCTCATCGAAGTTGCAGCTGTTCGCAGATGACAGCTTGCTATATCTTGTCATTTCCACTACGGACAATTGCAAGAGGATACAAGCAGACATTACTATCTTGGAGTGCTGGTCAGAAAAACGGCAGAGTTGTTTCAATCCATCAAAGTGTTACATTATGAGGATCACAAACAAGGCAAATAGGTCCCTAGCTCTCCTCTGATGTAATAACTGTAGATGCCCTTAATGTGTCAAGAAATAGGCATATCTTGCACTTGTCAGACCCACCCTTGAATATTCCAGCTATGTCTGGGATCCACACCATAATTATTAGAATAAAATATTAGAGATGGTCCAATAATGATCAGCAAGGTTTTTCAAGGGCCACTATATTGTCCATGAGAAAGTTGCAGTAAAAATACCAACATGTGTCAGAAAACCCACAACCCTGTCATGGCAATACCATTCCAACTGCTACAGTCAGATAAGCAACAGGGTAGATCAATATAAGTGTAGCTTTTTCCATAGAACTATCAGGGATTGGAACAGTCGACTGATTGATATCGTAGAAATGGAAGATGGTGAGGCTATCAAGAAAGGTCTCACAAACCATCTCAGGGAGTACTAGACAGAGACGTAATGGAAATCTTTTTTATGATGACCTGTATATTGATTTTTAACTGAGCATTTGGGCAACTTTACCTACAAATTGCTACTTGCAAGATGGACTGAAGAATGTAGAAATCGGGTGCCACAATATTTAATGAAGGAGAATAATGAACTCATACTTGGCCATTTGTACTACTTTTTTCATGATGTGACTTTTTCAAGACGTACAAGATACAAGAAAATTTATTTAAAGGCCATTGCCACACAATAAAAGTCAGATTATGCCATCTGGTCACATTCTCGTGCAGTCTGCTGTCGAGTTAACATTGCTATTCACCATCTGTTATGTTGTTTGAAGAAATATCGATAGTTGCAACTGGAGAAATGTCAAGGCAATTCACATGTGGCTTGCAATATTGGTTAGTAGTACCTAAAATCATCGATAAGCAGTTATTAATTGAGAGTAGTTCATATGTCAGTTAGTATAAATTACTGAATACAATATGATTAAGTAACTAACAATGGGCTTTTCACATCTTATTTTATTTGCATATTAATGAGATAACCCCAGGTTGGTCACAGATCTAGGTTTTTAGTGTTAGTAGTCTGGGTAACATAAAAACAACACAAACTCTTGACTGGGACTAGAATCACACATCTAGGTAGTCAAGATATTTTACAGACACAACATTAAACAAGTATGACAGTATTGAAATAGCAAGACAGGCATACGGAAATTAATATTACATATTTAAGGTAAGAAGTGTGGCAAATTAAGTGGCAAATATAGATTTTTTTTGTCATTTGATGAAATGGTACTTGAAAGATTTATTCTTTCAGTTCCAGCAAATTTAGATTCAATGGAACCAATTTTTTTAAGCTACTAGATTGAAAAGATTTAACTAGCAATAAAATATAATTTCTCATAAAGTGCACCACCATGTGACTGCAACTGGAAGCAATTTGTGGTGCTGGTAGTGGACAGGTGAGGGCATGCCATGAGGTATGGTTGAGTATGGTATCTTGTGGCCATGATTACCTGTTTCCAATAATTATGAAATCAATTACTCTTAACTCAGAGTTAGTACTGAGTGAAACTAGCATACACCAGTTACTCCCAGTACCGATAATTTTTACAACACGTATAATTATGTACCTGTTTTAAACGTTTGTTGGCTGGTATTGCTCTTGTGCAAAAAATGGCGAAAATAAAATAAAAGAGCATGAATGTTGTTGCAACACATACAAGAAAAGTCTTGGTTTGTAATGTTTCACAGAGAGATCACTGAAAGTATTTACTGAAATATATATTACAGCATATGGTGTGGAAATAGCACTGTATATTTGTGTATTTGCAGAATTTCTGTATGATATTTAGCAGCATACCAGAAATGCTGAAACACACTTACTATTCCCTGGAATGAACAAACACTTTATATATTAACTATAGTGTTTCCCCCGGGTCATTTTACGATGTTCTTTCACAGCACCAGGCCATTTTTTTTATTGCACCATGATGTTCTTTACATGGTGCCAGGCCTTTTTTCCCCCAACAACTTGCCCTTTTTTCATTAGCAAAATGAACCTTATTGTTTCTCACGAACATAACCAGTCACTTGTGTGCTCCATTTAATTTCAAGATTTGTTAGTATTGTAAGTTACAAAATACCTGTGCCCAAAGGCAAGATTATTCATTGGGTAGCAGATCACTGCTGATTCACACCATCCATTGATGCATAAAGGAGGTCTTTCATTTATTAAAACTGAACTGTTTGCGACAGTGCATCCACTCACTTGACAATGTTTTGACACAGTTGAGTAGATATGATCAAAGGGATTGTATTTTCCAACATGAATTGTCTTTGCAACCAATGGCTAGGTATGGTCAGTTTTGTTTATTCGAAATGACATTGACTATTGTCCACCTATCTGAGAATATACAATAATTAATGTGGGATAGCAATATATTGATTCAGAGCCTATCAGAAAGACTTAGTTTTTCAGATTGTTCTGACAGGTTTTTGATAGTTGTCATTTATTAATTTAATGACATTAATGTAGTTTATTGCTCCAAAGTAGAGTTGAAAATTGAATAGGAAATATCTACTGCCATTTTAGCAGTACTACTCCATTCTCAAAAGGACAAAATTTTGACGGGTAATCTAGATCGTACTGACTGGTTATAGTATTCTTTTTGCAAGGTACATCTAATTGAACTTGAAAAAGCACAGATCCTGCCCATCGATAAATTAAATTATAGTTCATCCAAGGAATTTAAAGGATGCATGATAGAATAAGAAGAAATATCAAGCCTAGTAAAATTAGCACATTTCTTGTGTCACATATTCACAGTAATCAATGATTATTATTACTACTGGTAAGATTTGTGCATGCAACTAACCATGCATTCTTTTTCTTTTCAAAGAATTACTGCCACATATATCTTTTGCTATGGAAATATGGGGAAAAAAAGAGAAAATCAATGCAGAGAAAGGCTGTATCAAGAATTTTACTCCTACAACTTTCTGGGTGGAATAAATACAAAACATTTGATTTTTAGAACTTTGCAAGTCAGCTATCCCCATAATTTCCTAATTTAACAATAATAATAATAATAATATGGTGATGATGATGATAATACAAATAACAACAACAAGTCATGATGAAATAAAGCACCCTTTAGATAGATAAGGGTTTAAAGTGCCCTTTTGGGAGGATAATTATCATGCCCGTTTTAGCTCCTGGTAGAAACACTATAATAGCTCTGCTGTTGTACATTAAACATTGACAAAACTGTTGTGAATTTTTAATGACTTAGTGCAGAGCTCTCTCTGTAGCCATTTGGTACTGGCAGTCCTGGACCTTCAGCCTTCAGAAAATGGGGGTCCAGATGAGAAGACTGGGAGTCTGTAAGTTGACATAAAATCATTACATTAGAGGTAAATTGGTACAACTTGAATAGAGTAAATCTTATTGACTATAAGAATTACAATCTGAGAGCTTTGTTGTGTGTATATGTGTAAACATGTGTTAGAGATATAGAATGCTTTTTTCTGCACTCTGATGCAAGACCAACTGGGCATTGTAATGTCAGAATTATTGTGGCAGATTGGGCTCATTATCTGCATTGTGTAGTGGAGCAAATGGAAATGGTATGTACTGAAATAGCCATAAGTATAAAAGACACACCTTCAAAAAATGTAATTGTTGCTAACTCCATGAAAATATGTCTCAAGTTTTAGTGATTATCCAATAAGAAATCCTGAACATGGAAACAAATATGTATATTTCATGAGAAACTCCAGGAAAAAAATTACCATAAAGGTTTACATTTTGCATTCATACATGTATTGCAGCAATGAATCTGGCAAAATATATAAAATCATTTCTTATATGAGTCTTGATTCTGAATAACCATATCTATTTTTTTTTTCTTCTCAAAAACTCGCCCCAAACCCCAAAACATTAAAAGCTTAGGGCCAATATATAAGGTTCTTGTATACATGTTGAATCTCAATATAAGAGAATGCATTGTGCACATTTCAAGTTTAAAGAAAAACTTTCTTTCTTTCGTATACGAATTCTGTTCCCCCTTTACTCCAGTCTTATTCCCTTTTCTGACCACCACCCCAGAGTTTGAGCCTCTTGGGTAAGTCCCTGAGGGTAGCAAACTGCACAAGAGGCAAATGTTACTGGGATATGTGCATTTGTCTTTTCTTGCCAGGTAAGTATATATATTGTTATACGATGGGAATCTCTATAGTTTCCAAGCTATATCCTCTTGGCTGAGTCCCTTAGTGGATAAAGATGAACTCATCTCTCTCTTCAGTGCTGCATATAAGGTGAAAATGATGACCAGTAATATGTCTTGTGCAGTCCAAAATTTTATATGCATTGTACATCGAAACCCGATTTCTTTTTCTGCATGTAATTGGAATAATGAAGATATAAAAGATGGTTCATTTTCAGCTGCATCAGTTATGTGTATGAGCGGTTATCTTGAAAATTGTTTTAAAAAGCATAGCTTGGATGACTTTGTAGAAAAGTTTCACACACATAAATCAGTTGTTAATCTGTGTTTGCTTTTGAATTTTAATTTTACATCAGATATATAAAATTTACAGTGATGTTGCAAATAATCCAGTCCAACTGTCTAGCATTGCTTTGGGAGCATTTGGTATCAACATGACTGACAGTGTCATTAGATTTAAAATGAGGGGCATGGAATATTGTGGTTCTTATTTGTGCTGATTTATGAAGCTTTTCCACAAGAATATTTGTTATCATCCTTTACAACAGTGGCACAATGAGCAAAAGTAAAAATCTTGTTATTAATATGGTACTTATTTCATGACAATTCAGATAATTTAATATGTCATGACAACATGGAACATGTGCTTGTAGTCTCTAATTCTGACAATGACTGAAAATGTTAACAATGGATGTTTGACAGGATTTACTAGCAGTGTGCAGAATAATGATCTATTTCAGTACATGTAAGGCTGTTTGCAGCATTTGATCAACAAACTGATCAACATTTCCTATAATCGATTAAACTACTGTACAATTCTTCTGTAAATTTGGGGCTCTCAAAAGTTTTTCAGACACAGGAAGAGAGCAAGTGACATTCAAAAAATTACTTGCCCAACTACAATTCCACCTGCCTCAAAAGGGCCAATTTAAAAAAAAAAAGTTATTGTCTTGACACATTGTAACCAAAAGCAATAATTTAACCAAAAAAATGGAAAAATACTTTTTATTGAATCATAGTTTCTATGTTTATTTGTCTCTTAAAATAGTTTATACATTATAGTGTACCTAAGCAAAAGTTACATGACTTTGTTTGCTAACAATTTTGATTCCATTTAATTTTAAAGTAATGGCAATGTTCTTTTCAGCTTTTGATGTCCAAAGGTACATTATGAGCCAAATAGTTTATGCTTTACAGCATACTTGATCAGTTTTGTGTGATTTTCTTCACTCAAATTTTTATCAATTTCATTTAAAGCAGTGTTTTTCCAGGTCTTCATGTCCACTACTTGGTACTATAAATCACTTATGCATTACATTGCACTTGAGCTCAAAATTATGATACCATTTTACTTAAAGCAATATATTCACAGTTTTATCTCAATACATGTTATTACTATCTTTGTCTTTGAAAACAATAGCTTGAAGTTTCATAGTTATTTCATCAGTATGGTGATTTTCTTTCAGGATGTTCCTAATAAATACACCACATGTCATTTTTTTTTAATACGTTTTTTACGGCCGAATTTGATCAACACAGTAGACCTGAGTATTGGAGAGGAAATGGGAGGGAGGTTGGACAACAAGCCTGGCAGGCAGTTCTCTTAGAATATGGGATGGGTCTGAATTGGAATTGGAGGTGCATGGGTATCTGGCTATCAAATTTTTGAAGTACCAAAATTATCTAAGAAGTGAAAAATCTCCTGTACATTTTTACAGTATTTCTCTAATGATAAGACAAGGGGACAAGCCTAATTAATTTGTCAAAAATAGGGGGTGGATAATATCTGGAAAGATATCCTTAATATATTTTTTCCAACATTTTGTGAAAATGGAGACAGATTTATCATCAAGCACAGATTTATCATCAAGCATGGATTTATCATCAAGCACAGATTTATCATCAAGCACAGATTTACCATCAAGCATAAATTTATCATCAAGCACTAATTTATCATCAAGCACTAATTTATCATCAAGCATGGATTTATCATCAA